>OY982564.1:13288488-13877372 GCA_963859945.1 Euplagia quadripunctaria | reverse complement strand
GAGGAAAAGAGCCGTTAACCTTCTGAACGCCACGATCGGCTATAATAGCCAACGAACGAAAACGTGCCCACGACGCCTCCATCGGCAAAAAAACACGACATTTTAGATACAATAGATATTTACGATATTTTTCTACTATTAAAACAAACATCTCATTTAATAGTAGAAAAACATCACGAAATGCAACATTTGACGTGCTCACCACGCTACAGTCGGCAATAACCGACAGCAAATGATGAGTAAGAAAGGAAACTACATCTAAATGTTTAAAAAAAAAATTCAAAATATAGTATATGACCTTGTTGCTCAAACTATTTTTCACTAGCTGTTGCTCGCTAGCTAGTGTTAGTTATATTCAAGACTATAATCTATTTCTGTGCCACGTTTCATCCAGATCCGTTCAGCCATAATTGTGTGAAAAAGAAACAGCATTGAAAAAAACTATTCGTTTATTGATACGATCTTGAAATCCCTATGATTTTTGTAGATATTTGAGGTGAATTTATGGCTTAGAGTGGAGGACATGCCGATGCATGTACGCTCTGGAGGTTAAAGGGTTAAGCACTCCAATATAGTTAAGTTCGTCAGGACTTAAGACTTTAACAATAATACAAACTATGCATAAATTATATTCTAAATTCGTTACATATAAAAACTAGTATAAGTTTAGTTGAGTATAGGCCGTAACTAAAATGAAGATTGAGTGTCTATAGCTTAGCAAATTCGTTTGTAATATTTACCTCGTCAAAGCTGTATCTTTCTACTGATGTAAGCACTGTCCGTCTAGGTGCGTTTCCACCTATTACGTATAGGTAATTATCTAGAACGACTGCTGCCGCTTGACTACGATCGTGATGCATCGGAGTCAACTTATGCCATTTACGAGTGCCAGGATGGTAGCATAACAAGTCTCTAGTATGTCTCCATGTATGAGTGCATCCTCCTACGATGTATATGAGACCTAGAAATAATATAAGTATATTATTTGGAAATTATGGGAATAGGAATATTAGTTTATAATAATATATACCTTTATAGTTAATAACACCCATACCAAAACGAGGTTCAGGCATTCTTCCCACTAAAGTCCACTCATCGGCGACAGGATCGTATACTTCTACTGAGGCTCCCATATCGGATCCGACCCAACCTCCAAAAGCGTATAAATTTCCATTCCAGCCTGTTAACCCGAATTCACACCGTGCTTCTTTCATAGGTGAAATATTTGACCATTTATCAGTCTGAAAAATACCATTCCTTTCTTAAATTCCATTCGATAATTGTTATAACCATTTTAAATGGAGGGGTAAATTAAAGGTTTTTGACAACCTGTGGATCATAAACCTCTCCATTGGCGAGTATTTGACTTCCTTGTTCTCCTCCGACGGCATACACTCGACCACCCAAAGTTGCAACGCCGGGTTGAATTCGCGCTATGCCCATTGATTCTAACTCCTCCCATTCTCTAGAAATCATATCCATATTCAATTTAAGGATATTTAAAAATATTTGTTTTTTTTTACAGTAGATACTAAACGAATAATAAGCAACAAGCTAATTTTTACCGTTTATGTAGATCAAATTTGAGCACTGAAGAGAGAATATTGTCCGTTGTCAGAGGTGGATGCGCAGCTTTGTCACGACAGGACCCACCCACGACCAATAAGATACGTCGAGCGCGTTGACGTGGTTCCACAGCTAGCGCTACCAGAGCACCTCGACCGGATTTCTGAAAGGAATAATTTATACTGTTATAATACACATTTACAAAAAAAACTTGCATTTGAGCGCGGCTTCGCTCGCGTTAATATAGAATTTGTCAATCAATTCGCTATCCCTCGGAAACAGTACTTATTTGGATAAATTATCTTATATATAAAATTCTCGTGTCACAATGTTAGTTACCTTACTCCTCCGAAACGGCTTTACTGATTTTTACCAAATTTTATATGCATATTCAGTAGGTCTGAGAATCGGCTACTATCTATTTTTCATACCCCTAAGTGATAAGGGTTGTTCACCCATAACATTTTTTTTTAATTTTTATATATATTTTTTATTTTTTTATAGTACAGCATTAGAAAATACATACAACCCTGAATTTTCAACCCTCTACGATCAACCCCTATTTTTCCATCGCGATTTTTATATTATTCAGTTCACAGATCCGCAAGGGTTGCAAGATGGCAATCGAATATAATAATTATTGGAATACAATAAATTTTCATGTATAGTTTATAATTACAATTTACTTATTTCACTACTATATATTTTTTTTTAATTTAAATTAATCTTCAACTTTCGCCGGTCGAGAACTGATCAACTACCAATCGATCAGTTATCCCCGCCAGGTGTCTACCGTTTTATATATATATTTCTTCTGTGCGTGTGTATGTTCCTGACCTCCTCCTAAACGGCTGGACAGATTTTAATGAAACTTTTTGTGCGTCTTCAGGTGGATTAGAGAATGGTTTAGATTTACAAAATGGACCCGGTAGATCGCGCTGCGATAGGGTTACAGGAATAATGACCGATTTTAATGAAATTTTTTGTGTGTCTTCAGGTGGATTCGAGAATGGTTTAGATTTGCAATTGGACCCGGTAGATGGCGCTGCGATAGGGTTCCAGGAGTAATATTTTTTAAGTTCAGGCAGAACAACGTCTGTCGGGTCCGCTAGTTATTATATAATAATAACTTGATATACTTTTTTCATGAATTAGTTAAGTATTGCGACGATTTCTTATACTCCTATACGTCATAGAGTATGGAGAACTTCAAAAATAATACTAATACGATAGTTGAATCTGTTGTTAGGGTTCCGTATGTCCGAATGAAAAAAACCCTAAGGGATCACTAGTGCGACTGTCTGTCCGTCTGTCACAGCCAATTTGCTCCTAATCTACTGGGCCGATAAGTTGAAATTTGGTAGGTACACATTTTAATTAGTATGACCCAAACACTAATACGTAATTTTGAGCCCTTAGGGGAAGAATTTTCAAAAAAATTATTCTTAGTGCTCACTTACGTCATTTAAAGAACCTTTACGCAAAATTTCACGCTTCTAGACCCAGCGGTTTCAGCTGTGCGTTGATCGATCAGTCAGTCAGCCAGTTTCTTCTTTTATAAATATAGAAGATAGATAGACTAGCTGTGGCCCGTGGTTTTACCCGCGTATAATTTTTAAGAAATCACTGATTGGTGATTTGTAATACTTCAGTAGACATATTTTAGTAACATTATCTTAGCATGGAGGCGTTCACAGTTCACATGCATTGCCAAGAAGAGACTTCTTGAGAACCAGGGTTATGCGTCACCTGCCCATCACAATAGCAGAAACAGGCCTGGCACGGTGGCATGATGTGTTCTGCGCGCGCCTCTAAACCGGAAGGGGGCAAGGTCCTCCCTACGCAGTAGTGTGGCTGTCTACTGTTTAAGAGGCTACTAAGGTCAGCCGGGGTTTTCGGGTAATTCGTTCATAAGTTATACCAGAGTCCGTTGCAGCGGACTCACTTGTTACTGTGTGGTTTTAAGTAGTTCAATTCCGACATACCGCCCCCGTTGAGGTGATGACCCGTGGGTGTTTCTACCCGACTGCCAAAGAAGGGTTATGTTTTTCGCGCGTATCTTGTATGTTTGTAAATTTGTTCATTACCTTCATATCTTCCAAATGGCTGGAGGGATTTCGACAGTTAAAGTATCGTTATATTCGTCTTAAAAACCTAACTGCCCTTAGATAGGTGTTTGAAAAAAAAAATGGCGGATTTTTGATGGGAAATAGTAATATGTTAATAAAAAAAAATTACCAAAGCTATCGCGTAGTGTATCAAAATAAAGGAATTTAAAAAGGGACTACAAAAAAATATATAAGTTACATGTTTAAATTTAATTAGGAATAATAAATTGGTTTGAAAAGTTTTTGATATCGTAAAAATAGGCCATGTTTGTGTCGGACTCCGTGCTATCATATGAAATTTAGAATAGTTATAAATATCTGTAGCCCAATAATATTTAAAACGGAACAAATTAATTGTTTGTAAATAAACTGTTTTGTTAGGCATGCAAGCAATCATCTCTACATTTTACCCGACCTATATAAGTAACACAGTTTTTGTTCATAAGAGTGTGCCAGGACACTAAAAAGTCTAAAATAAAATAAATAATTAAAAAAATCAAAAACCCGACTGCAAAAAAGACGATTTAAAAGTAAGGCACTGAAAAGACCGAAACAAGATTGAGAATAGAAAACAAACTTAAAATAAACTATAAACAAAGTAAACTCTACTTCGGTTTAACAGACTATATTTTGAGCTGAAACCCTAATGGACTAAGAGCCCGTGAACCCCAGACCTACGTTATTTTATAAAAGCTGAAAGTTTGTCAGCGGATGCTCCCAACACTGGTAAGAACGATGGACCATTATGGAGTTTGGGTTATAGTGGCTTTGGCAGGTAAACGGTACTAAAGGTGTGTAAAATACCGATCTAAATACATCAAATAATAAAGTGCAATTTTTCGGTATTACCTTCAGAATATCATTAAAAATCACGTTATTCATTGCCAGACACTTAACATCGTGGCAACCCCTTGCCAGACACCCTTAATGTTCATGAAATTATAATTTTACTTACGTTATAGTATAAAAGCTGATTTTTATATATAAAACTTAGGTAATAGGTAAGTAGATGATGTTTCCTCATTAGCCAGACACTTTTGATAGTTCCAACCTCTTCCAGACAAACATTGTAAATCGTAAGAAGAGATTCGTGATTAGAATGACTTATGCAAATAAACTTTTTGGCGCAGACTTATATAACTGATAGTCTATGTAAATTTTGAAAACATTCTAAGAAAAGACATTCGATCCTACAACTACCTTAAATTGTTAAAATTTTTTGAATTTATTCCGTCAATAACAGGATTAAAAAAAAAAAAATAATCCTCAAAAATTTAATTAAAAATTGGTTATTGATACAAGTTATTATAAAGGATAAAAAAATAGACTGATGACATTAAATATTATTATTTGTTGCAAATAACACAAATCAATGTATCACCCATGACTTGTTTTTTAAAACAAACTCACTTTTATTTACAAAGTCACATAAACAAATTGTAAACATATAATCTACGTATCATACACCAATTATATTGAATTTACTTTATAGTCTGTATATATTCGAAATATTTTATTTTGTTAATTAATAATGAATATTAAATTAATATTACTTGAGGATAGTATAAAATATTATTTTAGCTGATGTAAACATGTACTGAGTACTAAACAATACATGCGCAGTAGAAATAACAACTGCGCAGTGAGGGACCGCAGTAGAGTTAACTCGCTATCTCACTCGCACTCACCCATATGCATACTGCCTCGCGCTCCTACAACTACCTTACATGCTTGTCTGGCAAGGGGTTGGAACTATCAAAAGTGTCTGGCTAATGAGGAAACATCATCTACTTACCTATTACCTAAGTTTTATATATAAAAATCAGCTTTTATACTATAACGTAAGTAAAATTATAATTTCATGAACATTAAGGGTGTCTGGCAAGGGGTTGCCGCGATGTTAAGTGTCTGGCAATGAATAACGTGATTTTTAATGATATTCTGAAGGTAATACCGAAAAATTGCACTTTATTATTTGATGTATTTAGATCGGTATTTTACACACCTTTAGTACCGTTTACCTGCCAAAGCCACTATAACCCAAACTCCATAATGGTCCATCGTTCTTACCAGTGTTGGGAGCATCCGCTGACAAACTTTCAGCTTTTATAAAATAACGTAGGTCTGGGGTTCACAGGCTCTTGCTCTATAATTTAAATACTCATGAATCACTTTTTAATTTTAAATATTTTTTTGTCACAAAATCCCTTATTGTGGCTTAAATATAAGAGATAGGCATATGGTATAGCGGACTTTTTTTAGATGTACTAAGATCCAATATTTCTGTAGAACATTGTATTTACGTATCACTAACCCGTGTCACGGATAAAGCTTTTCGGGAGCGCTTTTCCTTTCGACTTGCTTAACAAAAAATATTTAAGGCTAGCTGAGATGTTTAGATGCTAGATAGCCTATACTATTTCCTCATGAATTTGGCTATCATTTATAAAAAGATTTTTGAGAATCCAACATGTAGTTTAATAGATTAGCGGTTTAAACAAACAAACAAAAAAAACTCTTTAGCTTTATTTTATTAGTGTAGATGTTTAAAGAAATTATAAATCTCTTAAGCTGACAATCGTTATTAGTATAGATTTTCATCACTTTAGGTTGAATACAATAAATCTTTGTGTTTTATATCAATTTACCAACCTTAGCATTTTGTTTTCTAGAACTCATTTGCAAACAAGTACACGAGCAACAAAGTATCATAGTTTGTTAAACTAACTTATTTCTATGAATCAGCCTGTCGCCGTCCACGGATAGACACAGACACAAGGAATCTCATTACTTACTTATTATTGTTAATCTCCTTATCCTTTTTTATACGATTCCGTTTTTAAAGTACTTTTTGCAAAATTTCATTGCACAAAAATGTAATTTTCAGTCAGTTTGGTTGAACAAAATGGCGGTTAGCGACAAAACATTGTATTTTCTAAAACGTCACAACTATATAATATATACTTACAGCATAATATGGAATTTGGGTATAAGTATAAATAAATAGCTATTGCTAACGCTCGCACAAAAGTTATTTTTCTATCCCTCAGAAAAAATACTTTTTTTCTGCATTAAAATTACCCTATGTCCTTTCCTGTACTCCCGGCAACGTTTGTACAAAATTTCATGATAATCGGTTGAGTAGATAACTAAAAGCGTAACAAACGAACTCACTTTCGCAATTATAATATTAAGTTACAAAGTTAGGATTTAAGTTAGATAATGATTCTTACCATATCCTTACAGATTGTTCTTAGAGCCACTGCTAAAGACGGATCTTGTATATTTTTTATTGCTTGATCTAATACATCCGGTGAGATCAATGGTAGGCGTATGTGACTCAATACTTCAAAACAGTGACGTCTACGACATGCTGGATCATGTTCTAACCATCGAAGAGCTGGGTACAACACCTGAAATCGTTAGGTACTGGTTTTAAATCACAACATAAAAATTAATAATAATATTAATTTTAAAGCTGTCAGAATTGGCTTCCGCATTTAAGAGTATGTAACAACTGTGAATAAAATTTTAGTAAATAAATAAAATGTAAAAGTGAAAGTATAAAAATATAAATAAGAGATATGGATTGTAGTGCTAGGCAAGTTTACCTTTTAAGTCCGAGAACAAATTAAGTGATTTTGTTTTAAATACTGACTAATGATGCGTTTATTACATGTAAAAAATATTTTATGACTTAAAGCTACTCGCATGAGAACATACCTGTGCTTCACTGTCAACTTTTAATTGTTCAGATGCAAGCAAAGTTATTAGCTGTGGTAATGGCAATTCTAAAAGCTCATCACCGTTAGATACAATATTCCAGTTGGCTTGAACATGCTCTAGTGCTTCTTTTACCAACTCTATGCAGTTGTGAGCTTCTGCAAACCTAATTTGATGGAAGCAATTTATTTTTATTGGTGTATACTAAAACATGATTAATACAAAATCAAATTACTAATACACTAAATAATTTCAGGTTAATGGTCTACTTTATATAAAACTTGATTACATTTAAAACAACTAGTAAAGCAGTAGTTACCGAAATATTCCTAAGGCATTCGATGGATGCAGTTCTCTTCTTAAAAAATCCCCACAACCTGTGACCAATTCTCGTAGCTGTAGCATGTCAGCAGCAATTAATAAGTGTTGTACAGTTCCTTTATCAATCATTATTTCACCTAAAATAATCATACATACTAGAATAAATATCCTCATGCATGATAGTTAGGTATGCGAAAGGGGTCATTTTAGTCATATCTAGTACCTATGGTATGTTTACACGAATAAGTAGTCTTTTTTTTTCCCTTTAGGATGCTCACAAAATTATTACAATAGCTAATGCCTGCCTGTTTGCAGCAGGGATGTTGTGGATATTCGCATCCGCAATTCCGATATCCGCAACATCCCTAATACACAATAACAAACGCGTCAGATCTTGTCACCGAAACCGTTCGCTCCTATTGGTCATTCAGTATTTGTATACGGTACACGAAAGTCGCTAGCCCCACCCACTTTCTTCCTTGTCGCGACTTGCACTATAACCGTATCTGCAAGAACATCATATTGATAATTGCGGATGAGGATGCAGATGTCCAATTCGATGCGGAAGCTCCACAATTGCGAATGCGAATATCCGCAACACCCCTGCTACAAGCAGGCAGGCATTAGCTATTGTAATAATTTTAATCTACAAAGATCATAAAGTAATGCATAGATCTTTGACCACGCATGTATTGACAGATAGAGCACACTACGACTAGTGTTGTAGTGATTCTTAATATTAAAGTTGCATATTAAAAAAAAATGTTTCGTTCTTATTGTCTTGGTGGTGAGCAGTGATAGTAATATTTGAAAGTTTATTTAGTTATTGTAGTACCATAGTTGATTTAAATTAAATCCACTAATCGGCAATACTTTGTAGACTATACCTAGTATCCTAAACGTGTCTTTAAATTCCCTTTATAGTCTAGTCAACAAGTTCAAAACGTGAAAAATAGAGATAGGTAAAGGTCCTAAAAATATGCAGCGATAGCTCATTGGATTCGGAATCACCCTTTAGAAAAATGCTTTTGAAGGATTTTGGTGCAGGTAAAAAATTGCAATTGTTATTAACAAAATAAGATAAAAAAAAATGGAGTATTTCGTTAATAATTCGAAAAATATTAAGATTTAAGCAATTTAGAAAAAAGCTCGTGAAAGAGGAGGAAATTTCCGATGAAAAAGTCCCTACTCCCGGAACTCTATCTCCATTATTTATAATTTTAATTTGACGTTGAAAATAGGGCTCCGCGCGGCTGTTAGGGCATGCGCGCCACCGCTAAAGAGAGTTCATCAGATAAAATAATTTTTTTATAACATAAAATGTCATTTTAAAAATTTAAAAAAACTTCTAGTATCTTCTTAACACTTGAAAGAATCGAAAAGTTTTATCACCATTTATCAAAAAGTTATTCAATTGTTAACTAACAATTTTTTTCCTAATCTCCGTTGGCATAAATAATGGGATAAAAGCTATAAATAATTGGCCTATAAATTTGAAACTTCGTAGAGCCCTTTTGATATATATACTTCATAAGATCCTGCGATAAATGTTCGTAAAAGTTTATTAATTTGTTAATTATGATTTTTTATAACTATTGCAAAATTAAATATCTAAAAAATGTTGATAAATTCTTTTTTTTCATTAATATTTAGCTATGCCTGTTTTCACATTAAACAATGGCAGTAATTAACATAGGTTAGGAATTTTTTACGTAATTTGTTTAATTTTCTGTTCTTAATCTTAAAAAAAAATATTTTTAACATAATAAAATAGAATGCATTTATGTTCAACGGAGCTCCAGTCAAATGAACACAATTATTTATTTATTAGAAAGTATTATATTATTATTTTTTTTTGCACTTTGTTAAATTTAGCTTTTTTTTATAATTTTTTTCTGCTTCAGAAAAAAAATATAACGTTGGTCCAAATTTGTTTATAACAAAATTTTTAAAAGACTATACTTTGTGTTAACTCGCGTCAGGACACGTGACCTGATCGAAAATTCGTAAGACGCAGCCGTTTCTTATATTTAAAAAAATATAACATTCGAAATTTAAACATTTATGAGTGGTCAGAAGCGCAGAACTTTCAGTGTACCCTATGTATACATTTAGATATATTATTACCTATTTTTTTTTTTTTTACCTTATTATATATATACAGATGTGTGTGTATGTATATGCAAATACAACGACTGGCTGTTTTTTTTTTTAAGTGGAATTCTCATTACGTGACGTGACAATTTTCTGAAAAACGCCCATTTGGCTGTCAAGTGAAATCTATATCCTTTTACCACAGAATACATAACAGTACCAGTACAGAAGGACCTCTTCGCAATACCATTTAAATAAATAGCGACTCTTGCTCCGACACAATAATGTGCAATTCAGATCGCACACCGCTAATTACCAACAGGTTAAATTAACCTAAAACTTGCCTCTCTTTCTATCGCATAACTCTTATCTGTTCTGATGACGTTGGGGTTGTTTTCTGTAAGAAGAATTAATCTAAATATTTAGTAACCAGTTATGTCAGGCCGGGCCCACTCCCCTCAGTAGGTATGAAGCTACAGATACCTAGCAGCGCCGACGAGTCGTGCGATATTCAGTGGGCTGCCACGCGCCGGCCAGGTAGCACGTTACTTCGATACTCTCTGAAGCGCTACGTCGCTTCGTCCGTTCGTCGCTTATGAATTACGTTTCCTGTATTTACGTAGTTAGATTATATTATTAATTATAATCAGTATAGTTAAATGCTTACAAGTTCTGTTTACAAGGTCAAGTTTAGCATTGATAAGTATATTTATTTATTAGGACCACAACAACTGATACACATCCTACTAATATTATACACATGAAAGTTAGTGAGTATGGATGGATGGATGTTTGTTACTCTTTCACACAAAAACTACTGCACCGATTGCGATGAAACTTGGTATGTAGATAGCTGGAGACCTGGATTAACATATAGGCTACTTTTTCTCCCGATATTCCCACGGGATCGGGACTTACGCGGGTGAAACCGCGGGGCGCAGCTAGTCTACTATAAATAAATAAATTTGAAGTGTCCGTTTGTAATGTCATAATGACAGTTTTTTTACTAAATGCATCTGAATGTTTACACGGTACTTATACTTTAAAAATATTTTTCACATTTTTGTCTGTCTGTCTGTTTGTTCCGGCTGATCTACGGAACGGGTGGGCCGATTTCTACGGGACTTTCACCGGCAGATGGTTGGTGTTATAAGGAGTAACTTAGTCAAGTTTAGCTTTGATAAGTATATTTATGTATTAGGATCACCACAATTTTGTCTGTCTGTTTGTTCTAGCTAAGCTCTGGAACGGGTGGACCGATTTCCACGGGACTTTCACTGACAAAGTTTGTTCCTTTTTTCACTGAGCTAACAACGATATTTTTACAGCTGACCAAATGCAACATTTGCTATGTAATGCTATAAAAATGTTAAACATACCTAACATGTGATATGACACTTTTTTTGCTGGGAGGCGATATATATTTCTAAATACATACATGTTATAGATAAATTACACCCAGACACAGAACAAATGATCATGTTCATCACATAATTATTTGTCCTGGGTGGGAATCTAACCCACAACCTCTGGCTCAGCCGTCAGGGTCACTAACCACTAAACCAACAGGCCAGTCAAAGATTATAAACATTAAAATAAAAATGGGTGACAATCTTTGCATTATTTGCCTGAGTCAGCTGAAATAATTTATTTAAAACCCTGGAATATACTCAATTGTGTGATATTAAAAATAATTGTAAATAAAATGTGAAAAAAAAATCTAAATTAAGGAAAGTATGACAAGTATTTTAAGGATCAGTTAGTGTGACTAATGTCTCTGGTGGTCCAAGTGTACATAAGCTACAGTAACCTCTTATCATCAAGTGAGCCAGATGCTTATTTACTTAATCATATAAAACTAATCAGTAAATACCACATTTCAACAAGTAAAACTTAAAGGTGTAGTGTTTTTGGTACACTATGAAGTAGCAAGATGTAATTTTCTATGGTTCTTATTTATTATATCCTAAAAGGTACAACATTTACACCCCGTAAGTATGGTTACAATTAAAAGGCATTTATCTTATAAAGTAGCAAAAAATGTTCACTCTGACATTCCATGTTCAGAGGCTGGTTTATAACCAGGTTTCGAAAAGTAAACAGATGATGGTTTAATTGCAAACTTCATGTCCATATGTTATTTTCACACAGACAGAAGACACATATTTTACTTAAATTAAAAGAGGACTAATTACCTGTGTATATAAAGTCTATAATCATAGGCAAGATATCTGGAGGGACACTTGGAAGGGCAACATTTCCTTTCTGACTTTCTTCTAAGCCAACATTAAACATAGCATCAAAATATGCACAGCTAGCTGCAAGTACTACACGATGTGCCTGTAAATTTAAATTGATAATTACTTTCTTAATTACAACTTTATGGGTACATATGAGTAGTTTAGTGGGCAATTAAAAAGAGATAACTTAATAAAATAAAATACTAAATTTGTCAGTATAAAATTGTTTTGAGTTAAAATGTTCAAAATACATTAATTTCGTTGGCCTAATTGTGTTACTTTTGCCATATCTACTCCACATTACAAAAAAAAATTGGCTTAGTATTGAAAGAGAAAGGGTAAAAGCGTTAATTTTTATTTATTATATTACTTTCAAGTCACATTTTCGAAACCTGTTTGAAACAAATGTAAGTTTTGTAATATAATTTTATTTCATATACCTTAACCCTTGTTGAGCCCGATACTAAATCTATATCACAAAATCTTCCATCACGTTTAAAATTGTGTAAATTCAGCGATATTTTATTGGCGTAATCGCTACTCTTATATGGGCGAGCCCCATCTTTACTTGAACATTTTTCATATGTGTTTGTTGACATTGTAAGTAAGATTGTATTAACGTCACTTAAAATAAAATAAAAATTAGCTTATACTAGACAAAACAGTACTAAATTTCTTATTAATCACCACTGATTACATCGCAGGAAGTAATTGTTATTTTGTATCAACCAATGACACTTTAATGACATGACACATGACACACGATCAGTGTTAACAGTTTTAAATTATCAACCAAAATTTTGATCTATAACCTCGATTAACCCATTAATGGAAAAATTGTGAAAAAAAGGGTTGTCGTTAAACTAAAAGGATTACCCACAATATTGTCGAAAATGAGTTATGTATACCAAACTACTATTTGTAGTCGATACTATCATACCATACAACAAAAGCGTTCCAAGTTCAAAGGTGCAATATGATAATTTTGATATACCGTCATTATTAAGAAAAATCCAAAAAAATTAAGGTTCCGAACCATTTCAACATTTTTACGGTAATAAAATGAATACATCAAGTGACTTGGAACATTATCGCTTAATTCATTTCGTTTATTGAAAGTCATCGACTAAGAACCGAAAAGGATCCAATACTTATTGATCGTGACACAATGTGAAATTTTAATATTTTTACAATGATAAAAGTTGAAGCCAAAAATAATATTATATTATGTAGGAGGGTTGTATGTTGTTTTTAATTTAATAATTAAATTCAATTTACCTTATGAAAAACTAATCTTGATAATTTTTAAGTTGGTTTTCCAGCCCCGTCGTAAAAGCCGTTCTTAGTTGACTTTTGTAAAAGTTTAATAATAATAAAAAACTTTTCAACAAAAAATTAAACTGACGAAAAGCAAAAAATAAATAAACCTTTAAAGTCTTGAGTATTGAGCTTATTTACATAAACTATCAAATTTTAAATAAACTAATTTTGAATCGGCGCCAAACAACAAACTGATTAATTATCTAAATTTAAAAAAAAATGTTCGTAGAAATGGAGAAGGCTCTACGTAGGTAATTAATCATTTTTTAGCTTCAGGAAACAAACTTGATTCTCTTAATTTTGTTTGTGTTATGTTTAAAAAAAAAAGAGGCAGTCATGGGACTGCCGACAGAAGTGTAAACTTAAACGATACGACGAAGTTAAAACGTCACATTAGCAGGTTAGTGACATAAATTAATAAAGAGGCACAACTCAATGTTTAGATTAGCACCCTCTAGTGGATCTATTTATCTATTATTAGCGTCTCTCTCTCTGACCGATCGACCGACCGACCGACTGACTGACACTTACTCACTCACTCTCCCCACTCACCCACTCTCCCACTCTCCCTCCCTAGATTCCACACTCCCACTATCCCACTCTCCCTCCCTAGATTCCCTACTCTCACCCTCCCACTATCCCCATTCTCCCTCCATAGATTCCCTACTCCCACTCTCCCTCCCTTCCTCCTCCTCTCCCACACTCTTACTTTTCCACTCTACCCCCCCCCCCCCTCTCTCCCTCTCCATGTCTCTCTGACGCTGTACATGTAAATATAAGAAACTGACCTCCATCTTAAGAATTTTCGATCTCGTCATAAAAATATATTTTTTTAAATATATTACACTCGGAAACATTTTCCATACATTTTCGATCAGTTTTTAAATATATTACACTCGGACACATTTTCCATACATTTTCGATCACGTGACCCTGAATTCTGACGCGAGTTTAACATCTTTTACCCATCTCAAAAAGTGCCCAACGCCGCTAAAGAAGTATTCACTTCAAAAATTGTGTATAATGTCTTCGAGCGCCTTGGGAGCGGATTGGCAAGTATACCATAATATTAAGTGTTCTTTGTGTCCGTTGTTTATATGTTTGTAAAGTCCCCCGTGACCCAGGAGTAATACATAACGCGGGAGTTGTCTTTTAAAAAAAATAACGAAAAGAAAAATATAAAAGTTATCACAAGATAAGTGAAAATGGAAATTGTTAACAATTAGAAAACAATACCAACTTTTCAGTTCAACCTCTTTCTATAAAAATGTGTACTGCAAACCATAGAATTTTTGTAAGGCTCCCAGTAATTTTTATTTAACATAAAAATCGTTTTTGTTTAACAAGTACAGTTACAGAAGAAATGAAATTTATGTAATTCAATCCATAAATACATACACAATTATGAAACTATTATATAAGTTTTCTCAGTAAAATACAACAATAACATAATTATCTTTAAAAAAAAAGGGTTATCAATTTCAATGCGCTTATATCATGATTTTTTTTTTTTAAAGACAATACCCGCTTTAGGAATACTCCTGTGTTGCGAGGGATTCACAAACATTCAAGCAACGGACACAAATAACACCCAGACTCGGGACAACTATTTGTGGATCACACAAATTTTTGTCCCGTGTGGGATTTGAACCCAAAACACTCGGCGCGGCGTAGTGGCGAGGTGACCACTTAAACCATTGCGCCATACGTGCAGTCATGTTATATCATGATAAACTGTAATAAACCGTATTCTTCAATTCAATGTCCTCCCCTAGAGGGAGAATACTTTCTTCACATTTGAATGAGACCAACATTGAGTATTCACCGCCAATTCAATGAAAAAAGAATGATTGAAATTGGTTCACAATGGACGAACAAAATTTTTCATTTTTCGATTTTGAGTGGTTCGGTTTTAAATTTATCTAAGTTGCAATAACTTAATATCAACTGCTCATCACCTTTTACAAAATATAGCTTTTCTCGATGCAGGAACGTTAATTGTGGAGAAGATCTCCTGGTACTCCACTTTCAGCTCAACTTAAGAATATGAAGACGAACTTAAAACCTGCCGCTTTGTTTGAAGTCGGTTAAAAATAATGAAGTTGTGAAATGAACGCAGCTTGATAGCACTGGCACAAAAAAAAAGTGTGGGTGTGTGCAATTCACACACGGCAGAAGTGAAACTTCAAAAAAGTAGCCTATGGGAGAATAAGAAACAAAATATAAAACAACACAAATAATTTACTATAATGTTAATAAATTTAATTTTAGATAATGTATATAAAAGTCATTGGTAAAATTAACAGAGATGTGTTTAACATACATTAATTAACCAACGAATTTTTTATACGCAAATGCATAAAAATTACACCACGTTGACATTGACGTATTTTCTGCAGGCTTGGTTACTACCAAGCAGGCGGAAAGACAAAGATTATAGGAAATACTGATACTTGTATTCTATCTCATTAAACTAAGTGATCGGATCAGATTCGGATGCAGCGCATCGAAAAACACTATAAACATACTTGATCTGGTTCGTAAAAAAATCTCGCTTGCATAACTGCATTAAAACGAGCTCAAATTCGGATTCAGCGCTTCGAAATACATAACCCTAGATGGGTCTGGTCAAAAGTACTGACCACTTTTTTTTTGTGTAACTACACCGGTAGTTCTTATAAACGACATAAAATTTATCAACATTTCGATAGATTGTGTTTTGCTTTTAGTCAATCTCTGTGCCAAAAGTGGTCATATTCACGTTTAATATTTTTTATCCAACACACAATTTTCAATAATATTACAATACCTCAAAAATAGACTATTTACTGCATATGTTAAGTGCAATACAAAATAATTTTGTGTATATATTCTACGAAAATAAATACTTTTTGTCATTATTTGAAGTGAAAACTTCTTTAGGTACGTTGGGCCCTTTAGGTGTGTTTTCACTTCTGATGTGCAGTCCTACGACTGGCAGTTTTTTGTCTTCAAATATGCATAGGTCAAGAAAAATCAGAGTGACAGAAAAAAACAGTCAGTCGTAGGACTGCACGTCAAAAGTGAAAACATAACCTCAATCACAATGTATTTGCATATACATACACACACATATCTGTATATATATAATTAGTTTAAAAATAAAAAGTAGGTAAAATAATCAAAGAGTAAAATAATATTTAAATGTATAAATAGGGTACACTGGAAGTTCTGCGCCCCTTGGCCGCTTAGAAATGTTTGAATTTCCAATGTTATATTTTTTAAATATAAGAAACTCAGCTTCGTCTTACAAATTTTCGATCAGGTCACCTGTTCCGAGTTTAACATTTTTTACCCATCCCAAAAAGTGTACAACGCCGCTAAAGAAGTTTTCACTTCAAAAAAACAAAATTGTAGGAAGAAAGTAGTTTGTAAAAGCCGGTCAATCCTACTTCTGAATTATAATCAGTGTTGCCAACATTCTCAATTCTCTCCAACTAAGACAACCAATCCATTCCACTAAAAAACCACTAACTCGCTCTGGTGGATTATATTAAAAAAAATATTTTAATTTTAGGCGCGAATATCTGCTTAAAAATGATTATCTTATTGTATTTATTAATTGTATGTGAACATATATATAGTCTACATATTTAATTTTAACATTCATGAGAAAAGTAAGTAAAGTATTTAACTTTTTATGCTGACATGTGATGGTTAAGAAATTAAAATATGTATATTCTGATGACCAACCATGCAACTGACAAAATCTACTAACTACTAAAAATATTTTTTTTCTACTGTTCAAAAATAAAAACTACTAAATTTAGTGGAAAAACTACTGGGTTGGCAACACTTATTATAATAGAAGGAAAACTTAGACAAATGATTCTCAGACAAACGGCAATAATAGTACCTACTCAACATTCTGTCAATAGCGTTGTGCCAGTTCATCTTCCAAGCATTGCAGGTTATGCTAGCGCTGCCGCGCTGTGATATTCACATTCACGCAGAAAAGAAAAAAAATTAGACTTGGCAACACTGCTTTGACAGATTGAGTGACAGACAGGTCATAATTGATGGTAAATAGCGAAAAGGGTTGTTGTATGAATCACAAAGAATTTATTGCTCTTTACTGTATTTTGTAAGCTAAGAAAAAAGTAGAAGAAAAAATACAGCTATATAAAACCTCATATTTAAATATTAATTTTTCAAATAATCATGCTTAATAAAGTATTGCTTTCTTCTGATGTCGCGCTGGTTTGTGTTCAACATGCATTATCGACAGAAAAAGAAGAAATTATGGGACTGCTTCTAGGAGAGGTATGAGAATGGTTTCAGTTTTAATTTTATCCCATCTAGCTATTATTATTCATCCGAGTTTTGATAACAGGTACATAATGATGGCGCTTTGGTTTCCATATCCTCCTCTGTCATATTAAGACGTTTGGACAAAAAGCCTGATCGTGTAGAAATATCAGAGGAGCAATTGGTGCAAGCGACACTACGTGCTGAAGAATTAGCAGCTGAAGTAAACAGACCTCTTAGAGTTGTGGGGTGGTATCATTCGCATCCTCATATCACAGTTTGGCCATCACATGTTGGCAAGTATACTTAATAACCCCCAAACGATTTATGATATAATAGAAAGCTAATGTAATGCAATCATTTCAGATCTAGCAACACAGTCAATGTATCAAAGAATGGATTCTAGTTTTGTTGGGATAATTTTTGCAGTATTTTTAACAGATCAATCGACAAAGGCTCCTTCGGTAACTATTATAGTGCATTATCTCTTCTAAAAGTTGTGTAAAATCCCCCTCTCATTATCACTTGCAATATTAGGTGATTTCAACTCTAGGAGTTATTTTATTAATCTTTAGAAACAAGTATTAATCGTGTTAATTTTTTTTTGTTACTATTGAAAACACAGGTCTAATATGTGGAAATATAAGTATCAGGTATATCAACACTGATATGAGAACTGAGATGCTCCTGCATTGTATTACTTTTTTTTATGGACTATAATGTACTACTTATCAGATAGTCTAAACTGATTAAAATTTGTTTGCCACTTCCATTAAACTTGTAGGTAAAGTACAAGTTTAGCATTAATCACTTTGAACCTCACTGACCAACCGTGTTGAGTAACACTGACAGAAATGTTTGTTCTCATTACCCCAAATATTTTTTTAGATACAAATTACTTGTTTCCAATCAATAAATGATGGTTCAAGCCAAAGCAGAAGAGAAATTGAAATGGAAATAATAAACAATAATGACTCTTTATTGTTAAACAACTTAGAAGTAAGTACATGTTATGCTTCCTGTATTACTTGAATACAATTTTAACACAAGCAATCTGATAGCGATCCAATAGTTGCAATTCTTTCTGATAGTCGATTAGCTATACATAATTTTTTGTAGTGGTCAACTAAGAATGGAAAAGCACTGTATAATTATTGATCCATATTTTGCAAGAGCTAATTAAATATTTTTTCAAATAGATTTTCTTATTATATATGCCACAGTTTTTCTTTAGTGTAGTGGTATTTTTATGGCATGTGATTCATCAATTTTTTATGAAGCAGTCTAACTTGTCAGAATGATTTTTAGACACTAACACAACTGCCAGCTATATTAAAAGAGGAAGAGGATGAGGCTTACAGCAATGAAGCAGGACAAAATGAAACTGATGATATTATTAATAAGCAACATAATGCAGCTGTTAGAACTATTGCCATTGGACATATAGTTGACAAGGTAATACCAAAAGAAACTGCAATTAAGTGAAGCTAAGAAAGCTCACCTTGTACAAAGTATTTTTAGATTGCTTTTAAAATAAATTATAACCACCTAACGTCTAAGATAAAAATACTTTTAAATATATTTGCAAGCATTTCTTAATGTACATATTTTGAGTGTTAATTGAGAGTATCTACTCCAGTCTCATATTAGTGTCAAGTGTTAATTTTTCCTGGTTTTTAAATAGTTTCTATTCATATATTTGTAAGTCTTAAGTTATTCAGAGATAAAACTCCTTAGGTTAGTCTTAAAATTAGAAAGATTGTTAAAATTGATATAATGACTCCATTACAAATAAATTATGTGAAATAATAGAATTTTGTAATAAGCAACTTCACAAATATTTAAATAGGAATTTGAAGGGAATAAATAAACTTTATAAAGATTTATAGATAAAGGCAATAGCCAGCCATTAAAAAAAATATGTTTTATAAATATTGGTTAAAATATCTATTATAAGACTATACCATTGAGCTAGAAACTATGACATTGATTGTCCTAAGACCTATTGATACAAACAAAAATAAATATTGAAGTTATTATTAAAGGTAAAAAATAACATGAATCACAGGATAATAAACAAAATTTACAACAAATAACTCAATTCCCCTATTTTTTCAGATGTCCAGACCAATGCTTGAGGGTCTTGTTGCCAGGAATAGTTTAAATAATGTGCGGTTGAGAGCTTTAAAAAGACAACATCAAGAAATGATGTCAAGACTTGAAAACATATCTTGTAATGTTTAAGTTTAAATATTGTAAATTGACAAAAAGCACACAATAAATAGTTATGAAAAATAATATCTTTTAAAATCATTACAAATATTAAGTTAAATCATTTTTATCAATCATTTCAAAGCCATCTGAAGAGTCAATACTTGACAATCTCTTTCTTTTAGTTTCTGCTGAATCTGAATGCATCATATTTGCTACAGCACCAGTGATGTTCCAAAAGGTATTGTATGCTGAACTGCTCCAGGTATTGGCTGGTTCCACTATTTCTAAAGTAGATTGCAACTCTTTTTGCTCCTTTTGTTGATCTAAAATGTATAATTACTTATTACTAATTATATTGGTTTTCATATTTTTATTCACATATAAAATTTTGATAGATATATTATTTAAGTATATATAGATGTATATATATACATTACGACCATTTGGTAAATATTTTTGCCATAAAGGATACACTAATTTAAAGGTAATATCATATAAAAATAATCACTTACCTAAAGGTATGTATTCATCTCCACTGGTGTCTGAAGAATCAACATCTTTTTCCAAAGTATGCATCTTCTCAATTGAAAAATTTGTTACTAAGGAACTACTATTGTCAGAACTGTCACTGCATTCTCCTAGAGGGACATCATTAGGTTTCCAATAATCTACAAAACATTGTTTTTTAAGTTAACTTTCTTTTGTAACCCTATCCCATAAATAATAAATGTATTACCAAAGCTTTGCCTTTCATCTGAAATTGGAGCTTGTTCAGGCTCAATGGATAATAATTTTATATCAACTTCAGATACTTCTGGAATAAGACCTTCCAATTCATGATCAGATTCTAAAAAAACAGTTTTAGTTACAACACATACATTACTTCAGTACTAAATATAAATAATATAATAGTTACATTACCTAGGTCTTGTTTTATATTCTTAAACATTTTCAATACTGGTAAAATTATTTTGTAAAATACACAAACTAACATTAGTACTAGATATGTCAAAACATAGCCATTGATATATTTTCCAATAATAAAAACTATTATTAGATTTATATTGATTAATAGGAAGGCCTGTAAAAGAACAAAATATTAATGTTATATAAACTAATAAGGATGTGAAATAAAATATACACATTGGTACATGTGAGCTCAGTGGTGTTCATTAGGAGTGGCCTATGTTCAGCAGTTGATAATGAAAGGCTGATGATGATGATGATTGGTACATTGTTTAAAAAAGAAATACTTGATTATATCAATAAACAAACTCACTTTGGTGTGGTTGGATTCCCTTAAATACAAATACTCAATCCATTTTTTGTGCAAGTATTGATTTAGTCGAACTGTTGCAGACTTTAACATTTCTCCTTCATGAGAGGCCAATCTTTTTAAGCAAGAAGTTCTGTGTTTGTCTTTTAGCCAACTCTCAAATGCATCAGTGCTTAGCATTGCTATGCTTAAAGCCAAAACAAATTCTAAAAAGTTAATTTGACGATGAACGCACACACTGAAAACAAAACTACGCATTAATTTATGTAAACTGCTGAATAATGGCATAATAGGGATTCGATTTTTTTTTCTAAATTTTATAACATTACTCTCTTACTAATGTACTTAGTACTCGATTAAATTATAAAAAGCTTTAGCACGGGATATACTTACAAGAATACTATGTTTATAAGGAACATGAATGACAAAGAGAACCACATTTTTTTCCAAAATAAAACATCTTCAAGTATGCCAATAAACGCTGCCAGTAATAAAGATGTCTGATTTTTTCTTGTTTCTGAAGATTTTGAGATGTTCCATTTAAATATTTTTTTTATTGAAGATAGCATCAGTAATTATCAATGCTCTGAGTATTTAGATCAAAGTTATTGCAATTCGCACACTACAATTTCACGATGGTGACAGTTATGACAGGGCAAACTAGGGAGCAAATTTTCATTTTGTTAAGAGAGCCATCTACACCGGATACTTCAAAACTTATTTTTCAATGTTACCATCTTTTTCATAATGCATTTAATATTTCACACAACTAGAGAGGTCTTATTTTAACCCCTTGACTAATATTAAGTAGATATGGGTAACTCAGCTAAATTCATTGCGTCAACTCAATAACTCAGGCGCAGATTGCTGCACCGGCTCTTTGAGTTCATGCAAAATTGCGCCATGGCGCAGTAAAATGGGAACGCGCTGAGTGAGTTACAGAGCGCCCGTGCCACGCCATCTGTTATTTCATTCATTGGTGCCATTGGGCCCAAAACTCTTTACTAAATGGGCATATCCTTTTTCTGTCTATCTGTTTGTTCCGCCTAATCTTCGGAACGGGTGAACTGATTTCCAAGGGACTTTTACTGGCAGATAGCTGGTGTTATTGGGAGTAACCTAGGCTACTTTTATTTTGGAATAAGAATTAGGGTTCCGCGCAAAATATATAAATATGTACACGCGCGGGAAATGCTACTACATAATAATATATACGACTAAGTAAGAAGTGGTCCTGTGTTAATAGTTAACAGGTTAAAGCACTACTTTTATATTTCACTCAGTTATAATTTGCAGTTTAGAAAAATAAATCGTGCGTGCAACACCACGAATAGCGTGTCACTCTTTGAGTGAAGCTGTGCGCTGTGCTAACACATTTTGAGGCAGTGAGTCAACTCAGTCGGTGCTGTGTACTGAGTTGGCGTAATTGCGTGGCACACTGCAGTGTTACCCATCTCTAATATTAAGTTTTTTTTTTTCATTATGATGTACTCGTAATTAAACAGTTACTCATAACAATTACAATATAGACCTTGAGGCTAATAAGTAATTTAAATTTAACTTAATTTGCTAAAAACTTACAAAGTTAAGAATGTGTCCATTGGCACTTTTCTTATGGTCTCTATTATCATGGTAAGACATTTTGTTCTTGTGTTCTTTAAGAGTAACACTCACTGCACTACTTAACACTAACTTCACTAAACTAACTCAAAGGGCTTAGTTCTTTTTAGTCTTCTAACTATGTCCGTGGTGTCAAGGAGCTGGATAGCCTCAACGTTCACATGTTGAAGAAGCCTTTGTTCATGTGCTTCGGCGTATTGTTTTATTACCTCACTAACAAGATCTACTCCTATGTCTCGGTGGATGTCATCATTTCTAACGTACCAGGGAGCATTTACCATACTCCGAAGTACCTTATTTTGGAATCATTGAATGATTTCAACGTTAGTTCTTTTTGTGCAGCCCCAAAGTTGAATGCCATATGTCCATACAGGCATGAGTACTTGCTTATATAAAAGTACTTTGTTATACACAGACAAAGTAGAATGTCTACCAAGTAGCCAGTACATGTTTTTGTAGCGTAGGTAGGACTTGGCGTTTCTTTTTGACATGAGCCTTCCAGCGAAGTTTTGCGTCTAGCGTCATACCCAAGTATTTCACCGTATTTTCATATGGTATTACACGACTGTTAATGTATACCGGTAAATGGTTAGATGGTTGGTTTGTAAAATCTATATGAGTAGATTTTGACTCATTTAATTTGATTCGCCATTTTTTTGTCCAATCGGTGATGGCATTGACGGCAGTTTGTACCTTCTCCACTGCTTCTTTGTGAGTGACACCTGTAGCCATGATAGCCGTGTCGTCTGCAAAGGTAGCAATGGTACTGTTTTTTGTTTATATATATAGGGATATCGCAGGTGTACAATAGGTACAGGTTAGGTCCAAGAACACTTCCCTGTGGTACTCCAGCTTTTATTTGTTTGATATCTGAATAAGCATCCTCATGTCTCACTCTAAATGTCCTCTCTGTTAAGTAAGATTCTAAAATGTCCACAAATTGTTTTGGAAGCATTTTATCTAATTTGTATATAAGATCTTCATGCCACACTTTATGAAACGCCTGAGCTACATCCAGGAATACTGTAGAACAAACTTTCTTTTCTTCTAATGTTTTTTCAATAACATTGGTAATTGGAATTTGGTCTATTGTGGAATGTTTTTTTCTAAAACCGAATTGGTAATTAGGAATCAGTTCTCTAACTTCTAAAATAGGTTTCAAACGCCTGAGTAGTAATTTTTCAAATAATTTTGCTATGATTGGTAAAAGTGATATGGGTCTGTATGATGTTACTTCACACGGTGGTTTTCCTGGTTTAGGGATCATGATAACTTCGGCAACTTTCCACATACTAGGCACATGTTTTAGTCGAAATATGACATTGATGAGAGTTGTAAGTTTTACTATGGCTTTACGTGAGAGATTTTGGAGAAGTTCAGCAGTGATAAGGTCGTATCCCGGCGATTTCCTTTTGGTCAATTTTTTGATCATGCTGTTAACTTCTTTTGGGGTGACGAGTTTTATTTCTAAATCGTCATGGTTAGTTACGTCCAATGCTATGTTTTCAGAGCTTTCCTCACTGTTCGTTTGAAAAATTTGCTCTAAATGTTCTACAAATACAGTCGCTTTCTGTCCATTACTTATGGCCCATTTCCCATCTATTTTTTTAATAGGTGAAACGTGAATGGTAGGCTTTTTTAAGCTTTTAGTGACTTTCCATAGTGAGTAATCCGATGTTCCATTACTTGATAGTTGGCTAAGGTAATCCTTTGTAGTATTATCATGAAATTCTTGAATTGCTCTGCTTAGTCTTTTTGTGAGTTTATTGAGCAGTGTTTTATCAGGTGGATATCTAAATTGTTGGCACTTTTGTCTCTGGACTCGCTTTATGGCTAGAAGATTTCTTATTTCTACTGGATATCTGTGAGTTACAATTTCTGTCTGTGACTTATTTCTACTGGATATCGGTAATAAATTTTGCTACTTCTTTATCTACTTGCTGTTTGTTTTTGAGTGGTACTTTGAGGTCTATACTGTAATCTAAATCAAATTGAAAGCTCTCCCAGTCAGTGTTTTTGTTTACTAGACTTGGGTTGCTTTCTTTTTGTATTATTGTCTCACTTAGAGTTAATTATTAATAGGTGAATGATCGGAATGCATATCATAATTATCCTTCTTCTATATTAAGGTATGTGGCTGATAGATTCTTGTAAATGAAGAAGTCAATCAGATCTGGTTTCTTTCTTATATCGGCAGGCCAATAGGTGGGTTTCCCTGTCGAAATCACATTGCACTTGATTTCTCTGATAGCACATAGCAGTTCCCTACCCTTGGTGTTAGTTGGTCTGGACCCCCAATGTGTGTTCTTTGCATTGAAGTCACCTCCTAATATGAATGTATTACCAAGAACTTTCAATAGATTCCTGTACTGCTCTGTTTTTAGGGCATACTTAGGTGGAATGTATATAGCTGCTATGGTAATGTCAGGAAGTTTGGTTCTGACTACAACGGCTATAGTTTGTACAAACTGTTCTTCACATTTGTGTTCTAAGTAATGGTAGATACTCTCTTTAATAATGATGGCAGTTCCTCCACTCGCTGTGTTGTTGGGATGAAGTGCATGATATACTTTATAGCCTTTTATGTGAATGAAGGATTCTCTTGTAAAATGAGATTCCGATATGAGGCACACATCTATTTGCTCTGTTGATAAGACTGCATGCAACTCGTTCCGGTGCTTTAGCTTTCCTTTTTTTTTGGAGGCTTTATTTTTTAAATTTTGTAGTTCTTTAGTTACTATACACCCTCTATAATTAGCCGGGTGGGGTTCACAGTGAACACATTTAGGCTTTGTTGCTGTTGACTTTGTGCAGTCCTTGGTGCAGTGTTTACCAGTGCACTGCACACACCTAGGTTCCTTTGAACAATATTTTTGAGTATGGCCATATGCTTGGCATCTTTTACACTGTAGGATTAACTTGGATGTTTTTAAAGGCTGTACATCTACCTTACAATCTAGTATGGCCTTAATACCATAGATATGGTTCATATCTTCATCCTTTTGAAAGGATAACATAAACATGTTAAGAGGTTCCTTAGTCCTCCAACTTAATTTGTTTAACGCATCCTGGATTTTATAGCCTTTAGCATTAAGGTCTTCGACTATTCTGTTCGGCAAACATGACGAGTGGAGATTTTTGGCCATTACTCTCATCGGTCTGTCTTGCTTATTCTCATACGAGTGCCAGAGACAGTTATTTTGCAATAATTATTTAGTTATCGTTCTATATGAGTCTTCGTCCTTGGAATTTATTTTAACGGTATCTCCGTTCATCATTTTTACTACGAATGAGTCTTTATTTAAACTAGTCAAAAGAAGATCGTAGAACTGCTGGTAGTTCTTAATATTTTCGACTATGATTGGTGGAGGTTGTGGTACTTTTTTTTCTTTTGGTTTTTCGGGTTTTGTACTGACCTGAGATTCATTTAAACTTACTCCTTGAGAAAGAGGAAACAGTGTAGTGTTCAACCTTCTTTTTTCTACTCTTTTGTCGTACCCATTCTGTTTCTCGGGCAGGTTCATCGCTCGTTGAATGTTCCTTCTCTGAAGTAACACTCTTTCGTTCCTGAATGAGTTTCAGTTGGTGTTGTAGTGCTTCTATCTGACTACTGAGGTCTTTTACTAGGTGCTGTAGTTCTATACGCTCATTCTGTTCCTCTTTGTACCGGGTGTACAACTGATGCTCGAGTTCAGTTTTGAGGAGTACTTTGTTTGGTGAAGTCATAATTGAGTACAAGTTATAATTAAGACAAAAACTATAACTTACTGTTTATTTGCACAATAACACATGATTCACTTACGGCGGAATGTAGGTCATCGCGGCGACCGTGTCGACAAGACGCGCTGGTATAGGATATTGTCAGTGACTAACTATGAGGACAGATGGTGATTAATTACCAATTATTAAAAAAACGTTTACCGATAGAGCACGTCTTACAGTTTCATGCAGTGCTTTCCCCAGGCGAGCTGCGTGGACTTTAAAAGGTTTGTGGAGAAAATTTGTGGAGTGCAGAGGTATTTTCAGGCGCTGGTTTTCCAATGACCTCAGGAGCTTTACATGTGTTTCATTTATACTCGAAACCTTCTTTGAGATAGATGGGAGTAGAAAGATTGAACAAATATACACTATTTAAATTAAACACAAATACAAACTAAACTAATTTAATGTTTTTAAAAATTATGCGCTGACAGTGACCGTATCTTTCTCTAGGCTCGAGAGCATTATAAAATCTTATGAATTAAATGATAATAAATGGTTTTTGGAACTTTGTATTACATATGTATCCAATTTTCATAATCTATACATCTATACTATACAAATAAATAAAATTGGAGTGTCTGTTTGCAATATTAAAACAACCGCGTTTTACTAAGTGCATTAGGATGTATACACGGTACATATACCAAAACAACATTTTTTACAATTTTTGTCTGTCTGTCTGTTGGTTTCGGCTAATCTCCGGAACGGGTGGATCGATTTCCACGGGACTTTCACTGGCAAATAGCTGATGTTATAAGGAGTAACTTAGGCTACTTTTATTTTTGAAAAAGAATTAGGGTTCCGCGCAAAATATATAAATATGTACGAGCAAAGCCGCGCGGGAACTGCTAGTTTATACATATAAACATATACATACATAGGTACCTACGCATACATTTCTATATAGTAATTTAGTTCCCTGCTTCACGTAAAGAGGCGCTCAGTGTAAAAACATACGTTGCGAGTCTATTTCCAGTTTTATGGTACGTTTACACGCTCGCGTTCAAACTGACATTCAACCGAGCACAAGCACGTGCACAAGTATGTGAACAGGCTGTTTGTGAATGCATGCGTGAATGTGCTCGCGCTTGCTGCCGACCGGGACGACTGTCGGGTGCGTTTACACGCTCGCGTTCAAACTGACATTCAACGACACAAGCTTGTGAACCGGCTGTTTGTGCATGCTTGTGTGAATGTGCTCGCGCTTTACGCCGATCGGGATGACTGTCGGTTTTTTGACACACATCAAAGGGTGAATGTGCTTGTGTGCGTGTTCACACACACGCGTTCGGCGCTATAGTTTGCATCTTTGTGGCGAACGGACGACGCGATGACTGAATTAAGTTTCACGAAAATAACAAATTCATTTTTGATTAGAAATATGTCGGAATGGTCTAGCGAGCAAATATTACGCTTCCTGGAGTGTTACCAGGGAGAACAAGTAATATGGGACCCCCAAAATAAGCATCATAAAGACAAAAAAAAAACAATCAGTCGTAGGACTGCACGTCAGACGTGAAAACATAACTTCACAATGTATTTGCATTTACATACACACACACACATCTATGTATATATATAATTAGGTTAAAAATTAAAAGTAGGTAATAACATATCTAAATGTATACGTAGGGTGCACTGGAAGTTCTGCGCTTCTAGCCGCTCATAAATGTTTGAATTTTGATGTAACATTACATATGATTAAAATAAATTTTAGCCATTAGGGTTGAAATCATAGATATATTTCTATGATTTCAACCCTAATGCCCATTATTATAATAAGGAACCGCTAATATATTTTAGATAGGACTAGGACATAAATTTGTTTTGATAGCCAAAGTGGTATGACACTTGACTGGCAAATGAGAGGTCCTAAGTATTTCTTCTGACTTTTTGTAAGTTATATTAATTTTTTATGTTATATGAGTGTATTATTTAAAAAAAAACCTTA
This sequence comes from Euplagia quadripunctaria, assembly GCA_963859945.1. Classification (NCBI taxonomy): domain Eukaryota; kingdom Metazoa; phylum Arthropoda; class Insecta; order Lepidoptera; family Erebidae; genus Euplagia; species Euplagia quadripunctaria. The sequence continues at coordinate 13,848,890 of OY982564.1, read as the reverse complement.
AAAGAAAGAGAAAACCAAAAAAAAACATTTTTAGTTTTTTCGATTCTTTATTCATCCTCATTTAAATATATAATTAACACGTCATCTAGAAACTGGGCTCGGGGTTTTATATTAGATTGAAACCTTGCCCAGCCCAAGAACCAAACAATGGTCATAACATGGGCACAACACCCTACTGTCCTGTCGTGTATCCACGCCACAATTAATACAGATTCGATATGAGTCCGAGCGTGTGAATCAGGGCTGCCAGTAAGGACAAATTATTTTATACCACCGAGTCTCAGAACTTATACATACAAAATCACGTACTATTATACAAAATTAGTGTTGTAAAAACTACAACTATAGTACGTCACTCTGTGGGGATTTCAATAAACATGTTAACAATATAATATATTAGTTTGTGTGTGTGTGTTTAAACTTTAACTCTATGTGTTTTTTAACTGTATTTCGTTATAGCGTCCGTAAGGACTTTGTATTCAATTATACAATGCATTCTACTATACAAACTGGATACATAAGGTAACCGAATTATACGAATTTTGTATCCAATTATACAATCTGGCAGCCCTGGCGCAGGCTGCGTGCCAGGCTGCTTGCCAGGCTGCACGGCGTGCGTGTAAACGCACCATCATACATAAACTTGGTAGTATTAAGTTTATGGTTTTATATTGCAGTTTCTGAATGACAGATGGACAAATGCAGTGTTGTTAACTGTTAGATTCATTGTACCCTTAAAAGCAACCATTTGGAGAGAGGGGGGGGGGGGGGTTGTTTATTTATAAGTCGTAATATCTGCTGCTAGCCCCTGGTGTCGCAGATCCGATTAGCTAATATTATAAGATGTCAATCATTTCTTATTATAATGAATACTAGCGGTGACTTTTTACCCTCTTCAATATTCTCCTAGAAATGGAGGTAGAATCGTAGAAGTCGCAGAGTGATATTCGATTTGATAATATGTGAAGCATGTAATCGCAACCAGGAGGCGAATTCACGTCAAGTGGTAATACGGAAAAGGGAGGTTTAGTTAGGAAACGAAAAACATAATTTTATTTATTAACTTATTGTTACAAAAAGGTGTGGTCGTATGGTAGACCCCGTAAATATCATAAAGTGCTAACAATTAAAAAAAAAATGGTTTTTAATGCAGGAATCTTATTTTGAGACTGACAAATTGAACTTGAAAATTTACTAATAAACTTAATATTTTGTAAGGGAGAAGGCTGACATTAATGAAACTATAGATATTTATGCAATACCAAGTATGTTGATGGAATGTCCTGATTTTTTAGAAAATGTCTGCAGAAAAAAACAAAATTATTGAAATTGACACGAAAGTATACCTCCCAGTAGCTGGTGCCCGCACCTTTGTCTGCGTAAAAAAACCTGATGAATTTTTACAACAGATATTTTTTCCATTTAAATAATGTGAAAACGACTACAAAAAGCCAAAGGTGTCTAGTATAACTATATGTTGATCTGTCATGTTCGGAAAGTCTAAGTCAATTAAAAAAATAAACCAAACCATTCAAAACTTAATAACTTAACTTATGGTCGAATATCAACAACTAGACATTATTATTATTTTTACAAATTATGAAATCAATAGATTCGGTAATACTACAGCTAAAAAAGTAAAGTAAAAAAATGTGATTTTTTTTTAAATGTTTATTTACGGAGCTTAGTCCCAATAATTATGACTATGTCGCTCCATCATAGCCATTTTTATTATTTTAAACTAATCTTAAATAAAATGTTAATGTTAGAAAGACAAAAGAAAGAAAATAAATTTATTTTGACAGAAAACAAGACACGACACATACCGCAAAAAACATACAATAAATAGTAATTAACAAAGATAAATATCGTTAGAAAAGAGAGAATGATAATATGAATTCATATTACAATTAATAAGAACCATAAATATAAATTATGAAATATAGATAATATACTCTTTTTGTTACGCAAATTAGTTTTGTGATGTTGTATGCTACAGTGCAAACAGGGGTTCCCAAACTACTTTGGGCAAGAGACCCCTTTTTCAAAATGAACTGATACCTCAGACTTCCATAGCCAAATTACTTAAAAAATCCTATCTCTAGTTGTTTTCCTATAGATACAAAATACTTACTAATTTAAAAACTTTGCGGTTGGTTAAGTGAGTGAACTTGACATCATTTTCTCATCAAATTTTGATAAAGTAAATAGACATAAAATTCAGTAAATATCAAGTGTAATTAATAATTATTAATACAAATTATGTAAAAATATTTAACTAGGTTTTTGAAAAAACATTCAAATCGCAAAGTAAAGATAAAATTAAAAATTCAGTGTGATAGATGAACCTGGTGACTTTCGACCAATCTAGGTAAATCTGGTTCAATATTGGTGAGTTGCAGCCTTAAATCTCCGCGTTCGTTAATTTTGAAATGATTTTTTTGTTTTGTCAAAATGTACTGACTAGGTATGATGATGGAAAAGCGATAAGGTATTTTTCAGCAATGTTCCACAATGCGGGAAACTGCGTTGCAATCAGAACTTCTGATAGATTTGGTTGAACTTCTACTTAAGCTTCTCGTCTGTGATGATGGTAATCAACTCCTCTTGCATTATCACAGTGGCTTCTTCCATGGCTGTGATATTGTACGAATTCATTATCCATTGAGGAATTTGTAAATTTAAGAAATTCTCAAACATCTCAGTAAAATCCTTGTGTAAAGCGTCGAAGTAAGTGACATATGATAAAATAACATCGTCTTGAACGATTTCTGGTAATTTTGACAAATCCGGCAAATTCAAAAATAGCTGAAAATCTTGCTAAGCAAGAGCCTCTTGATAGCCAGCAAACTTCCGTGTGCAGACGTAACTGAGTAAAGACTTCGTTATTTTCCTCACATAGCTGAGCAAATAACCGAGAGTTTAAAGAATTGCTTCGAATCTTGTTGGCAGCATTTATAACATATTGTAAAGACTGATGCAATCTAGGACTCAGATTTCTTGCTACTAAATGCTGTGTGTGAATCACGCAGTGCAGTTGTCGCTTTTAGTGAGCTATAAACGACCAACCATAGATGGTGTACCATCAGTCGCAACAGAAACAATGTTCTTCTATGGAATAGCTTTGTCGGTAAAAAACGTTCCACGGCCTGAAAAATCGATTCTCCTCTGGTATCAGTCTCTAAATACGTAGTAAAAAGCAATTCTTGCCACATATTTTCATCTTTAATATATCGAACATATCCTAACAACAGAGCTTCATTGCCGGATAATGTAGACTCGTCCAATTGGAGAGAGAATCTGTTGGTCTGTAAGAAATTGCATAAAATGTTTTCCAGGTCGCATTGGCTGGTAAAATAAGCTCTCCAATTATGTGGGTTTCCCCGACTTCAATATTAGTAAAGATATATTATAAGGGACGCTCGTAAACCATTAACGTCTTGCATAGATGATGACGCAAACATCGATCTTATGGATGGCTTTGTCTCTAGTTCTTCCTTAAGTGCTCGAAAGACTAACAAGGGCTTACTTTTTTTGTCAGCATGTGCTCTTGATAAGTGGTCCTCCATTTTTGGAGGCTTCATGCCATCGCTACTGAATACTTTTTCACATATGAGACACATCGGTAAGTGTCGATTTGATAGAGATGAAATAAAACTGCCATCATAAAACACGCAGTAAACCTGCAAATAAAAAAAATGTTTAAGAAACTACTTAACCCTAGAATCTCACCCATATTCAACATTGACTTTTCCTACCCAGTACTGCAATAGGTTATATTTTCAAGAAGGATAGAAAGATAAAAATGCATTTAATCACAATATATTATATTAATTACACTTTAACAAACTTGACTTTTAATAACAAAAATAACAATAACAACTTGAAATACTTCGACACACAATATGCATTTTCATTTGTTGCAAAGTCTTGCTTTTTATGTCTTTTGCTAAACTTCAACAATAACATTGAATCGATATCGTCGCATCCGTGTGAAAATATTCAATGATTTCATCACATTCACCGTCTGATTCCGCGCCTAAAATGAACTCTTGATCACCAAAACACTCGAGAAATCGCGTCATCTTTTTAATTTTTTTGAAAATATGGCTCCCAATCCCCCCCTTTGGGGGAATATCCCCTATTCACGAACTTAACCTTCATTTTGCCCTGTTGATTTTTCGACTAAGTTTGAAAGCAATATATATATATAGAAATTTTTTAACTGGTGGTTGTTTTGGAGTCTAGGGATCATAACTAGACCTGCAAAGAATTTTTTCGAAAACTCGACAACCGGTACAAAACCAATAGGTAGACTTTCTTCGAAATCTATTTAAAACAGTTATACTATTTCTACAAAGAGAAATCTGAGACATAATTATCATTTTCAATAATTTACCCATTTTACGGAAATAATTAGTTCAAGTACTTACCTCCGTCAAAAAGATTAGACAACTGTTTCAATATGGTAAACACAAGAAGACATGTAAATAGAAAAAAAAAACTGGACTAGTGCGAGTCTGAGTCGAGCACCGAGGGTTCCTTCCGTAAGCAAACAAACTTGTATACGTCCATCTCGGGAATCAATTCTTGAAAACTTTTGCCCGTCTTTTTCGATAGACAACTTAACTTTGCGGTTGCGATGTACGACAAAGTCAACAATCCAACCGCAAAATATAAGTTTATAATCATAAAAACTTTTTTTTTATGTGATGTAAAAACAAATTAAAGGATTTTTCCCTTTACTTGTGCTGTCATACCTTGCTTCTTATTAAATTTCATGATTCTAGGTAAATGGGAAGCACCCTACAGGTTTTGATTTACCTGCAAAATGTTCAAATTTGTTAAAATCTTAGGCTAAAGGCCATTAGGCATATCTTTTGATTGCGTTGACTTAGAAGCTTGATTTTTTTACTACTTCAAGGAACCACTGACATAAATATTGTTATATGTTAATTTCAACTTGATACCTTTTCGGGTTCCTGAGGAAAAGGGTCTTGACAGACACACAGACAGACAGACAGACAGAATTAACAACAAATTAACGACTTTCGGATTTTTTCCTTTACTTGGGCTGTAAAACCTTGCTTACCAAATTTCATGATTCTAGGTCAATGGGAAGTAGTGCCTTATAGGTTTTGATTTACCTATAAATTGAAATTTGATGAAATCTAAGGTTTGAGTTGCCGTATCTTTGGATTGCGTTGACTTAGAAACTTGATTTTTTTACAGCTTCAAGAGACCGCAGATTTATGTATATGGTATTAACTTCAACTCGATGCGATGATGTTAAATTTGCATACGAGCTTATTTCTATCACACTAGGTATACCGGATGTTTTGAAGTGAAAACTTCTTAAGGTACGTTGTGCCCTTTTGCTATGGGGAAAAAGCACTGAACTCGTGACAGGTTTGAAATTATCCGACAACCCAATCACATCTACTAACCATGTCTGCACCTACTTTAAAGAAATTGGTCTAATTTGGCTGAGGAAATTCGTAAGTCTGCCAACTTTACTGAAAAACCCACATCTCTACAAGAACTCGACCGAAACAGCCCACCTGGTTCAGTGGTCATTCTTGAAGTAACCAACACCGATATTGAAGCAGTAATCTTAGAACTTCGTTCTGACTAGGACTGCGCTACAGGATGGAACAATATTCACTCTCAAGTCCTCCGACAAAATTGCTAATTACTAACACCTATAATAACGCACATTTGTAACCTGGCCATAAATAGCGGCAATTTCCCTGAAGTCTTTAAGAAATCCATCCATACATCCTATCTTTAAAAATGGCGACAGGGATAGCCTAAATAATTATCGTCCTATTTCAGTGCTTTCAGCCCTATCTAAGATCCTAGAGATCCTAAACCAAATTACCAATCCTGCAAAGATGAACTCCTCTATTAAAGCTCACACATGTACAAAACGCGACGTATGCAACTGCCTAGAACTTACGCGAGTCGAAGAGGTAAAATATTTGGGCGTACAAATCGACCACAGACTGAAATGGAATAAGCACGTAGATTTAGTCGCAGCAAGAGTAGTAGTCTTTAAATCTTGCCCTACCGCATGATAGATTAATATTAGTATATCTGTCTCTATGCCAGTCTGTGATACAATATTGCATCACAGTCTGGAGTGGAGCATCTAAAACGCACCTTATTAAATTGGAGAGGGCACAAAGAGCGGTGCTAAAGTACTTTACTCACCATTGTGTCTGACGTACATCCCGCCAAGGCCGCGGTGCCCGACGTAGCATACACATCAGATCTTGGATTCATATGGTAAAATAAACAAAATCACAATTGTAAGGTGAAAATTTATAACGCCTATAGTGCTCAATAGCGAAAACCTTTATTCAAAATTTCGTCCGAACGTACATCAGTTTGATGGATGTCACTAGTAGATGGCATCACTTTCTTCAAAAATGAACACTTTTGATCGGCAAGTCATAATTACTTATTAACAATTTTATACACAATTATTATAATTATACAGCCTACTCTGAAATATATTTGTTAATATCCGTACTAAAATATGATAAGAACATACCACAGTTGAAGGCTAATGCTGTTCCCATCATCAACATATTGTTATTTTCAAAGGTTTAAGAATATTTTAATTACTTATGAAAATTAAACATATAAATTTCATAGTGGTAAATAATAAATAACATTTATTATTATAATACATATAAAATGATAATCTATTGCTTCTTATCCTTTCCTTTTTTAATCATCTTTGTACAACCCTATAGAGTGTCCGACATTGCGGTTACACACACAAGACGAAGGTCGAGCGGTGGGCAAACCGTTCTCAACTTTCAAGAAGCGTAAATAAGATATATTTCGGGTTGTAGCTAAAATAATAATACCTGGGTATTATTATTTAAATTTTATAGGCTATTATAGGGTAGGTATTTTGGGAGTGATGTATCTGTTACGAAGTAACTATTCTTATCTGTGTTCGAGTGATAAAATCGTTCGGCGTCATTAGGGTTTAGCCACTGTCATTAAAAAATATATTGTGACCTTAAATAAACTTGAAACCTTTTTACCAAAGGACAAGATTTTGAGAAAAAAATATAAGGCGTCACGAAATTTTGACAATGTTATTCGATTTGACATAACATTTTGAATTTGTAATGGGTCTTTAATTTTTAACGTTGTTTTCTTAGTTAGGGAATTACTTTAAATTTTCTTTAGTAAAGGAACATTCTTATTTCTTCCACGTTTGTATCATTTCTATCAATCCATTTTAAATTTGAATTATTTGGTATTGTCACCTCTATTTGGGCCTTTTTGATAGAGGTTTGTTGTTTGTTGTTATTGTACACATAGTAACTACTTACCTATTAGTTCCTGTACTTGCACAATATTTTCAAATTTCCAACACGTATTATCGTTTGCTTTTATTCATATATTTGTTTAAAACTCGTCATGTATGTATGTAAGCTAAATTCTAAAATATTTTAGCTATTAGTAATAGGGTGCTAAGTGTTTAGTCACATCAGTTATGTGCTCCTCTAAGCCTCTGGGTTGAGAGTGCCTCAGATCATAAAAACAAATTTGTTTCTATGATCTGAGGAGAGAGCCATAGTCCAGTTGAGCACAGCACGGATAGTTGACTTAAATTAAAAAGTTTAATTGATAAGTTTTTTGTGATCCCATTATTCAGTTCAATCAGTTGGAACACGGTCGTAGAATTAGGTCGTAGTTGAGCTTATTTATTTAAACGTTGAGCTATGGAATTAATGATATACCGTGGCGGTAATTTGTCGCTTTGGTAAACTTACGAATATGGTAATTTAATATAAATAAAAAATAGTATTCGTGTACGAATACAATTTTTTATATTTGCTATGCTATGCTATGCTATGCTATTTGCTTTGCTATATATTATATTGCTTAAAAGTTATGCAAAACAAAACTAATCTTAATGGTTTGATTGTAGGTCAACGATATACTAGAGACGGATTTGGTTGGTACACGTTGGTTTTAGACGTTAGGAGAATATTGGCTGGTGCAGTAATAAAATATTAGTAGTCGAGTATGATGAGACAAATAACAAATCGTTTTGTAAGCGAATCATTGCTTGTGCCTACTGGCTCTATACGTAAGTGCTATGTGCTATTTTTAAGAGATACCTAAACACATTTTGAAGTTAGTTGTATGGAATCTTTCTATTCATGTATCTACTACTTACTTCTAATCGTGCATATACCTACCTACAACATAATTATTTGGCTGGTAAGTAATATAGTAGTATAAGTACCGAATGTAAATCATACTTTCAATTTATTATTAACTATTTACAATACTCTTTAGATGATTTTTTTAAGATTGCAGTTGCCGCCATGAAACTACGTTCTACGAGCCGTCTAAACCAAGAGTAAAACCTCCCATACCAGGACCAAAATCCCGAAAACTGCTTAAAGAATTAAACAATATTCAGGTATAGTTTCATTTACTGGCAGAAAAATAATAATTTTAAATATTGGACAATTTTCTTGTTGGTTCTTTTAAAACATTGGACAAAAGTATTGCCAAGGTTAACATCAGGCAGACCTCTATACATCTGGTGGCCAAGTCAGACATTATTTCGCATTACGGATAGTTGTAATGGTTGTTTCTTAAAAGTTATCATCCATCTTTTACTAGTATTTAAAATAGCTACGAGTGCGTACAATTGGGTTTTAAAAGAAAAGAAATTTACGACGACGAATTGTAACCAATGTTATAAATCTTTAACATTTTAAATATAACATTGGGACAAATACAACATTATAACGTTGCGATTAGATATATTGATATAACATCATCAACTTCTTCCTGCCCTTTTCCCAATTTTTTTTGGAGTTGGAGCAATGTGTAACATTGCAAAGGATTTTCCCTGGTTTTTTTTATGGCCGTCCGCCTGCCTGACGCTATTCCTTGGGAATGTAACCATTTTCAGACGGGATAAAGGAAGGTAAATTGTGGAAAGGAAAACGGATAGAGCAAGGGAGCTAGGATAAAGGGATACCGCAAGTCGCGGATGGGAAAACATGCCTGAGCCTGCAGTAATTCGAATATTTTTCATGTTTTGCTTTTGTATTAACTTTTTGCGTATGAATTATACAATACCTTTTAGCCTTTTTTAATAGAAATTTATTACAAAAATATGTTGGCGAATATGTGAACATCACAGAATAGTTACGGTTATTTACTGTGATGGTCTTTTGTGAAACCCTATGGCAGATATTTGAACTTCAAGTAGGTACCTACCTAATACATTTTATAAACGCTCTTAATTATGTTTGAAATATGAAGTGGTAGCATGTCCTGATTTCGAATTCTTATCCAGGTTTAGAAAAACTAATGCTTTCGTTTTTTTGCAGCAAGCTGGCTCAGTTAAATTATTTTGTGATTTTGATAAGTCTTTTGGAAATTATTTGGTGGATGCTGATAGTAATCAGATTTTGGACCTCTATACACAAATCTCCTCCATGCCCCTTGGATATAACCATCCTGATCTTTTGAAGGCATTTGACAGTGACTACAACCGTGTACGTACATGTATAAAATGTATGTTCATTTAAAAACCTGCAGTTGCTTAAGTTTTACATCTTAAATATTTTTACAGAAGGTATTGGTAAATCGCCCTGCTCTGGGCGTTTTTCCGGGTTGTGATTGGCCTCAAAGACTAAAAGATACTTTAGTATCAGTCGCACCTCCTGGACTATGTAACGTTTTTACCATGATGTGCGGTGCGTGTTCAAATGAAAATGCAATGAAAGCTGCTTGTATAACCTATTGTTTAAAAGCACGATCTGGCAAAAAAACATTTACTTCTACGGAGTTAGACTCAGTGATGTCAAATGATCCACCAGGATCACCGTTGCTAACCATTTTATCATTTAAGGTTGGTGATTTAATGTAACATATATTTTTATTTCATTTTGTCCTACCTATAACCTGACAAAATTTAGGTCTCTTGTCCAAAACGTCTTTCATATAAATTTGTGAGAGCCGTATTAAGAAGGTCTAACCTTCTTAATACGGTTCTGGTCCTTTCTATAAAATACTTCCCATCCAAATTTCGGGTCTCTAGTACAAAAAACCGAGGACTGTCTTAACTTTTGAGAGCCCTTACACTCCTTAATACGGCCCTGTCGCAAAATCCACTTAGCTGACTTGTCTTACCTATTAACTACCACCCTACTAAATTTCAGGCATTCTAGTGCAAAAAACCAAACACTTTCATACAAACTTGCAAGGGCCCTTAGACTCCCTAAATCCGACCCTGTCGCAACATCCCTTCTTAGCTGTCTCTTACCTGTAAATTACCTACCTGCCAAATTTCATCGTCATAGGTCAAGTAGTTTTCCAGATTTCGTCATTAGATGAGGGTGTGAGTATCCTTTCGCTTTTAATATATGGATGTGAATTACCTGTTTTTTTGTTACGCTTTTACGCCCTAACTACTGAACGGATCATCATGAAATTTTGCACTTTGTCAGGGGTACGGAAAAGGACTCGGGCTGTTTCGAACAAATTAGTATTCTGATTAGTAAGTATTTCGAGGTAGAGAGGACTTAGAAAAAAGTTTCCAATTTTAGGGAGCTTTTCACGGTCGTACGATGGGCGCATTAACCACTACGAGGTCTAAAGCACTTCATAAGTTAGATATTCCCGCTTTTCCGTGGGGTTTGGGCCCTACTTTCCCGAGATATATGTATCCTCTTCAAGAGTTTAGCAGTGAAAATAAGAAGGAAGATGAGAAGTAAGTATAAAATGTTAAATAAATAATATACATATGTACGGTGGATAGAATTTTCTTTATTTTTTTTTATTTTTAAATTTGTTACCTCAGAACTTTCGACTGGGTGAACCGATTTTGATGATTCTTTTTTTATTTGAAAGCTGGTGCTTCCCGTGTGGTCCCATTTCAATTTGGTCCAGTTCTGACAATGGCATCCATGAGAAAACCATATATAAGTCTTTTATGGAAAAGTTTTTTTTGTTGAAGTCGTTTTTTTTTTTTAAGAATTATTTAAATTAACTACAAAATGTAGGTTGGCCGGTGCAAAAATGATTAAAATATAACCTACGAGTAATGACTCAGAAATTCATTGGTTGGTTGGCAAAAATTTAGTTGAATCATTGTTGAAACATTTTTGAATTGATTTCCTGGTGATAGTCTCCTTCTATTTTCGTACTTTAAAAAATTAACTCCCTATCATTAACAAATTCATCTTCACTTTCTACAAAATAAACATCATTTCGGCTCACTTTTTCTGTGACATCAAGGACCACGACGTGTTTGATGCTTTATTGATTTATAAAAATAAAAGTTATAAAATATACCTATTATTATTAATGGGACAGAAAAACTTATTTCTAATATTATGTTGTGGAGTCCTGTGCGTATTCCCATATATGTATATTCATTTTAAATAACCCAATTGTTGTTGATCTGCGAAAGTTGAAGAGTTACAGGGTTGTAGGGCGTATAGTTGTAATTTTTATTTGCTTAATCTTGTTTTAAGGTGGTTAGGCTGAGTTCCAGTAAACACAATGACAGTAAAATCGCGAAGTATAACTAAGTAGTAGATTTAAAATTACAGTATTTCTGCATTCTAGTAATGACAATCCTAAATAATTATGATGACATATTATTATGGTTTGTTGACAAAGATTCCATATCCAATTTGGCTCAAGTATAGTTTCAGGTTTTGCTTTTGAAGCTTATCTATCTAGGTGTCTTTCCCGAAAAAACATCCTCGGTTGCCCAGGCACTAACTGCTTGCATGGTGCAACGTTTTGACGACTACACCTTTGCACCTGTGGTGGCACCAGGTGGTTCCCGTGGGGTTTCCACATGTCAAAAATAGGGCGTCCAAATAATTGTATACCTTAATTCCAGTACAGAAAAACTTTTTAATTTACTTAAAAGTTTGCCGGACACTAACAAAAAATTCAATTTAAACTTTGTTTAATTCATGTTACTTTGTTACCAGATCGCTTGCAGAAGTAGCCGACGCTATAAATAAATTTAAAAAGACAAGACCTGTAGCAGCACTAATAGTTGAGCCAATACAGGGTGAAGGAGGTGATAATGAAGCCTCTCCAGAGTTTTTCCGGGCTCTTCAAAAACTTTGCAAAGAGGTTAGTAGAGTGTTTTCATTGTCACATTTCCATTATGCTTCCTTTTAACCTATATTTGTTAATTATTTGTATACACGGCTAAAAAAATTATTAACAATATATATGTAAACAATTTTTATTTTTTATTAGTAATATCGGACATGATCTACATACGTCCGATATTACTTATAACTGAGGGAAAAAAATAAAGTTCTATAAAGATTTTAGGTTAGCGATTTCTGCATGTTCGCAAGTTTTGGAACATTTGTGAAGGTTTTGTCCACTTCTTAGTCGCAGCACATAGCCATAACTATACCAATACTAATAACAGAGCCCTATACCACTACCAATACCAATACCACGGCCTCCCAGAAAACTGGCCTCACAGCAACGAGTGAGTGAGGTTACCAGAGGCCCTAACCATTCTCTCACTCCCCTTCTCCCCCTCTTCGCACCCTTCTCCTACTCTCCCACCTTAAAGGTCGGCAATGCACTTATGACTCTTGAGTTGCAGGTGCCCATGGGCGGAGGTAGTCACTTACCTTACCATCAGGTGACCCGTCTCCTCGTTTGCCACCTATCCCAAAAACAAAATGCTGAGCTTGCTGCACTGAACGCTGATCCACAAATAAGCATGTGCAGTACTGCGCAGAAATAAATGTTTATTTCTATATAACACAATACATATAAATAAAAGTATAAATAACCAGTTTCTTATTAACAATAAAAAAAACTGTCAGTCGTAGGACTGCACGTCAGAAGTGAAAACATAACTTACACATATAGTATACATATAATTATTTTACAGACACACACACAAACACATCGGTTTATCTGAGCGTGACGGTCACGCGAGTTTAGTGCTTTTCCCCATACCAAAAGTGCCCAACGTGCCTAAAGAAGTGTTCATTTCAAAAATGCCTTGTTTATAATAATTGTGTTAAAAAAATGTTAATAAGTAATTGTGAGTTGTCGATTAGAAGTGTTCATTTTTGAAGAAAATGATTTGATCTACTAGTGACATCCACCAAACACATATCAAATACATACAACATCAAATAAATGACAGACAGACAGAGCTGATGGAAATGTTTAGATTAGCGCCCTCTAGTGGATCTATATATGTAAAATATTAAATGCGGCGAAGTAGGAAGTCCGATAGTGCGGTTATGAACACTTAGCATAGTACACATGGAGTGCATTGTGTCTACAAACTTTGAGTTGTTGACTTTAATATAGCACACGTTTGAATAATGATATTTTTAAGCGACTACAAAAAAGGAGGAGGATCTATGTTCCACTGCATATTTTTTTTTTGTATGTTCACCGATTTCTCCGCCAACTGTGGACGGATTTCAAAAATTTTTCTTTTGTTCGGTAGGGTATACTTCCAATTTGGTCTGCCCTCAACTGTTATAGGCACTTATTACGTTTTTTTTTTCCATATATTTTCCAATTTTAATTTATCATCATTACAACGCAAAGTATTACTGTATTTAATTAGATCAACTTGAGTTAGAACAGGTCGTTAACTTTATAAATATAACTTATTTCTTACCTATATAGCTTCAAATTTTTTTTCACAGAATGGAGTAGCTTTGATATTAGATGAGGTGCAAACAGGGTGTGGACCAACGGGAAAAATGTGGTGCCACGAACATTTTGATCTCCCCGAACCTCCTGACATGGTTTCGTTTAGTAAAAAAATGTTTTCTGGCGGTTACTTTTACAAAAGAGATTTTCAGTAAGTATTTAACTAACTTTACGAAATTCTGGCATAATATTTTAGTTTCCATTTCTGAAAAGTTTCGGTTTTTGTTTTATTTACAACCGACAATCTTCTTGACGTCAAACCAGCACGGCATTCTTAACGTACTCATATATACATAGGCATGTTTGAATGCTGTGAAACTCCTCGATACTACTATATCGTAGGCCGATCGTTGAAACGGGCCCATCGAGATATGCCTGGGCAGATCGTGTTATGACGGCATTTCGTGATTTGGCCGATTATTTCATGATATGCCCAATCTAAAGTTGGGCAGATTAACGAGCGCAACCCATTTGTCAATTTGCCCAACTAGTCATTTGGCCACTTCGAGATATGGCTAGGCGTATCGTAATATAGTTTCATTTTCCGAAATTGGTGACGTTGTTTTGCGCTCCAGTGGCTGTGTCACAAGAATAAAAAAGTAGGGTATCCATTCAGTAGGCTTCCTCGGAGTATTACTGGAGTCCCAAATAAAAATAATCAAAAAAATATTATCAACATTTTTTTTTTTTCGTAATTTTTTGATTACCCTACATACCCTATGCATGCACCTATGCATGGGCGGGTAAATCTTTATTATCTAAAATTCACTTTATTTGCTAATAGCTCACCCAGCTTTGTTTTCCTGACGATTTTCAATAAATTTGTTTGTAATTTTCGGTCTTTAAATTAGTATTATGTAGTTATTAGATTAGTACCTGGCCTAGGTTTATTCGTTCACAAAAACAGAGTAATAACAGGGCTAGATCAGTCGCTCACGGTCGAATTTTGTATACTTACGGACGTCACTTTTGTAACATATAGTTTTCTAAAATAAACCGAACACTGTCTCTTATCATACAGGTCACCCTAGTGTAAGAGACAGGGTTTCTAACGTTTGTTAACATTTTCTTGACTAACTAACCTGTCGCATTGTACCGTGTAATTACATTCTACTAAGTTGGATTTATCAAAATGTTAAACTAATATTATTTTTGTTAACTCTATATCCTTTTTATTGTGTTAATATAGATTATTATTATTATAATTAAACTCGCTTCGCGTTTCTCAATACTATCTTGACAGTGCAAAGTCACTACCCGAATACTTTATGTAAATACTTAGGCGTGACTTCCTTTCCGTAAGTCTCAAATTCACGTGATAGTGCGTGATGCTCACGGTCAGCAGATAACGGCAGCGGCGCCGGCGCTCTGCGTTTCCTTATGCGATGCGTTTGCTTATCCTAATCTAATCTATAATCTATCCGAAATCTGTCATAACGGGACGCATTTATTATTCTGTTTGCAGTTAGCATTGTTATATGTTTTTCCTGGAACATTTAAATTTTTTAATAATAATAATAACACACAGACACAACCTAGTGGCCAGGATTGTACATCAACATCTAGCCCTTAAATACAACCTTGTGAATTCAGAGGTGCCATATTACAGGTATGTGCCCGACCCAGTTCTCGAAAATGGTCGAGCCACATTGTATTGGGATCGATCTATCATCACTAACAGAACTATTGTTGCAAATAAACCTGATATAGTGGTGATAGACCGATTAGAGCGCCGTGCAATGATCATCGATATCGCTGTTCCTCATGACGAGAATCTCGTGAAAGTCGAAAAAGATAAACAAATCAAATATTTGAATTTGTCTCACGAGATTGTCGATATGTGGAATGTCGAATCGGCGATCATTGTTCCGATTGTCATATCGGCTCATGGATTAATAGCCAAGAGCCTCGATCAACACCTTAAGAGGCTCGCGTTAGACGGTTGGATCAAGGGACTGATGCAGAAGGCAGGCAGTTCTTCTCGACACGGCCCGTATAGTGAGGAGGTTCCTGTCTTTGGAGCCCTAACCACCGGTATCTTGGTCCCTGTACCCGATGTCGGTGGTGTACTATTTTTTATATTTTTAAATATATATTTTTATGTACATATTTAAAAATTTAATTTATATGATAGAAGATGAATAAAGAGAATAATAATACTCTTTATTGTACACCAGGAGTTAAATACAAAAGAGAAAAAACTTACAACTATACACAGATTGGTACAGTTGGCGCCCTTATCGCACAAGGCAATCTATTACATTCTTATTTCTATGGAAAGAGTGAACTAAGTACAATATTTTTGCAGAAAAGGTTTTCACGTTTGTTTTGTACTTTTACGTGCTAAGTGCAGTGCAAGTTGCCCTATAACATTTCCATAATATTCTTGAAAATATAAACTTAGTAAAATAAGTATACGTAGATTGTATTATTTGCTATTTAAATTATGATGAATATTGTACTACAAATATTTACTTATAGGTATTATGTAATGTTAATATCAAAATTTACAACTTCTCATTCAAGTATTCTATGCTAATAATAAATATTTAAAAAAATAAATGATCACTTATCGTTTTGTATTGTTAGTATTACTTGGGGCCAACAGATGTCGTTACGTGTTGTTTATATAATGATCCATTTTTCTTGAAAATTTTAAATTATTCTTTCTATGGATATAGAGCACCGATTGCGATAAATCAAACAATTCATGCAACCGAATTATACACAATACTTGTGCATTAAACGTTTCCACGATTATTTCGTACTTTTACGTAAAAGTTCTGGAGTGAGATCTGGAGGATGTAACGACTCAAAAAGGGGGTTAAAATTTATAATGCAAGACAATAAAATCAAACTGGAACTATCAAATTAAAGAGTTCTGTTTCTACATTAAAAACTGTTTATTTTAGGCTTCATAGCTTATAAGATAAAATGTGAAAAACTAGTGAAATCTCGAGGACTCAGTTCGAGACGAACTACCCTACTAGGTGTATATGTATACTTACATTAGGAGAGCCTTTGCTCATCATGTAATAATCATGTAGATATAAATAAAAATGCATTTATCTTATAATTGTTTTTAATAATATTGGATCAGATGAATAATATTGTAGAAGAACGGGTGTCGTGTCCCTCCAACACAAAGGGAGGATCCTCCGACCAGGCTAGGTGATAGGCCTGGCGGAAGCGCCGCCCAACGGTCGATGTTGGGATGTTGTATGAATATTACTAATCGGCGCGAGAACTCTCAATTTAATTAAATACAAGTTTTATTTGCAAAAAGGCTACAGACGTGGTTGATGTGCGAGTTACAGTACCGGTCTACCACAATACCGAGAAACTTCGTCACATCAACTTCACACACTGTATTACCTTCATAGGTTATATTGATGGCATCCTGATTTTTACCATATGTACTAAATTGGAAGTATTTATTTGGTGGTGGGATACAAGTTCTGGTCAAATTTACGTGCAGGTCATTTTCATTCAGCCAAGTAATTATTAATTTAATTGTAGATAGGGTTTCAAGAGTATAATTATTAGGAGTGTCATTATTAGAAGATAAGTCATGTCCAAGATTTTAGGAAGGTCATTAATATATAGTATAAATAGTAATGGGCGAAGAACACATTCATTCATGAGTGCACATAGCGCGATGCAGGTTTAGTAGTTAGGGGTAGGCTGGAGCGGTCACTGCAGGCGTTTGGTATCCCTGAGGCCAAGGATGCTGGCTGGCTGAGACTTGATTACCGCTTATTGCTGTAGGAGTGTATACGACGGTGACGATGATGATGTTGCTGGTCTGCTCTTTGAGGGCTGCTTCCAATCACGTTGGGATCACCACTGCGGAGGAACGCGTGTTATGTCTCTCCAACACAAATGGAGAGTAGTCCGATCAGGCGAGTTAATCATGCCTGGCGGACCTCGGCCCAACGGTTGATGTTCCTTCACGATAAGAATGCAAAATACTCGAAATGCAGTGAACACAACCGAGCAAAATTAGAAGGATTCCACTCTCCTCGTCGCATATTTCTAACCCGTTTTTCTTTTAATTCTGCGTCTTTTGGAAACCTACAACAAGAAAAGTTATTTTCATACTAGCTGAGCCTTGAGCCTTCAGGAGTGGAGGAAAGCTTACAATTACAAAAAATACTTTAGATTATGTACAATGCATATCTACAGAATTGTAGTAATTCACCCATAACCTCGGAGTGTTATTATTGTAGAAGATTTTCAATTTACAAACAAAAAGACACCCTTTAAAAAATACCTATTTCATGATCGCGTTAACATGTAAATACATAATTATATCGTAGAACGCGAAAGTTTAAAAGTTAAAATAATGCTCATAAATCACTTTTCAATAATTTTTTATCACAAAATGCCTTATGGCTATATGCCATAATATATGCCTATTTCGTGTACATAAGCCACAAGGTTTATGTATACGAAATAGACATAATTATGGTATCCACTGATTTATTGTTACTAGCATAATATCTCGATGATGGTATCGCGGTTTTTTTTAGATGTAGTAATGACCAATATTTTTGTAGGACAAAAGGAAGGGCAGCTGCCGTCCTTTGGCTTTTGTATGTTTACGTAGTATTTACTTTATTAGAGTAATGTATAAGTCTAATTTTTTATACCAATATTTTTATTTTCAGTCCACCACAAGCATTCAGAATTTTTAACACATGGATGGGCGACCCATCGAAATTAATCTTACTACAGGCTTTCTTAAATTGTTTGAAGAAAGAAAAATTGTTAGAATTAGTAAGAGAAAGCGGCGATGTACTCAAATGTGGGCTTTTAAACATTGAGTGCGAGTTTCCGAACCTAGTCAATAGCGTAAGGGGTCGCGGGACGTTCGTGGCGTTTAACACTGTCGACACTGCTACCAGAGATGGCTTACTTAAAAAGTTGTTGCAAAGAGGTAAGAAGAAATTTTCTGTCATTGCGAGATATCAAGGTTCAAGGTTCAACGGTTTAGGAGCCCGTAACTCCGTACACATTTGGAGAACGCATCGCATGCGCGTGGTACGAATGCGGTTACTGCGATCGTTTAGTGCGCTTCTTTAATTACTATGGAGATTGCACATTGCAGTTTAGTTTCAAATTAGCTTTTGATGTGAGACTAGGCCTGCCATCACTTAAATTGCCGATCCCGGACAAAAACTTAAAAAAACCCGGACACATGCGTGAAATCGAGATTCTTTCCCGGACACCTTAAAAAAAACGCCGATTCCATTTAAATTTTTAGCTTGATAACGATTCATCTAAGAATTATAATTGTCCCCTGGCACACAGTGTGTCCGGGTTTTACCCGGACACTTTTCGAAAACCCTGCCCGGACGCTCCCCGGACGCCCTCGAAACTATGACAAATCCGGGGAAACCCGAACGGATGGCAGCCCTATGTGAGACTATAGCACAACTGCGTTCATTGTTGTTGTTTAAATTGTTTGTTACTGAATAGGAAAATTTAAAGGGTGATAAAAATAGCGAATACTTACTACTTTACATTTATATAAAAATTTTGTTCAAATGGTTAACTCTAAGATTGCGCAAAATCATTTAAGTATTTAAAACCACTGCCACTATAACTAACATAGTTCAAAATAAAATAAAGTTGACAATGAAGTTCTTAATTATATTATGAGGATTCCTATACGAGCCTAACTAGAATAAAAAAAATATCACTTTTACTACAATTTACCAACGATTTAATAACTTTATTGTAGCGGGTTGACATTTTTGCTTTTGATGAAGGGTGTGTAATATATGGCATAATGACAGATAGTATAATATCACTTGAAATAACGTTCACATAATTCTTTTATACCCCAGCGAACGTAATTTATTATTTTTGAGCTTTCAACGGTTTTATGTCAGTTTTAAAAGTTCTTTCGGTTCAACTGATCTGTTTTGAAATTAGCTATTAACCACATTAAAATTGCTCACTCAACATGTTTAACTTTTGTGACGTTTGTTTTTATTAGGTGTTTTAATCGGTGCATGTGGAAAAGCAGGAATTCGGCATCGACCAGCGTTAACTTTCACGCCCAAGCATGCATGCATTTATTTGGATATTCTCAGACAAACACTTAAAACAATTGATGTGAAGAAAGGTGGTAGTCCATGTGGTAAACCATGTTAGATAGTATAAAGTACTTCTACGTAGGTAACTCAAAACACTACTTTTATTAAAAAGTATGTTGAGATGGTTTGTCAAATGCTGTAATGATTTATGTGTTATCGTTACAACCTCACAGTTCCCAATTCCACTGTTTGTTTAAATTTGTCACTTATTACCATGACTTTGGATTTGATGTGGCTTTGGGAAAAAAATCATTACAGCTCAATATTTTGAGTTAAGAGGTAAGCATTTGATTGGGTGCTTCAAACATAGATCGTGTTGGCACAACACGTCACAACTCACAGGTTTGGTTAATTAAACATATGTAGTTTTATTAATTTTGAAACATATTATACTAAGCACTGTGAGATGACAACTACTCTTAGTTTCAACATTGTTAGAAACCACACAGCCTAAACATAGTAGCAATGAAATGAAATGCAACTACCTATGTACCTACACCTACCTTCTAGACTTGAAATTTAAATACATTTAGTTCGGTTTTGTGTCTGTTTATTAAAATGTGGTATTTATAAAGATTTTGTTTCATTTAAAATAAAGTAAGCTTCCTATTGAGTCGGCTTAAATCATCCCTATATGGGTCATAGTTACTCACAAAAAGTGTACATTTTATACGTACATTTGTAACTAATCTGGACATTTCTATGTATGGCACAGACTTCAATCGGAAAAGTAGGTACCTGGTGCCTTTATAATAATACCTATTATTTTAAAAATGTCACATGTATGTATTCTTTTCAATTAAGTTTGACATCGATTATTTTTCACATTTCACTGCCCTTTCTTAGTGCTTTTTATAGTCGGTTTAACTTTTTTATGTGTTTATTTTTCCATTTTCAGTGTAAAGTACGTATGTACTGAGTAATAAATAAGGTATTTAGAACATTACTTACTGTAATGTAAATTACTATTGAAATAAGGTGGTAAGAGTTTTAGTTTGTCTATCAACTTGCTGCACTTGATCGGATAAGTTATAAAAAAGATACAAACAACCGAACGTAGAACCTCCTCCTTTATTTAAGTCATGTAATAACAATAAGTACAATAACGTTCATTACTTTCACCGTCAATGTTGCTTAATTTCAAGAAAAATCAACAAACACTGCATCTGTCCTCAATTTCTGAGGGTTTCCCTCGTTTTCCCTTAGATACCATCATCAGATTCGGACTTGGTGACAATGGGATTACTTAGGGAGCATACCCTTTCAAACGTTAAAATATTTTTTGAAATCGGTCCATAGATGACGGAAATATCGGTCAACATACATAAAAAACCGGACAAGTGCGAGTCTGACTCGCGCACCGAGGGTTCCGTAAGCAAACAAACTTGTATATGTCCATCTCGGGAATCAATTCTCAAAGACTTTAGCACGTCTTTTTCGAAAGACAAACTTAACTTTGCGGTTGCCATGTACGATATAGTCAACAATCCAACCCCAAAATGTAAGTTTGTAATCACCAAAACAATTTTTTTGGTTTTTTTGGATTTGAATTTTTTTGAACTGGTCGGTTTTTGGTTTTGTTCTGATTTCGGTTTGCCGATGACATCGTCTTATTAGCAGAGTCGCTGGCGCAGCTGGACGAGATGCTGCACGACCTGAATGGAGCATCTCGACGCGTCGGTCTTGGTATGAAATTGGACAAAACCAAGGTTATGTTCAAAGAACATATCATACCCAGACCGATTGACATCGAAGGTTCGCCGCTCGAAGATTGTCATTTTGATTCTTTTTCATTGGTTAAATTTATTTATTTTAATGTTTTTTGTGCAAAGCATACCTACTAAGTGGTTTCTGCAACTAATAATAATAATATCAACACCTTAAGAGGCTCGCGTTAGACGGCTGGATCAAGG
This sequence comes from Euplagia quadripunctaria, assembly GCA_963859945.1. NCBI lineage: Eukaryota > Metazoa > Arthropoda > Insecta > Lepidoptera > Erebidae > Euplagia > Euplagia quadripunctaria. The sequence continues at coordinate 13,827,148 of OY982564.1, read as the reverse complement.
GACTGATGCAGAAAGCAGTTCTCCTCGACACAGCCTGTATAGTGAGGAGGTTCCTGTTTTTGGAGCCCTAACCACCGGTGTCTTGGTCCCTGTACCCGATGTCGGTGGTCTACTATTTTTTTATATTTTTAAATGTTTTGTACATATTTAAAAATGTAATTTATAAGTTTTAAGTGTAATAAAGAGAAATAACAATAATAATCCCTCTAAATCCCTACCTTACGTCCGAGCCGAACATCTGGCCACGTGGGGGGCGGACACGTGTACTAAAGAAACATACACAGCCAACAAGGCTAAGGTACCCTTTTACATGGAGATATGAGTAATAGAATATATAATTTGAGGTCGCTTCCTGGGGGTCGCCAGGGTGCATCTGGAGCCGACGCTGGATGCTACAACATGCGAACCATCGGTGGTAAGGAATTGAATAGGCGGGTTCTTACCGATAAAAATAATACCGCCGACGTCATCATTCACCACCCACTCACTACACACTCGTCACCCCTAAGCAGTACTCCCTCATCACCTATTTCATCATCTAATCAGGAAATTCGTTGTCAACATCATCATCTTCAGTAGTAGATGTTGTTCAGGAAGCAAACGCCGTTGCCTGAACCCACTACTGCCAAATTACATGCGAGGCGAAAATGGACATTTGAAATGAATAAGTTCATATGGCGCACATACCTCATAACTAGCAAATTAGAAACTCAGACGAGAGGATAGTTGGAACCTCTAAATAAGGCTTTTGTTGAACACTACCCGGAAATGAATGCATCTAAACAACGTGTAGGAGATCAACGTAGGGCAATAATTAATAATAAACTTCTTCTTCTTTTCTTCTTCTTCTTCTGATACCATTACCGAAATAAAAAATGAAGTAGCTAATTATTTAGAACAAAATGCACCAATCACCCTTACCAAGCCATCAGGCAGGATGAGATGGTCCGACGACATAAATGAAACAATATTTCGTCTATATTATAATGTATCTGAGCTCGAATCTAAGCTACATAGCGAATTTATTCTTACTTACCCACATTTATCACATCTCTCTGAACAAAGAATATCTGATCAAAGAAGAGCAATAGTTAAAAACAAAACGGTTTCTAACGCCAGGATAGAGCAGATTCAAAATGACGTCAAAATACACATAGGAATAAATAATTCTCTTGTGGGTTCACCTGAAACCCAGTCACCTATTAACCTTCCGCAGATTGCATTCTGAAACGGGTTTTTACAGAGACCTTTCTTTTGTTAAACAAAACATTAGAGAGCCACAAACACTGCACCTGCAACACTACACGAATATTGGGCTAATATATGGGAGAACCCTGTCCAGCACAATGTCAACGCTGAATGGTTACATACGATCAATGAAACGAATACTCATATCCAGGACATGAATTTCGAGAATATTCCAATAGATACTTTCATAGATGTAATTAAACATACCCATAACTGGAAAACACCTGAAACCGATAATCTGCATAATTACTGATACAAATAATTCACCTGCATCCACTCATATTTACACAACCATCTTCACACATTCATTCGTTCGCCACAATCACTGGCGGCATATATAACACATGGAGTAACTTACATGATACCAAAAATAATGATTTAGAAGACCCATCAAAATACCGACCCATAACCTGCTTATTAACTATATACAAAATTTTAGCTGTATTAGCCACACTATCTATAATCATATGGGTAATATCAAAAAAAAATTGTACATTTCAACATGTTGAACCGCCCATGCTACTTTCTGTCGAAATAATACGTATATATTACAATAAAAATTTAATTATACTCAAGTTGTAGTCTATTTTATTTGAATAATATGTTTTAATAGTATAATTAGACATACAGTTTGAAAATTTTACGATTTCATTTCGGGACATAACATCTCCCATATAATTAAATATGTCCTCAAAGATTCGTGCGTTACAAAAGGGTCTATTTTTTTTTGTAAGGCCTATTATTATCAATTCAACCAATTAAATTAACTTTAGCATGGTTAGGACTATCTAAATCCTGTATGATTTATGAAAATATTTCTTTAAATAAATAATTAACTTAGGCTTAAAATAGGCGTCCCTGATTTAATTAATTTTTGTTTTTCTATTTTGTAACGCCACAATTTGATAGTTTTTAAAATGTTAAATTGGCAACATGGCGTCAGTTACCAACAGCCCATCATGGAGTGTTAAATTCTGACGGTTGGCCAGTTTGCGGCGTGCGTTTTTTGAAGTGCAGTGCGATTGTTCAAGTGGTGAATTTTTTCAACATTTAATATTTCCTTTTGTGCTTTGGTCTGTTTATTAATCGATAAGTTATTCATTTACAATTTATGTATTGAATAGTTGTTTTATTCTTACTAACATCAAAGGCAAACAAAAATTTATTTTAAGGAGGTTTTATTTGCTTTTATTTCGTTGAAGTTAAATTCAACAATGTGGTTTTTATTCCTTTTTGTTACAATTCGTAACAAAGTTTTTGTCACGTAACAAAAATGAGTGACAAAAGGAAGTAAGGGTGGTTTTGTACTGTGGTGCTATGTGTTTCAACTAAGTTTAGGATCACATCGCATGTGTCAATTTTTGTACCGTAGGTAAGCAGCAAAATACTAATCTAAAGAAAATATATATTTTTTTATTACTCAAATTATTCTGATTCTACCCAAAGGTCTTGAAGTTGAAATGCAATGCTTATACAAAATGGTAAATTTCACTCCTATACTTAGTTGAAATGGATAGTAAGTATGGCTGATAAAAATATCACGTCTATGTTTGATATTAGCTAATGTAGACTACAGCACAAATTTATAAACAACCTCCTGTATACTGGATAATGTAATACTCGCTTGGTGATGCATGTATAATGGATGAATGCATGTTGATTCTTACTGAAAACTTCATCAGCAGTGATGAAAGTTTATATAAGTAAAACATTTTTTTCATACTTACATTTTTTTTTCTAGAATACAGAAATACAGAGAAGGGCTAAAGCAAAACATCCCGAAAAGTATGAAGAAATTCGTAAAAAAAACTTACACAGAATAAAAGCCATGTCCATGTCAAAATATATAAACTATCAGAAAACCAAAAAAATAAAATAAGAAAGTGAGAAGAAAACTGAATCAAGAAAAGTTTACTTACAAAAGTACTTCAAATAGAAAAAGGTTATTAAAAAGCAGAGGCAGAAAATAGAAACTCAAAAGAAGAAAACAGTGGCACTCCAAAAAAAACTTTATCGATAGAAAATGATGTTAGAATTTCAAAAAACTGGAAATAATTAATGCACAGTGCATAAAAATGCAAAAGAAAATGAGACAGAACTAACACCGAATTTCAAAGCTAGTTCATTGTTCCAGGAATTTACTAGTGTTATAATAAGGAAAATATGCATCCAAATAAGTGTGATATTAAACCTGTTGCGTACCATTTTCATAGTTTAACTTTTAATAGATTACTTAATATGTGAATTAACAGAAATATGTGTTGTTTTGTTTGTACGTGTGAAATTGCCTTATTAGTTCCTTTTTGTTACTTTTATCATTTTTGTAACGTTATTCATTTTTGTTTCTTTTTGGTGACTGTACAATTATTTTTAATATTACTCATATATCAACACATAACATCTTAGCAGAACAACAGAAAGGCTGTCGGAAGAATAGTCAGGGATGTAAGAAGCAACTAACAATAGATGGAATAACTATTGGTGAAGCATTCCGCAAAAAACTTGATATCCACAGTATGTTTATAGATTATCGCAAGGCTTTTGATTCTATTCCTCATAACTGGTTGCTTCATACTTTGCAAATATACAAAATTAACCCAACCCTTATACATTTTCTAGAAACATCTATGCAACACTAGCAAACGACATTAAAACTAAAACATAACTCTAACACACTCTCCACTGAACCGATTCACATTCAAAGAGGAATATACCAAGGAGACACCCTCAGCCCACTCTGGTTTTGTTTAGCTCTCAACCCACTTTCCTGTCTTCTAAACAAAAGTTACGTTGGATACAACTTAGTTAATACTAATAGCCAATTTTCGCTATCACATCTATTTTACATGGACGATATAAAACTTTTTGCTTGTGCCAAGGATGACCTATTTACATTAGCAGACATTACTCAAAATTTCTTTAAAGATATCTGTATCAATTTCGGGATAGATAAATGCAAAATTTTGTCTATAATTAAAGGAAAAGTGGTAGACAATAGATATACTTTAGAAACTGGTGAAAATATTGAGCCTACGGATAATTATAGTACTTACAAATATTTAGGATTTCAACATTCAAGAAAAATTATTCAAAAAGAAACAAAAGCAGAACTAACGAATAAATTTAAATACCGCCTAAATTTAATTTAAAAAACACACTTAAACTCTAAAAACATAATAAAAGCCATAAACACTTTTACCATTCCTATACTGACATTTGGCATCATAAACTGGACACAGACAGATCTTAAGAATCTGGAACGAACTATTAACACACAGATGACTAAAAACCGCAAACACCATCCAAAATCATCCATAGAAAGACTGACACTGCATAGAAGGAGGAAGAGGCTTGATAGATATACAAAACTTACACAATAAGCAGATATCAACTCTTAGACACTACTTCCATACTAAATCAAATGAATCACTTCTTCATAAACATATTACAAATCTGGATGCCAAACTCTCACCTCTTAACTTATATGATAGACTTACACAATATAACAAAACTCTAACTACCATTGAAGAAAAAATTACAAGATGGATAGATGGAAGACACCGAATCGACCTGAGTCAAATTACGTCGATAAGGAAAAGTCGAACGAGTGGCTCATGAAAGGGGAACTGTTTCCTGAGACTGAAGGGTTTATGCTCGCAATATAAGACCAGATTATAAACACTCGAAATTACAAGAAATTCATTATTAAAGATCTGAATCAAACCTCTGACGTATGTAGACATTGCAATTCCGCTTCAGAAACGGTACAACACATACCACAGGTGCCTGCAAATCTCTTGCACAAACCGATTACAAGCATCGTCATGACCAATATAATTACATACATATAATTTAATACAGTAAAAATGTCCTTACTATAAATAAAAACCCGAGACAATCCTTGAAAACGTATCAAGTAAAATTTATTGGGACCGAACCATCATAATTCATAACAGATAAGACAGTACATCATAATAGGCCAGACATAACTCTGTACGATAAAATCACAAACACGGTGTATATTATTGATGTAGCCATCCCAAACAGTCACAACCCAACAATCCCAATGCGTTTGCCATCGGTGTATGCCGTGTTGCCGTTCTTCTGTTCTGAGTTTATCAGGGCTCAGTGTAGATGAACCCCTTCGTCGGTAAAGGGCTTGCCTCTCCTAAGCTAGTACTGTAATGGGCAGCATTCCCGCGATAACGCACACCGCTTCCTCAGACACCGTGCGGAAGGCACTAGCCAGTCTCAGGGCACTCAGCCTATATACTGATGCGACTTTTCTCCAGGATTCTTGAGTTCCGAGGGCGTCAGTCCAGATGGATACTCCATATGTAAGCACCGACGTGATGACTGATGACAACAGAGTCCTCCTGATCTGTTTTGGGCATCCAACATTAGGCATCAGTCGCGATAACCTTACCCTCACTACCGACGCTTTAGTACTTACATGCTCTACCTGTTCTGTTTAAAATTGAGTAGGGCTTCAAGCATCACTCCCAGGTACCGGAGTACGTGTGTGTATGTGTATGTGTGTGTGTGTGCGTGTGCGTGTGCGTGTGCGTGTACGTGTGTGTGTGTGTGTGTGTATATATTGCGTGAACGTGCATAAACGCGCATGCGTGTGTGTGCAAATAGCAAAAGTCTAAGATGTGTTTGGAGTATATATGAATATGCATAATAGTAAAGGTGAGAGCGCGCACAGTGTTGTATTACGATGGAATATATAAAAGATTTTCTGTTTCATCGTAACTGAGGGACTTAAGCCAAGATATGAGCTTTATTGCAATGGAAACGCGTGTGGGAGTATTATATGTCAATCTGTTTGTTGATCTTATTATAAAGATAGGCTCCCAGAAAACCGAAGAACCTCATGGAGAACGCTGTAGTCCATTGAGTGGTCATTGTGTCACAGACATGATGTTTCCGACGCTTGTGATTGTTAGTAGAGTGCTCATAAGTAATTCGTGATTCGCAAGATAAATAGTTGCCTCACTGTTAAGACGTCGGTAAACCGATATAGGTTTTTGGTGGGGAAGAGGAATGGCAAGGACCGACTTACCTTCAATACTGTCCGTTGAGCTCTTTTTAATTTTATGAGATTGCTCTTACATGTTCCGCCCTAAACCGTTACACAGTAACTTATCATAGACTGGCAAAGAGCCAGATAGACCATTTTAATGACCTGTGCGTCCACTATGTGTCGTAGGTTTTTGAAAACGAACATTAATTTACGAACTCTTGAGGAGAGTAGGTCAAAGTGGTGACAGAAATTCATGGAACTATCTAGTACAACTCCCAGGTACTTAATGTTGGAGGCTTTGATTAGATGGGTTGGTTTAGGTAATGGTAATGGTTTAGGAAAGGTATGGTTTCAAGCATCAGCTCAGCTTCATGATGTGATGATTCCTAAACGCAAATACCTGCTAAACTTATGAAAAGTAAACAGAAACACTATTAGTGCCAATATTTTTCGACGGTATCTCTCAATTTTATCAGGATCTCATCGTCAGATCCTGACTTCCTTGGCATGGGCATAGCACCCTTGAGGTATACCCTATCTAACAAAAAATAAGCATCAAAATCGGTTTATAAATAACGGAGTGAGGGCTGAACAAACAAAAAAAATATATAAATATATTATACGGTCGAATCGAGAACCTCCTCCTTATTTTCGTTGGTTAAAAACGTAATAGAAAATAAACTAGGAACAGATGATAGGAATTAACATTATAAATAAAGAATAATTAATTGGTACTTAACCTGAAAATATAACTATAAAAACCCAAAAGTATCAAAACTAGGTACATTAAGTGTCGAAAAATATTAACATAACCGATATTTGGCTGTCGGTTTTACATTATAACTTAGTAGTTTTCAGTAATCTGTCAAGGTAAAATAAAACCTGCATATTGTTTGGTCGCTTTGCACGACAATCGATAGCGATACCCCTCCCCCTCCACATCAGCGCGCATGGTACTTAACACTAGTGAAAAAGGGAACATCCAAAGATTGAACTTGACGTTCCAACAGATGTATACAATATGCTTACAGTCGGCTGCGCGAGCTGCGCAAGCATACCGCGGTATTGTGTTGCCGGAGAGCCGTGTAATATTAATGCTCTCGTTGCAACTATAACTATTTATTAGTCGTGAAGGTAACAGAGCGTAATTTTACTCAACAGTGACGAATACTTATCACTAAAATGCTATTTCGCGGAATAAATACTGTAATATCAAAATCATGTTTCCGGTCTCCTGTGGCAAGAGGTGAGTTATTTGATATACATTGGGATCGTGCGACGCATAAACTTTGTTTGCAAAACTGTAAAACCAGATTTGTTTAATTCTAATGTAAAACAAAAGATGCAACTGAACATAGACGTGATTCTTTCTAAAAATAGTATTACGGTGGACACTAGTCATGATCAGATTATATATATGTATTTTAATATTTTTTAATTATCTGAATTTATTGATAAGGTAATAGTGGTTATGGTGGTTTTCTCTGTGCGCCGCTACTATCTACTAAGATATTCCCTATATATCTAGTCATCGATGAAGGTCGGAAATATTGGCATATCCACAGTTTACCAAGATTTAATGTATACCTAATTAGACAAGTAAAAATACCTATAGTTCTTTTACTGGTAAATGAGTAGGCTCGAGAACGCGACATGACTGCATGGAGAGAGGGATAAGCTTAACGCACAGGTTGTGAATGTTTATAGGCACCTGGAAACGATTATCATCAATAGGGCCGTGTGCTCATTCGCCAACTTAGCTGTATAAAGAAAAGATATTTGTTTCCTCCAAGACAAGAAAAATAATGTTAAATTTTCGAGAATATAATAATAATTATAATAACTTGAGATCATACACGACCGTCTGATCCCAAACTACATAGTACTATGGTAACCAGACTGCTGATATACATACTTAAGTATATATAAGGTAAAATTTCCTTCGTATTGTAGGTAGTGAAATAATCCCGTTGCTGTGGAAATCTTGGGTTTTTTGATAAAAAAACTACAAGTAGTTTTTACAGTCCCCTCTTGATGTTAACCTAACACTGCCCAAAGAATTCTGAAGAGACCGAAACAGGTGAAAACCTGAGGGTGCAAGGTCAGGACTATATGGTGGATGCATTAACACTTCCCAACCAAGCTCTCAATTTTTGCTGAGTGGCCAAGGATGTGTGTGGTCTGGCGTTATCATGATGAAAGACCATTCCTTTTCTGTTGATCAATTCCGGCCGTTTTTCTTAATTTCTTGCTTGAGTCACATTAGTTGTTGGCAGTAGAGATCCGAATCGATGGTTTTGTCCGGCGGTAAAACCCCATAATGAACGATGCCCTTTCAATCCCACCATACACACAGCATCACCTTATTGCATGTTAAGCCGGGTTTTGCTACAGTCTCTGGAGCTTGAATACCCTTTGACCATGATCTTTTCGCACGTTTTTGTCGTAGGTGATCCACTTTTCTGTACCAGTGATCAATCTTTTCAAAAATGGTTCTGTTTCATTACGTTTCAATAGAGAATCACAAATGAGTATACGATTCATTAGGTTTCTTTCAGTGATTTTCGTGTGGCACCAAATGTTTTTTTGTATAGCCAGACTGTTTTGTGGTCAATCCTCAGTTTCTCGGCTACGTCGTAACTACTAATATGCCGATCTTGGTCCACTTTTTAAAAAATGGTATCGACTTTATCCGTATGAAGGCGACCAGAGCAAGCTGCATCTTTGACATTAAATTCCCGCACTGAAAACGCTTGAACCAACTTTGTGCTACTCTTACTGACACTGCATTAGGTTCATAAACGTCACAATTTATTTTTTTATCTTTTGTGGCTTGAGTCGCATTTTTCCCTTTTTTGAAATAAAACTTCAGAATGTATCGAATTTCTTCGATAGATTCACTCATTTTGGTGGACAGAAAAACAATTGAAAATTTCTTTGTCTTAATGTCCTATATTTATTGATATTAAAACCAGCCAGATACAAACAATACAAATACCAAAGAGATTTTTCTTTAATTTTATACATACAAAATTCCAAAAGACATTCACTGTCCTGTTGTTACAAACATATTTAAGATAAATTACAACAAATTACTATATAGCTCTTAATTTTTGAGGATAAACAGATAATTAAGTAACAACAAAACATCATGCATGCCATAAAACCATGAAACTTATATGTTAGGAATTAGTCCGTATATTATTATAATAATTTCTTATACGAATAAACGCTACCCCAATAAAGAAAACTGTGAAGGTATGGGTTATTGGCACCTTGATTTTAGAGGTTATTAGCAAATTTCAAATCTTAACTGATAAGCCTAAATAATACTCAATACCTTGTGGTAGGTAGGTACGTATGATTTCACTTACCAACGACATGATAAGATAGCGTAGCTACCTTAATAATAACAACAGATTCATTAGGATAAGATTTACACTTATTATGTCATACCTTTGTTCGCAATTGTTTAGTTCACCTTGGAGGTAATATAACAATTATTATTATTATTATGGTAATACTTCAATATATGTGGAACATAATGAGAAGAGAAATGAAACATCACTACCCATATTTTATCTTCTAACAGCATATATTTCACCAATTAAGGAATGGAATAGATATTCACACCCACTACTATAGGAATCGTAATTAATAAAGCAAAAATATTTATTTTGAATTATACCAGTCTAGACAAAACAATTACATAATCTCCACATAGTATAAAACAAAGCCGCTTCGGCCATCTGTGCGCTTAGATCTTTTAAACTACGCAACGGATTTTATTTCGCTTTTCACAAATAGATAGAACGATTCAAGAGGAAGGTTTATACGTATAGTTTAATATATTTTTGTGTTCATTTGTATAATCACTAGCAACCCGCCCCGGCTTCGTACGGGAACAAATTATACACTTAAACCTTCCCCATGAATCACTCTGTCTATTAGTGAAAACCGCATGAAAATCCGTTCAGTAGTTTTTCAGTTTATCGCGAACAGACAGACAGACGCGGCGGGGGACTTTGTTTTAAAATATGTAGTGATGATATGTAGTCAAGATTTTTATAATATTATTTTTTATCATCATTAGCTCAGCTACATGATATGATGATGATTCTAAACGCCAAAACCTTATAAAGTAATGAAAAGTAAACAGAAACACTATTCGTTTCTACAATTTTCGAGGGATTCTCATGATAATCAAATCCTGACTTACTTGACATGGGACAACCCTTGAGGTACCCTATCTAACAAAAAAGAATAATCAAAATCGGTCCGGCCCGCCAGCCGCTCTGCCCCCGCTTTTTAAATCTCTGATATCTTCTAAGATATTCATTTTAATAATATGCTGTAAAGCGCAATTTTGATATACATGAAATGCACAACGTATCTAATGTATTTAATTGGATAAGGAATAATACTGTATTGTTTAAAATAGTTTGATAAATAACCCATAATTTTTTTGTAATATGTAAAAGATAAAAATGGTTACTGTGGGTTATCCTTAGGAGATAAACATATACCATCGCGGATTTTTTTATTGATCTTTTTAAGATATACAATTCCGTAGTACATTAATTTGATCTATCTCGTAAGGTTTAGCCAGCGTTTGCAATGTAAGCGCACAAAAATATGTTTGTTACGACATGACATTACAAATCTTTGAATTTCTTGATTTTTCTGTACAATATAGGAAGGTTTATATGTAGTATACATGCATATCATGTATACTACATATAAACCTTCCTCTTGAATCACTCTGTCCATTGGTGAAAACTGCATGAAAATCCGTTCAGTAGTTTTTTCGTTTATCGCGAACAGACAGACAGACAGACGCGGCGGGGGACTTTGTTTTATAATATGTAATGATATGACAATAATTGTTCATCACATTAGTATCTGCATTGCACTCGTGCATTGCACACAGTTTTGTTAAATGGTACCTGCTTCCTATTATTATCATACTAGCAACCCGCCCCGGCTTCGCACGCTTCAACAATAATCGTCATATTTCAGCGATTTTACACAAAATCTTAACGATTTATACACCTAAACCTTCCTCATGAATCACTCCGTCTATTACTGAAAACCGTATGAAAATCCGTTCGGAAGTTTATGGCGAACAGACAGACAGATAGAAAGACGCGGTTGGGGACTTTGTTTTATAATAATAATATGTAGTTATCAATAGTCGGAATAGGTAGAATAATTTCATATATCTACCTACGTCCTTGGAATATAGCGCTATTTACGGATTCCATTCTATTCATTTACAAACGAAATGAAATTTAAAGTGTAATATACTGAAATGTTTTTGTTTGAAATTTATTTTATTTATCCGTTCAATAACAATATTAACATAATTTTTTGCTTGTTTCCTCACGTTGTTATAAAATTCATTGCATTTGTTTGGAGCTTCGGTGAAAAGCAATATGTTTCCCAAAACAAAATACTCAAACTAAGTTGTGAAACACTGCACTGTCAAAAAATCAGACATAAAAGAAAGTGTGTTGTGATCATAAACTTAACATACTTTACGCTAGGTAGTATACTAAGTTTATGGTTGTGATTACATAAAAAAAAACAGAATCGAAATACGTGCATGATACTGTATATAAGTAAAGTGGTGCAAAAATAATTTCATAATGTGAATTGGCTACAATTTTGAAAGAAACTTAAAAAAACTGCTGTTATCACGAAAATTTTATTTAAAGATGTAAAATTGATGACATTAAGTGGAAAAAATGGACTCTAAATTAACGATTTCTTCTTCAATGTTAGCTTTCATAACTTGCAAAGTTTTGTGGTTTGTTGTAATAAACTCAAGAAAAAAAAGCCCCAAAGGAAGAAGTTGATCTGGACAGCCAGACCAAATCTCCAAAACGGGAGATCTCAAAACGGTCATACGGCCAATCATCACTTATGCTGTTATTACCTGGTGGCAGAGGACAGAACTAAGCACTGTCAGAATCAAAGTGCAGCAATTCCAGAGAGTCGCATGTATTGCCGTCGATGGTTGCATGCGCACAACTCCCACAGCTGCCCGTGAAGTGGCTCTAGATCTAGCACCACTAGACCTGTATATACAACAGGAAACAACTCTGGCAGCCATCAGTCTTAAATACCTGGGTCTGTGGTTCAACCGAGAGGGTCCCCATTCCCAACTATGGAATCAATTAGTGGAATATCGACCACTAATAGCTGCTCCATGCGACAGGATCCCTAAAAAAACCCATCTTCGGAAGGAAGTACCGAATACAACTATATGAAAATGACCGAGCAACACCATCAACTCTGGTCTCATTTATAAATGCCACCAGACGCTGGAATGTTTAGCCTCTCGCAAATGCACAAAAGTGACACCACGTCGACATTGACACATTTTCTGAAGGCTTGGTAGTACGCAGGCGCAAAGACAAAGGTTATAGGAAATACTGATACTTGTATTCTATCTCATTCTCTCGCAGGCTAAATCCTATTTATGAATAAATTTGTCTCTTTTCAAAGGTTATAGGAAACACTCTAAACTTGTATTCTATCTCATTCTCTCGCAGGCTAAATCCTATTTATGAATATGTTTGTCTCTTTTTACTGTCGCTTTTTCGTAAGTTTCACTTCAAAAAATCAAGTTTACTAAGTTACTTTAAACAATTTTTTGGCTGAGCAATGGGTCAGAAATATTCTTCGATAATTCATTTTTGTTTAATGATTTTAGAATTAAATTGGTATAATACAGTAATTTTCAAATTGGCTAGGTAGGGTAAAAATATAGCGATTATTATTATTATTTTACTTGATATACGTCTTTTGACGTGACAACGTCTTATAAATTGGTTTGCCGGGTGACACTTCAAGAAACTGCGTTACGCTCCGCTCACGTTATGCGCTCACAATGAGAGCGAGTGAGAGGCACGCGTCCCTTCCACTCGGGCATGGTTATTATTTTACCACTCAAAGTCGTTGTCACGTAAAACTTTCGCCCGTATACCGACTTTACAGGCAACCAATTTTTTTTTTGGCATGATAAAACATTCAGTCAAACCGTTTTAAAGAACTGCTACTGGCTAAGCTTAAGATTTACAGTAGTTCGGGTTTTACAGTAACACATAAATTAATCATTGATCCCGATAATCGTTGTTAAGATATTGGAAATCCTATAATTTAATTACGTGTGAGAATTTTCAATTTCATCTAAAGTCTGCAGTGGCTGAAAATTACGTTACATAGATACGTACAGGTAAAGCTAATAAAAATTAATAAAAACCGCGTCGAATGCCCTCAAAATTAGTGATGTGTCGGATCGTTAAAAATGTATATCCGCGGATACGGATACGAATACGGATTATTAGTTTCAAGATCCGCGAATACGGATCTCAAGTTTTTTTTCAGTAGATGCCGATTCGAGTGATCTTGAAACGACAGTTGACGTTGACGACTTAAGCCCTTAGCGCCGATTCAAAATTAGTTTATATAAAATTTGATAGTTTATGTAAATTAGCTTAATGCTCAATACTTAAAAGGTTTATTTATTGTTTGCTTTTTAGTTCTTTTCGTCGATTTATTTTTTTGTTAAAAAGATTTTTATTTTATGATTTGTTGTGGCTTGTGTCATTTTTTAATATTCTGACAACTACTATATTTTAATACATCACTATATATTTCACTACATATTATAAAACAAAGTCCTCCCCACGTCTGTCTGTCTGTTCGCGATAAATTGAAAAACTACTGAACGGATTTTCATGCGGTTTTCACTAATAGACAGAGTAATTCATGAGGATGGTATTAAAATATGTTGATGATTGTTGAATATGTCTCTGCTATCCGTGCGAAGCCGGGGCGGGTTGCTAGTTTAATAGTAAATACTTTAAAACGCCATCAAATGTCCTTTCTTCAAAGGATATTTAGTGGTTCCTGTCACTAAAATCACAGCTTTTATATCTAACTTCTGATTGTTTAGGAAAGGTATGGTTTCCATCATCAGCTCAGATTCATGATGTGATGATTTCTTAACGCAAGTACCTGATTAGTATAAGTAATAAATTATAAAAAGTTAACAGAAACACTATTCGTTCCTACAATTTTCGAGGGCTTCTCCCCATTTTATCAGGATCCCATCATCAGATCCCAACTGCCTTGACATAGGACCACCCCTATCTAAAAAAAAAGAATCATCAAAATCGGTTCATAAATAACGGAGCGAGGGCTGAAGAAACACAAAAAAAAATATATATATATATATACGGTCAAATTGAGAACCTCCTCCTTTTTTTTCGTCGGTTAATAATAACATGAAAGACATTATTGATGAAAAAATATATATACAAAATTTATTTTATAGTTTCTAATTCTAAAAATCACGCTACTAATTCTGAAAGAAGTCAGAAATAAAATAAAAAGCCCCATACGAAGCCCGTTTGTTTGTTTACTAGCGCTAATCATAGATTCTACATAATATAGCCGTGAAGTTCTTAGTATTATCTGACTACGACTCATAGGAGCCTAGAGCAAGATATCAGACATCATGAATAAATATGTGTACGTTGGACAGATTTCAGAGGTTTGGCAACTGTGTTACAACAGGAGCCATCGCATCCAGATGTTAGAACTTCAGTCCCTGGACCAAAATCAAAGGAACTATTAAAAGATTTAAACTCCATGCAGGTAACTTTTTAAAAAATATTTTTTGCTAAGAGGTGTAAACGACACACGCTCATAATTCTATCTACATATACCCGAAAGGTTTAGGTATTTAAGTAAATGTAAACAAATCATAAAACAAGCTCTTTTAGGTTGCATGTTCTCAATTCAAAGTATTTTTTTACTAAGTAAACATCTTAGAAGTAGTGTTTTCTTCCTTTCTTATAGTAAAATAAAATTCTGCACCTAGTGGAAATCTAACTGTGTTAATTAATAAGATTTCCATTATAATATTAAGAATACCTACGTGGTTTTATCGATCTACAGTAAAGAACACAACAATAACCAAGGTTCTGCAAAACCTTTGTTAACATTGAGTTCTGTGATATATCATCAAGTAAGTTAGCTTAATTGTATTCCAGTGTACCTACCTCTTAATTTTGTAATAAATGTTTTCAGGCATTTCCGAATTATATATTAAATAAAGTGGTTTTATAATAAGATAATTGAGGGTTCTGTAATATAGGTCAGTTTTTTTCACAACAGTTAACGGTGGAATAATGTCGTGGTTTGAGTTATGTAACTTTCCATCGTTACCTATAGTTCAATTAATAAATTATTTTGAAATTTTATTTGTCGACAGAAAAATGTTTTTTATGAAAAAAGGTTTGGCGCCCCTGTATCATGTACATTTTGTTGTTTACACTTATTTAAGTACCTACCTGATCATTTTGAGTATAGTAGTGACATCAAGGCTATTCCTAGAAATATATACCTAAGGTTAATTTAGAAATCTGTTTGGTGTCAAAATAAATAATAGGCTTATCATAATAATTTTCCACACTTGGTATCTAAAGTACAATATCAAACCCAATTCAACCTCAATTATACACCCTAAGCAGGGACAGTACACAGTACAGTGGTGTATTTTATAAATACAAAAGATTGTTTGGTGTTCTGCTTAATTACCTAGTCTTACCGTCAATATACGCCAATCTGTTATATATAATACTGGTAAGTATAGCCATTATGTGTTGCCTTTTTTGTTTTCATTTTACATCCACATTTGGACGCTTGCTAAGGTATACAAATAGGCAGTAATCACTCTCTAATAATAGTGATATTTTTATGTTTTCGATTGGCCTCAATTGTCTCTATTTAAATTGTTAACCAATCGCAATGAAAATTATTTTTTTGTTATGAACAAATATGTATGACGTTAGTTAGATAGGTTTGCTGTATCCAGTATTTACTAAAGAGAATATCAGCGTTCACTTAGTAAATGTTAATAACGAGTACTACAAAAAAAAAAAAAAAAATTAAAACATTAATATATCTAATAATAACTTTTGTAATATCTTGATACTATTTTTTTTTTAAACATACGTATGAGTGTCATCAGAAAATGGTGGCAGACGTGTATTAAATACAAATTACTTCTGCTCCGCTTTATGCTAATAAAAAATACTTATAATGAGCATAGTAATAACAAAGTTATGATTTATATTCTATATTATAAAAACTAAGGACCTTTCTCGTAAAGTACTAAGTAGCTTAAAAAACCTTTTTTACCGGCCAGCCGAATGCACGACTAAGCAGTTACAAATACTCCCGCGTTGGGAGAACAATAGCTAGTGCAGCAACATTTGCCCCAAAACTCTGACTCAACACGGACTCTGCCCTCTGACTCTAAATAAACTTAGCTTAGCTAGCTTTGTATGCTTACTTAGTATTAAGTTTATCCCACTAATATTATAAGTGTGAAAGTTTGGATGGATGGATGTTTTTATCCCGATATTACCACAGGATCGGGACTTACGCGGGTGAAATTGCGTGGTGCTGCTAGTGTGTAATATAAAGTAATGTTTAAGCCCCCCCCCCCCCTTGGCCAAAAGCTGGGTACGCACATAAATATATCTTATTTTTGATATTGATATTTTTATCACGTCAATATAGTGTATTTAAGATAAAAGGATAAATTAGGTAAAGTTCTTGTGAATTCAAGTGTTGAATTTTTTTAATTACAGCAAGCTGGTTCGGTTCAACTATTTGCTGACTACGACAAAAGCATTGGCAATTATTTCGTGGATGCCGATGGGAATGTCTTTTTGGATGCCTTTACACAAATCTCGTCTGTACCTATTGGATATAATCATCCTCAACTTTTGAGTGTGTTCAAGGACGAACATAACCTTGTGAGTATCATAATATTCAGTTTGTAAATATCCTATAAAATTCAATTGTTTTATATACAATACTTTTTCAGAAAGCACTAGTGAATCGCCCAGCTCTAGGAGTTTTTCCTGGAGCGGATTGGCCTCAAATACTGAGAAATGTGCTTCTATCAGTTGCCCCTCCCGGCCTTGATAACATTGCCACCATGATGTGCGGTTCGTGTTCTAATGAGAATGCATACAAAGCCGTTTTTATGTGGTACCGCACCAAACAACGTGGAGGAAAAATAGATTTCACACCTGAAGAGATTAGTTCTTGTATGGTTAACCAAGCACCAGGATCGCCACATCTATCTATTCTGTCATTTGAGGTTGGAACTTAACATTATTTTATTTGGTATTCATACCAATCAGGGAGGCAAAACTTACATAACCCACCTGTTTAGCAATAGGGTACATAACCAGAAATTACTCTCTTTCTACTCTTTGTAAGACAGCGCCAAATTCATCAATGTCTGGTCTATAAACTAACTAAAATAGTTTAGAACTCGCCGTGAGTCTTTTAACTTATTTTTTCTTTAGTAACTTTATTCTAAAGAAGTCATTTTCTTGCATTAAGTTGCATAGTATATTCCCTATTTTATATATTTCATGTTCTAATTAGAGGCAACATATCGCTTTCAATGTAGGTTTCTGAAGAAATTACTCAGTTTAAAAAAACAATCCAATACCACGAATATCGTCTAAATCGAAATATGTAGATATAACTGACAACGATTAAAACTCGGGCTCTAGCTAATGCTACTATTGAAATTAAATTTCATTCTCAAATAATGTTATTTAAGTTTAAATTTGGTGATTAGACACGGTGCATAAAGTAAACGTTATCCGTAAAACATTAAACATTGCAATAAAAGTATTACCTACGTCATTACTGCGTAGTTGATAAATAAGACTACGATAAAAGCAAATTATTATCACTTGCGTATTGATATACCTATATGTATAAATATACTTATATACTTTTCAATGTCTTTTTATTGTGGAAGGTTTTATGAATTTTCAAGAAAAAAGAAGATTGTATTATGAGTCAGTGGTTATCATTAAATAGATTTTAACGGCGACTTTGTACAATTAGCGAGGATAAAAATAAAAAGAGCGTAATAAAATAATACTTAATTCAGTATGTGAACTCATCATCATTTTGCTATCCTTGTAAGTTTAATCCTTTTATCCTTTTAAGTCCAATTCAAAAGTATGAATACATCTTCCAGTGTTACATTGAAGAATTTCGTCGAAAATTAAACTCACCTGCAGCTTTTTGGAAACTTTCCAGGGTTCTGTAGTCTGTTCTCATAGTACACAAACATCCATTGCACTCCTCTATGATCCGGCGAATCATGAATTTATGATACTGAAGCCTTTTTGCGCTTGACATGATTTATAAGGACTGTTTAAAAATGTCTTGTAAACGTGGCTTAGAAGTAAGAACAGCTTGTTGAACGTAAAAGACAATCGCACTTGCTCACGCTTCTACCGGCACCAGTAGGTGTGATTTCCAGTTACCTTACATTTACTTTGACACTGTTTAGTACTAGTACTAGTTTTTATTTACTGATGAACATGGTTAAAATAACTATAAGCGCTCTTATAGGCACTGACTATTAGAGTTGGGCAATCTACTGGCCTTCGAGTCCCCCTTTGTGTGAAATTGGTCGTAATCGGGCAAGCTAACTGGCTTAAATGTTTCAATAGCTTTGATTTCCGTCCAGTATTGCTGGAAGATACTATAAGGATACCCTGCCTTTGTCTGCCTTTTTCTGTAAATATATTAAGGATGTGTCTTAATACCTGTTACTTTATGGAATCAACTTCCATTATCTACTTCAATAAACTATGATGTCCTCCTACTCAGAAATCAGGCGTCCCATGTTCACTTTATGATTTTGGAGTCTACTTTTAGATTCCAAAGACTCCAAAGCTGACATGTCGACAGTTTTCATAAAAATAATTTTGTAAAAACTTTATGACAGATAGTTAAATGATAATAGGGTTGTGTTTTGAGTGTTCTAATGAATTATTAATTTAAAACGTGGTAGTAAATCTAAAATAACATTATCTTACTATACTTATTATTTATATTAATATATATAATACATTAATTTATTATTATACTTTGTTTGCGTGTGTTCAAACGGTTCAGCCATAATATTTTTATGAATGGATTTGTGATTGCTTTTTAAATGTAATTTTTAAAACATTTTTTTTTTTTTAAACTACCCCAAGTGTAACGTATTTTATTGCTATGTATTCCAGGGTAGTTTTCATGGACGTACCTTCGGTGCGTTGAGCTCTACGAGATCCAAACCTATACATAAATTAGATTGCCCAGCATTTGATTGGCCTGTTGCTCCATTCCCACGATACAAATATCCTCTAGATCAATTTCAACGAGAAAATTTACAGGAAGATAAGAGGTAAGGCATTATAATTAACCTTTAAGTGAATTGTGTATTTCGAGTACGGATATTACAGCTTTACCATTCAACGTAATTATGCTTAAAGCTTCTTTGGTGCAAATTTCAAATGATTTACTGAAAATAACATTTGCTATTAGATGTCTGGAACAAGTAGCTGACATTATAGACAAATATGAGAAGAAAAATAATCCCGTAGCGGGTGCTATTGTTGAGCCTATCCAATCCGAAGGTGGAGACCATGAAGGATCCCCGGCATTCTTTCAAGGACTGCAAAAAATATGCCAAGAGGTTAGTGTATCTTGTCTTGTACTTCTTTGTCAAAACGTTAACTCTCAAAAAAACTTGCAACTGCTTTAATATAATTTCTAAAGTAGGAATGCACAGATCTTTTCCAAGATCAGATCGGATCCGTTGGATCCGATGAATCTAGTAGGTATACGATCCAATTGATTATCGAAGAGGATCGAAATCATGCGATCTAATTTCAAGCAATTTTTATATACGAATCGATTTAATTCCATCAAATATCGGATCGCGGTTCAAACATTGTTTTGCAAACACTGTAATGTAAATAGGTATGTTATTATTGGACGGTCAGATTTAGAGAACTTTAATTTGTTTAAATTAGCTAAAAATAGCTAACAAAAAACGGACTAGCAGCTTCTAGAAGAAGATATCGACAATAGAACTATTGACCTATGGAAGTTTCATAGCCAATTGGTATCAACATTACCAACTGTACCGTAACAACAGATTAAGACATACTAACCACTGTTTTAAAACTACCTTTCAGAGCCATTACTAGATTGTGTCTGCAAGAAAAGTAGTTTGGACATCCTTAAATATTAGCTCTACGTTTTCTATCAATAGAAGTAACTTCTGTACCTACCGTCAGACCGCCTCTTTTTGTTTGCTAAATAAACACTAATTGTGATTTGAAACAGATCGATCGGTCTACATGCCTTTCATAAATGTTTTATTTTCATGCGATTCTTGGTTTGATCTATTGAAAATAGGATCAAATGCATGCATTTCGATCCGCACATCTAATTGAGACTTAAGGATCTATTGCGATCCACAAATACAGATCGAGCTTAAAAAACCGGCCAAGTGCGAGTCGGACTCGCGCACCGAGGGTTCCGTAAAATATTTTTATTATCTGATGTAACTAAAAATTTACGGTTTTCGCAATTTTTCCTTTATCTGTGCTATAAGACGTTGCTTCGTACGAAATTTCAAGATTCTGAGTTCACGGGAAGTACTCCGTAGGTTTTGATTCCCTTGCGAGTGTCGAAAATTTGCGGCATAAACGGCTGTATTTTTTGATTGCGTTGGCTTAGAAGTTTGTTTTTTTCGCAGCTTCAAGAGACAGTAGACCTGAGTATTTGATATAAATTCCAGCTTGATACCTCCACGCGTTCTTGAGAAAAAGGGTCTTGACAAACAGACAGACGTTCGGACCTACGGACAACAAAGTGATCCTATAAGGGTTCCGTTTTTTCCTTTCGCGGTACGGAACCCTAAAAAAGCACATCTCTATTCTAAACAGATAATATAGGTAGGTACATCATCTTTACACTTCCATCTTTCATTATGTGACACTTACTACTCTGCTTACCAACGGTGCCAATATTCTACTTAACAATGAAACTAGACTTGTAAGTTCGGAAATAAAATCCTAGTGTATTTTATTACAAGAACTAATCATGTTATGGCTCATATCTAGGGCAATAAAATGGCTAACCTACTTGACCGTTATCGCAACAATATACCTATGCTTGACCTTATCATCGGGCAGTATAAGTAAACAACGGGTAAATAAGAAATCTTGTAAAAACGTAATTAACTTTTTTTACAATGCCAACTAAATATTTAGAAAAAAAAATATTTTTACTTGTTCTATTGATTTATCTATATCACTATCTAATTTCTAAGTCAGGCCACAGAATATAATTAATAGTAATAGGTCAGGCACAGATTTTACAACTCATTAACATTTTACGTTTTACAGCGTCAACATATTTGTTTGTTCCTTTAAAAATATAGTTCCGGCATCAACTAGACAACGCTTGTAAAATAATATATTGTATTCCTTAAACATGAAAATAGTAACTGCAATCTTGCGCCCAGCTTGCTTGCTTGCTCATCTTGGAACGTAACACTACCCAAAAACAAACTGAGCATTGACGGTTGCTGTGGTCGCCCACACCTTCACCGCAAGTACATTTGCAAACATATATTATGATAGGTCGCAAGATTGCAAAACCAGAGCGAAGTACATATGTGACGCCGCCTTAGAAGTAAAGGCCACCACTTGGATTAAAAAGGAAGCGTAGAAGAGTAGAAGACCAACCAAAGTGCGAGCTGATTTAATTATCCAATAAAGCTTTATCTTTCTTTTAATTACTATACGTAAAATAATGGCCTGTGCATTAAACAAAGTGTTCTTTTTTATGGAAAGTCGTTAATTTTATTTTCCGATTTGATTATATCACGATACTCATAATACACGTTCCGTATTACGTTATTTGAATTATACCAATATTAAATTAGAAATAATGTAAATCGTTGCAGAGACCCTTCTTTTATATTTTTATTACATGTTAATGACACAATTTACATAAATATGTCGAATCCTCAGGCACAGGATTAGGCATAATGTGGACACGAAGTGGGTACGGGCGATAAGAAAACTGCCTTTTGATATTTAATCACTGATGTATTATAAACACGTAAAGGAACACCGTACAGTTCCTAGACAAGTGTTGACTCAGCGGTGACCAAACTTAAAGTGAACTCGTCTGTCCGCACGCCAATCCCCCTCCGCCTAGACTCTGCGTAACGCCGATAGATGGCGCTTGCGTTCCTTTCCGGTGAATTTATTATAGAGGGCGCTCTAAGCATCCGTACAAATATTACATTTGCATCTTCCCCATTGTGTAATATCAAAAGTATTAAACAATCACCGCTTGAAATGTAATTTGTAAACTGTTTTTCTAATTTATTCTGGTTTACAGAAAGGATCAGCTTTAATAATTGATGAAGTACAGACGGGCTGTGGACCATCAGGGAAAATGTGGTGCTATGAACACTTCAACCTACCATCGCCACCAGATGTAGTTACATTCAGTAAAAAAATGTTGACAGGTGGATTTTATTTCAAACCTGAATTCAAGTAAGTGTGATTTAATTTTAAACGATAGGTCACACTAAAACTTCCTGTTTAGTTTGTGTTACATTTTCTACTCCAAACGCCTTTTACGCGGTTATTAATTCGCGTTAGGAATGAATTTTAGTATAGTGTATCCCTTTATACACTATACCACGCGTGCATATGTACATTTGACTGGCTCGCCCACTCACTATACATACGGAAGCTGACACGTCTGCCACTCGCCTGTGGCTAACGCAATACTAACTAACCTGCGATCTCTACAGTAAGCACGAGATATAGTATAGAATCCCGATATAAAACGACCTTCACCGAGATGTTTATTTAATGAAACGTATTTTATATTTAATTTAATATGTCAATAAATATAATGCATAAGGGTTGTCTAACAAATTTTAGTCCAGGATATGATTAATTAATAATAATTTTTTTTTTTTTAAACATTTCACCGGTTTGATTATTAGACAAATTCTATACCAATCGAAAGTATGAAGCCCATAGAATATGCAAACGTTAGGTTGTCTATTCTTTTCCGGTCACAACTCTCGGGTAGCCAGGTATAAACAGGTAAATCAATACTAGCATTTTGCACCGATCTGATTATTGAATTAAAATGAAATGAAAATAAAGATTATTTCATTATGAACACGTTGGTATAGGGTTGCCTGCGAAAACTCAGTCCCGAATTCACTGCCGGTTTTCTGTGAGGCCGTGGTATCAACCCGGTCAAACCGACCCATACGTGCCGAAGCATGGCTCTCCCACGACTAATTGAACGATTGTTGATGTTCAATGACTTAAACTTTAACTACTAACTAAGTTGAATGAATTACATTTTTCTGTCACATTTAAGCAATAGTTAATGTTTGTATTTTTTAAGGTTAGGTGTCAACATTTATTGATTTACTTTCTTTCTATCTTCTTACGATTTCTTCAGTTTTTTGTTCCACTTTCTCGAACGCCTCACAAGCGTAAATCAAGTAACCTGTCTAAAAATTCATCAAGGGCCCGGGCGGCAAAAATAAATCAATCAGAAGAATCTTCCGTTCATGTAGAATTATTTGCACCAGACGGAAGAACATATAATTTAGTATACAGTAAGCATCGTAAAATAATATTCTGTTTTGAGCGCTTTTAAAGAGGAATTATTTATTAAACGTAGATACTTTCAACTTTTTAAAATATTCATAATTTAAGTTATTGAATTTTTGTTGTTAATTATTATAATAAAGTATGATTTCAGTTTTTTACTAACTAAGCTCAATTTTAGAATTTTATATTTTAATGTTGGGACCATTCAAGCAATAAAAAAAAACAGTCAACTGCACGTCAGAAGTGAAAACATAACTTCACAATGTATTTGCATATACATACACACACGCACACGCACACGCACACGCACACGCACACGCACACGCACACGCACACGCACACGCACACGCACACGCACACGCACACGCACATCTGTATACCTAAATATAATTAGGTTAAAAATAAAAAGTAGGTAATAACATATATAAATGTAAACATAGAGTAGGTACACTGGAAGTTCTGCGCTCCTGGCCGCTCATAAATGTTTGAATTTGGAATGTTATATTTTTTTAAATATAAGAAACTTGGCTCCGTCTTACGAATTTTCGACCAGGTCACGTGCCCTGTCGCGAGTTTAACACTTTTTACCCATCCCAAAAAGTGCACAACGCCGCTAAAGATGTTTTCACTTTAAAAATATCATTATTTTATTTACTTTATAATTATAATGACTATGACTTTGAAAGT
Source organism: Euplagia quadripunctaria (assembly GCA_963859945.1). Classification (NCBI taxonomy): domain Eukaryota; kingdom Metazoa; phylum Arthropoda; class Insecta; order Lepidoptera; family Erebidae; genus Euplagia; species Euplagia quadripunctaria. The sequence goes on along the minus strand of OY982564.1, from coordinate 13,802,626 downwards.
TAGTTAAAGACATCAACGCGAGCGAAGCCGCGGGTAAATTAAAATAAATCTAGTATTTATATATACCCTACACTTTAATTTTTTTCGAAAATAAAAGCAACCTAAGTTACTCCTTCCAACACCAGCTATCTGCCAGTGAAAGTCCCATAGAAATCGGTCCACCCGTTCTAGAAATTAGCCGGAATAAAAAACAGACTGACAAAAAAAAATGGTATTTTGGTACGTGTAAACATTAGAAAACACATAAATCCAAAGATACTTACAACACTGTCAAAGATTCACTATTAATATACAGATACAATAGAAATGATATTATTATACTATGAATACGTTTCCTGTGTTCTCTCAGTTATTCGTGCATGCTCATCACTTCAGTTAATGCAATTATAATAGCGATTATTAGACCTATGCATGAACAAAATATACTGAATTGACTAAACATGCACAGACTCCACATATTCGTCAGTTTCTGCTTTCTTAAGAAACTTCGTTCGGCCATATCTGTAAAATGATCCCCGGATACCCTCAAGGGTATATTTAAAATTCTACCTATTATTCTATTCTACCACTTGTAGAATAGAATAATAGGTAGAAGTACCCAGTTGCAATTTTTTAAATATAGCCAATAAACACCTTATATAACTAGCTTCCTTTCCTTGTTAATACACTTTTATTAGCTTGGTAAGTATGTAACGGAACCTTTGAACGTGATTTTCACCTCCTTCAAAACGTCGGATTAATTTGAAACATTGCACACTTATCAAGGACCGATGACAATGCAATAATTTAAATAGTTTGTTCCATTATCCTGATCAGGATCTTCAGGATTAGCGATTTTTTATATTCGAAGACACGGTAGTGTCTTGCGCCAGGTACACGTCTAAAATAAAGATTCCATAGAGGAGAGTCTGAGAAACGGTGATAAAATCCGAGGAAGGCAGCAGGCGCTCAAATTACCCACTCCCATCACAGGGAGGTAGTTACAACCTTAATAAATTATCGTTGAAAAAATTAAAAACCAACCAATAAATTGAACTTAAAATTGAAAAAAATAAATAGTTTTAAAAAAACAACGCTTTTGCTTGTTTTGCTTTCTAAGATATTTTTATAATAACTCTAGGTAATTTTACGAATATATGTGAATAATTTTCTATAACAATTGACATCAAGCACTGGGTGCTTGGTGCCTGAGGGCTTTTCTACAATAAACTATTTTCTTTTTGTTAATAACACTAATCTTACTTTAAATTTATTGAAAATTATTTTCTACGTTTTAGTTTGGTTTTCTATCAGAGCGTGTTTTTTTAGTTGTTATTATTTGTTTTATATCAAAGAGATTTAGGTTGAATAATATATTTATAAGGTATAAATGCAGGTAGCATTCGAAAGTGAACTGGGCAACTTACTCGTATTCTGAATTTTAATAAAATTGGGATTACCCCAAATTTTGTATTTTAACTTACAATCCTTTAAATTTCTCAATTACGTCATAGATTATTCTATATATACGTATTCATACAGTACAATAATGACATATATTTTATTTTAATCTAAAACACCAAACAATTTGGGTAACCAAACTGTTCTGCAACTATGTAGGTATTCATAGCGCGGGCCCTTGAATTTCTCATCTCACACTGAAGTAAAGTTAAATTTATTTCAAATATTGTAAATATCATGTTTCCTTTGTGAATTGACTCAAAATCTTCCACTTCCATCAGATTGGGCTGAAATAGGTTGGAATTTAGTTAGGAAAAAAAAATAGTTTGGTTATTTTTTATTCAATGCTAGATGACCGGTGAATTTCGTATCACCTACAATTCATTTAATTTTGAGCATTTTCATATTTATTCACCTTTTAAACCTTCTCTGGACTTCCACAAATAATTCAAGACCAAAATTAGCCAAATCGGTCTAGCCGTTCTCGAGTTTTAGCGAGACTAACGAACAGCAATTCATTTTTATATAAATAGGTAGATAGATGACCGGTGAACTTCGTATCACCTACAATTTATTTAATTACAAACATTTTCATATTTATTCACCTTTTAAATCTTCTCTGGACTTCCACAAATAATTCAAGACCAAAATTAGCCAAATCGGTCCAGCCGTTCTCGAGTTTTGGCGAGACTAACGAATAGCAATTCATTTTTATATATATATAGATTAGCATGAAATTCGATGTTACCCAAGTTGACTATACGCGAATCATCTTATACAATATTAATTTATAGTGTAAAAGACAGGTAATTAAATCACCTTTAAAAATTTCAGGCCTGCCCACGCTTATAGAGTTTTCAACACATGGATGGGTGATCCGTCAAAATTAATTCTACTGGAGCAAGTTCTGAAAGTGATTAAAAAAGATAATTTAATTGAAAACGCCAATAAAACCGGCCAAGTTCTTAAGGATGGTCTTCTGAAACTCGAGAAGGAATTCCCGAACTTGGTGAACAGCGTGCGTGGGCGCGGGACTTTCTTGTCATTTAATACGTCCAATACTGAAGTGAGAGACAAAATACTTTCAAAGTTGAAGCAAAATGGTAAGTTTCCTACCTATTTACCTACCTAAAAGATGTTCGTGCCTGTCAAAAATGACAAAAGAATTGCAAAAAACGAGCTTAAAAATAAACCAACTTTACTACTCAACTGCTATGTTAAGTAGCTAAGTATGCAATATTAGAAATTTGATTTGCAATCGAAATGTTTAGAGAATTGAAGCTAATGCTCCTAATGCATTTCAGATTAATAAGATTTTATTTTTAAATCTATAGGTATAAGTAGCTACTCAATTAATAACACTGAAATTCACTGACTGACAGGATTAGATTGGCAACATTACACTTCGAATAGCAGTTTCTATATAGTAGGTAGACGAGCGGAGAACGCTCTATAGTTATTTTTGTCACTGTCACTTCGTGACGTAACCGCATCGTCCTGTATCTCCACAGACTGAATAAGACTGACAAAACAGTCACGATGATAAATATCACCCGTGTGCGCTCTCCCTAAGATAGCTTCTAATAAATAGCAGTACCAGTACTAATAGCTTAACAATGATTCGGTCGCGTCGGTTTTCAAGTTTTTACTCTTATGTCACCTTGTGAAAAATCACCAAAGTGAAAAATTACTCGTTTGCGGATTGCTACATAATTCAATTTTCTCTCTGTCTTTTACGGTGGTTTCGTAGGTGGGTGAGGGTGCATAGGAATCACCGTTCGTGACCTGAAGGATTTAAATCTCTCTACTATCCCTATCGAACTGTAGCAACCGTGTCAGCAGAACAGCAAAATTAGTGGTAGTGTTTTACTGCAGTTTTCTATTGGGTAGGAGTATCGGTTGTATCAAAAATCTCCTATTCCCTAACATTTTTCGTGTTTTTAAAACTACTATTTTATATTGCAGGTGTAATAGGAGGTGGGTGTGGAGAATTGGCCATTCGTCTTCGACCAGCGCTCGTCTTCCAACAAAAGCATGCTGAAATTTATTTAGACATTCTTAGGAAAACACTAAAAGAAATCTAAAAAAGTATTAGTCTTCCAGTATTTATGTATTATTATTATAAACTTTAAGAGCAGAAAGATAGGTCAAAATGTGTGGCGCAAAGTTATTAATTATTAATATGAGTATTTCAAATATGATGGTGCCATACTTAGCATGTTATCAGTCTATTAAGTATTTATTAATTGACTACGCTGCTCGTCTTGTCATCTTGTGGTACTATTTTTACGTACATCTTTTTTACGTTTATATAAGATTATCATATTATATCATGTTAAATTAGCTACGTACAACGCCTAAATAATGTCTTCCAAATAAAGTGGTATTAGTATAAATATATTATGTGTATTGTAGTAGGAGTATATTATACTACTAATATTAAAGTTGTTTTTCTTTTCATCTATTCATGAATGTTAACACGATAACAAATACTGAATGTATTGACAACTAGTTTTTACCCGAGGCTTCACTTGCATTAAAAACAAATCTATACCTCGGGAACGCTGCAAAGAAACAAACTTACTTTCGCATTTACAACATTAGTTAGGACAGCTCGGTAACTTTTTACGAGACAAGGCGGACACAGATATTACACGGCATACATATTACATTTCTCTTAAGTATTTAAAATTAAGTATTAAGATTAGCAAAATTAATAAAAGAAAAACATAAAAGATAAAAAATATGAAACATTCTAACTACTTAATAGAAATGTAATGTGATCTAATATGTTTGTCATCTCCTATCTTTTATCGATAGGAGAAAAGAATTATGAAGAATCATTAATGTAGATCAACAACAAAAATGGCCCGAAAATATTACCCTGTGGAACACCTATTTTTACCACAGATGCTGGTGATAGCTTACTATTAATATCAACTTTCTGAATTCTGTTAGTCAGTAAGAAGATTAACGCAGTGTTTTTAATATCGTAGTGACATAATTTTCTGATCAAAGTTTCATGAACAACACAATCAAGATCATTGGATAAATATCAAAAGATACTAGGGATATCGTGGACATTCTCCCATGCATCAAAGAAATGTTTTGTAAATACTTGTAGTACCGAAATTGGTCTAAATTGGTCAAACTTTGGTGGATTTTTAGGTTTAGTGAATATATTTTTTTATTTGAAATCTATGGTGACCAGGGGTCGCATACCGGGATCCCGGATTTCCAACGCCTCAGTTTTCTTCAATCACAAAAGTGAGGCGTTTAAATTACAAGGTGCACGGACCTATTCCAGCATGGAAGACATCTCGGACAGTTGTTGCTACCTATGATGGCCAAGTCTTACCGACTAGAGTCTTTCTTTGCTATAATACTCTGCTTGTCCAATTATACAATTTTCCCACAATCCAACGTTTCAATTGTTGTCGCTTTGGTCACACGAAAATGTATTGTCGGTCTACTTCTCGGTGTCACAAGTGTGGGCAGGGTCATTCTGCTGACGCATGTCGCATGGGGGAGGAGACTGAAGCGTCGTGTTGTCTGTTTGGAGGCTTTCATTACTCTATCAATAGGAAGTGTCCGGAGTACGGACAGCAAATACCCATTAAGGTTTACATCTCTAAGAATTATGTGACATATCCAGAGGCTACAAAACTTCACCCTCCAGTATCAAAATCATATGCAGACATCATAATTTCTTCTTCACCCGCAATTAGCAATCATTCGTCTCTCATCTCATCTCAAACCATGTCCACCCCATTGTCACTATAGATTTCATATAAAAAAACCATATTCACCAAACCTAAAAATCCACCAAAAACTTCGAAGGGTTATGATTAGGCGTATCATAAAACCCTTTTCCGAAATGACATGTTATCTCCTAACGGGTGTGCTTTACAAATTAAAGAAAATATTAATTGTACAAATAAAAATACCACATTAGAAGAAATAATTTTTAATTAATAATAATTTAACGCAGAAAAAGAATATTTCACCGTCCAACGTAGCACCTTTAATTAGTAATTTGTCAAGTTTATTCTCTCATAATGGATCATCTGCTATTCAAGATTGTTCAGTGGAAAAGTCGCAGCATTGTTAATAAAAAGCATGAATTTATCATACATCCATACAAATAAATAAAATTGAAGTGTCTGTTTGTAATGACAAAATAATAGGTTTTTTTAAAGCTCACACAGTTATTTATAGATATACCTATAAGTGAAAAATTGTTATTTAAATTTTTGTCTGTCTGTCTGTCTGTTTGTTTCGGCTAATCTCCGGAACGGGTGGACCGATTTCCACGGGACTTTCACAGGCAGATAGCTGGTGTTATAAGAAGTAACTAGGCTACTTTTATTTTGGAAAAAGAATTAGGAATCCGCGCAAAATATACAGAAGCCGCGCGGGAACTGCTAGTATTAAATAAATATGAACGCTCTGCTGTTGCTCTATGCGAGACATGGCTGAAAACAGGTTTCTCATTTAGAGTTCCTGAGTCTGAGTCTCCGAGCTGACAGAGACGATGGGTATGGTGGTGTTGCCGTGTTCATTAAAAATCTATTCTCCTTCCAACCTTTTCCTCTTCCTCATCTCTCTGATGAAATCTTAGCTGTTGCTGCTGTTGTAAATATAGTGTGTATAGTTTATATATATTATTCTCGCCCTACTGTAAGTATTTTAACTGAAGTAAGTAATCTTTTATCCATCTTACCCAAACCTTTTTTAGTTATGGGTGACATTAACTTACAGTATTAATCTTAGGAAAGCTCAAACTCCAACTATTATGGGGAACAATTACTAGATATTATAGATTCTTACTTACCTTCTTACTCGTCAAACATACCCTAATGAAGGAAGAAGTGCCCCTGACATCTCAATTTGAACACCAGATATAGCTTCATTGTTAAAACATTATTTTTAAATTTTAAACACATCGTTTGGTATCGTACTGTTGTTTTGAAACAAACAAAATCAAAAACATCAGTACGATACAAAACGATGTGATTTATGCGCTCGCTCGTATTTTCATGTATTGGTGTAAAATATCTATTAACCACATACCCTTGTATTGATACCTACACTAAAATATCAGTACATAGCGGGAATCAGTCGTTCAAGCTCACCACATCTTCGGTCATAGCATAGCCTGCATGTGCCTAATTTTATTACCTAGAGGGTTTTCCCTCTAGTTAATAAAATAAAGTTTCTAAACATGGGCTGCCAATATGTTATAATTTCTAAATTTCACGTCTTATTTTCTTCTCCATTTCTGCCCACTCCGAAACGAGGACACTCACCTGCTTATTCAAACTGTAAAAATGTAAAACATGTGCACCGTAAAAGGATAACTTTATTAATTTTAATTTAGCGGTATGACCTCTTAGCCAAGATACACTTGCGATTTTAAGAAATCCAAGCTTCAATTTAATGAGAACCTGATCTTTGATAATTAGTTTACCGTTACTTCTTGCACTAAAGTATCGAAGTACGATGACTACTGACATTGGAATGAGTTAAATTCAAGTTTGATTCATCTCGAAAAAGTTTACCACACACAACGAAGCGTTGGGTGCGTGGGTCTTAAACATGAACATGTTGAACGTCGCCGTACATCCTATCTTAATATATGGCAATTGTAGGTGTATGTATAATTTACCTATCTATATTAATTGTTTGCTGTTTTGATGCGGTCTAGATAGTGTAAGTACATATTTTTCGTGCGGGGTTTTACTACGGTATATTAGACTTTTATTTGCTTGAACTTGGCTTGACACGCTGTCGCGTGTTCAGATACAGTAGGTACCTAGACCTATTGTATTTCGATCAAAATAACTGCTACAATCAGATAGTTATCAAAGTTTTTGTTCTTATATCCACAAAATATTTTTTTAACATTATCATAGAAAATATTACTTACTGACAGCATATTTCGTTAAATCCTCTGTTTTGTAAATTACATAACTGATTACGTCATACGCTTGCGGTTGTTATATGTAAAATATGGCTTTTAAATGACTCAGGCGACATCGACATGTCGATCGTTCCTTTGCGCAAACTCCATCAGAAAGTCAGAACGTAGGTTGGGCTGGTTTGTTACTTTATTACCCATTTGGTTCTGCATCGTGGAAACTAAATAAAGTGATCTGTACGACCAGTATTTCGAAAATCGCTTATAAATAGGGTATTTGCATTTCATTGTAGCATATCTATGAAATGAATCTGACAATTGTGTTCTCTAGGTGACAAAGTAATGTTCAGAAGTTAGATTTACATTTATGTCTAATTCGCAAGTAATAAGTACATGAAACGAAAGTTACAAGTACAAAAAAAACAGACACTCAGATCAGCACAGTGTTGGCAACACAGGCGTTTTACTTAGTAATGGATGACACCTAACTGATTTGCTATTTTTATTTTTTATCTGCTAATTCAAACAATAAAAAGCCTTAATCAGGCAAGCAGCAAAGCACACGGCCCGTCCTACCCCAGAAAAAATGATTACTACAGTACTCGGAAACAGTGCGTTTATGTCCCACGGGAAAAAGGGAGAAGTGTAGGTATACCTACATTTCGCAAACTATATTTTTTTGGACCACGTCAAGTCACAACAAAAAAATTAAAGTTAGTTACGTTAACAGTTTCCATGTTGCTACTGACTCGAAATTGTATGCCCAATCCGAGAATCAAACTCAGGACCTCACGGTCGCACGCAAAAATAAGTGCAAACTTCTGCCACAGGACCAACAAAACATTCAGGGATTTTACAAAAAAAAATACAGTTTCAGATAAGTACATAAAAAAATAACCTATCAGCTCGTTTACCGGTAGCATTATTATTGGCCCCTCACGTGTTTCTATTCAGTCTTCACGCATTTTATTTATCCCATATCACAGAATACATAATAGTACCAGCCCATAATTCAATCCTATTTACCCCTCAGGCATCATTTTTCCCCCCGAATTATTACGAATTACAGCCAACATAAAATTTAGCTTTGACCTTTTTTTTTCAATAGACAAATAACGAATACTTCCAACAAATTCGTACTGATGGCTTTATTCAGTCGTAGGAACAAACAGAAATTATAATATTAGGTACGCATCTTAAGCTGCGTAGAAAGATAGATGGATAAAGTCTTATCTATCTATCTACGAGTATCCACGCAGCTTAAAACACAACCGTTGCCTGATGACTTCTCGACACTTTTTTTATCATATTCCGGAACAACTTCACTATAATACAATGTTGGCATATCAGAATAGGCATTGCTGTTTATAATAAAATAAATGTAGTTTATAATTATTTATTTATTCACTGGACAGTGTATGAGCATTATTGTAACAGTTCACCCGTTACAATAATGCTAGAATTCCAGTGGGGAATAAAAAAAAATCTAAACTTTTTAGGTTATAATAATGCTTTTCAATTTTCAAGTTATGCTATGTTATTTCTGCAAAAGTTCATAACATATGCTTGCTGTAAGCTGAAACAAAATAGAAATGATATTAGTGGTTATATTAAGAAAATAAATAAAGAGTGCATTTTATGGATATTAGTAGCTTGAATAAAAACAACTACTTATCCTCACAGAGGTCATGTTGTTTGACCGTTGACCCAAAGTTTCACTCATTCATATGTAAATGACGCTGCACAGATAGCGCGTCGTGCCCGAAAGGGAAAATTTCCTAATAAACATTTCATAAAGAAAGATTAATTAAAAAGTTAAAGATTAAATAATTGCTCTAATTATATTATACCCTAAACTAAGGCGTCATGTTGTAATGAGAATGTAAATCAATGCGGCATATGTAGGTACTGTGACAAATAGTACATAAATAATTTAGATCGACGTGGGCCGCTGTAGAAAAGTTGGCACTTAGAAAACAACACTTTCTCTAAATGTTGGTTATACTCGTCATATGCTTGGTGTTTGTGTGATGTGATGTCGGTTTCAAAACCCGATTTCTTAAGATGTGTGAAGAGAAGACCGAGTTAATAGATTCACTTGTTTCATGAATCTAAATAATCATTTCACCAACCTCGATAAGGCCTTGATAGAATCGAGTATAGTGACAGCAAGTGAGAAAATACAATTATCAATTTATTTCTCTTTTAAGAGTATTGCTATGTTTGATTAATTTCTTTTGCTCGGACTTACAGATATATGTCTAATCTCATTTAGAATAGAATGTAGGTAGATGCCCGATTATAAGCGTAGCCGAGTTACATGCATAATGATGCATGTGACCTAGATCCATTGAATTTGGTATCTTGCTAAGTTTTCAGACAACTGGATCTTAACAAAACACTACACATTCTCTACTGATGGTTTTCCTACAAAAATTTGAAAGTGTTCAGTGTAAAGACAATTAGATAATGCTTTAAATATTACATTCTTACTTTACTGAAGATTAATTAGTGAATAATTATGATGATAATGATGTCATCTAAGTCTTTCTTTTTATAAAACTTAGTTGGGAAACAGGACATAATATATATTTTTTTTATTAAATAAGTGAATGTTAACAATGCAAAAACTCCTGTAAACTTGGATCTTACGCAATCGTAACTTGATTTTTCGCTACCTTAATTTATAATACAAATTAATTGCCGAGTTATTCTTCCACTTTTACTTTTCTATTAAAACGACAAATGGCCATTCCCCTCTTCGTTCTACCAATTTTATGCCAAATTAAAATTGACGATAGTCTACTTATATATAATTTCTTATTTTTAGGGTTCCATAGACACAGGCCATATCATGTTACTTTAATACGGAAGTATGTACCATAACAAAATCCACTACTTACCAATAATATACCTACCTAGTCTACACAAAATGCTTAATTAAGAAAGTAGTATATAGACTATAGTGTTCATACTACTTTCTTAAAAGCATGTTGTGTTTATTTATTTTTCTTTTTTGTACCCCTTTAAGTAGTAAATAGTGGAAACCAATATATATATAATTGAGGGTAGTCTGTGGTGTACTTATACCTTTGATTATAGACGTATATAATCATAGCTTAATACTATATTTACCTATATTAACAATAAACATATTACATACATATATTATACTAAAATATATACATATATTTATAATAATATAATTAAAAGTATTTATAATGACAAATAATAAATTGAAGAAACCCCCGAGGTGAACAATATATAATATACTGGCCTGTTGACCTAGTGGTTAGTGACCCTGACTGCTATGCCATAGGTCGTGGGTTCGATTCCCGCCCGAGTCTGTGTGTTCTTTGTGTCCGTTGTTTGTATGTTGTAAAGTCCCCCGCGACACAGGAGTAATTCCTAATGCGGGAGTTGTCTTTTTAAAAAACGAAAAAAAAAATAGAATATTCTTTATTGTACATCATTAATTGAAATTCATTGAGACAGATCATAGCTTAAAAATTAGAATACAATGGGCAGTCTTATCGCTAATAGCGATCTCTACCAGACAACCTTTAGATGGAGATAATAATAGAAGTATTAAATTAAAAACAATAGTTGATGACGTACTATATTGAAAATACAGACAAGTATTTAAACGTATTAATGTATGCATATATATAAACACATACACACACATACATACGTATATACATATATAATCCAGTTTAATTATGTAGCTATTTAGTAGAGATTACATAGTATATATATATATACCTATATTAAAATCGTAACAAAGTAAAACTATACATTGAATATTTTTTTAAAAGAATACTTGGTGTGTGTTCTAAAAACTAATGAATAGATTTAATTTGCATGAATATTAACAAGAGGTCGGGACAACATATAGGCTACTTCTTATGACGTTATTAGCTATGGAGGATGAACAATGAAGCCTTACTTCTATTAGCCATTCTGTAACAGAATGTAATATTTTATTCGTATTATAAGCGCTCACTATAGGGGTATTTGAATGTAATTTTAAAAGTAGCTTACTTATTATGGTGAAATGTGACAATACCTACACGAACGGTGATGCAGGCATAGTATTTTTGCTGCTTTATAGTGTCCACGCGGGCGATATCGCGGGCAGCAGCTAGTAGACGAATAATCTGACTTAACTAGTGACAAGTCACAATTAGGTTAGGAAGCTAATAAGGATATTACACCCGAAAGTCTTTGGACCATCATGTACGCACCGGGCTATGACACGCAATAGTGCACACGCATTCGCCACCACGCACGCTGTGTTACACGCATTGCCGCAGAAGGTGGCAGTAGGTGATTCTTCATTCTTTTTCCTTCCGGGTCATTGTTAGCAACACAAATATCTTTATATTCATCTCTTATAATAAACTGGAAACATTTAAATCCTTGCCCTTATGCCATGTGTTTGATTAAATCAACGATGAATTATATTTATGCAGGAGAACGATGATATAGATTGTATTAAGAATAATTAAGATTTAAAAAGAAGAAATATTCATCGAGTACTGTAGACTGTACAAAAATACACGTGGAGGGAACTCCGGGCGTCGCCACAAGTAACGAGCCTTCGGCCGCTTCTATAACGAAACACCTTTCCTATGTTTGATTTGGAGCCTTCCCAAATCAAAGCTAAGTAAAGGGACAATAAGTACCTTCAGTTTTACCTGATAGAAGATAGCAGAACAAATACCATTGTGAGTATAACTTAATCTACAACGTTATAGTCTTCACCTTACAGAAAAATGCAACCAATATTTCTATTGTCGTTATTCTAAAAGTAAGTGTATAATAGGGCTGGTTACGAAGTATTACAGCTGAAATACAATTCTATAGTGCTGCTCTAGTAAGTAGAGTTGAGACTTTATAGATCTTGAAGAACCTGATGTCAGTTGGAACTATTTTTGTCCCTTGCTCTGGCGGTACAGATCAGTCTAGTGGTTAATGATACTGACTCCTAAGCCAGAGGTCGTGGGTTCGTTTCCCACTAAATAATTGTGTGATCATTTGTGTCGTATTTGGCTGTAATTTATGAATAATATGTATGCATTAATATATCAGTATGTTTATCAGCAGTCTGGTTACCATTACAGGCTGTGCCTAGTTTAGAATCAGACGATCGTGTGTGAGATGTCTCGAGTTATCATTATTGTTATTAAGAGGGTATGGGGAGAATACTCTTGCTTCCACACATTAAAATTTGACTGAATTGATGATGATATGATTCATTTCTGTAAGAATTTAGATTAACAAATGTTTAAATTGTAAAATAGCCAATAACAATAGGTGTTATGGTGGTACATGTTTGGAATTTTAACAGCCCGATTAGTTTAGTACCTAGTACTTAGAGTAGACTACCATTAAACAGTGCTACAGTAGTAGTGCTGTTAGTTTCTGCTGAGAGGTTCCGTCACGAGAGCGATTATAAATGCGACGATTATATTATAAACGCGAAAGTAACTCTGTCTGTCTGTTGCGTTTTCACGTCTTAACTACTCAACCGATCATCGTGTAATTTTGCATGTACGTTGTCAGGGGTACAGAAAAAGACATTCGCGTTACTTCCACAAAAAAAAAAGTTGAACGCAAGCGAAGCCACGGGCAAAAGCCATCAGGTAAATAAATGACCAAGTTTAAGATACTATATGTACTATATGTGTATATTACATACAGGGTATTAACGAAAGGTGTGGTCATATTTTAGGGTCGTATCTACTAAATGAATGACTAACGTAAACCACTAACAATTTTTTGAAAATTTCTGATTTTTGATACAGAAATCTTATTCTGAAACTGAAAAATTAGATTTAAAAATTTACCGATAAAGCTAATATTTCGTATGTGAGAGGGCTGACATGAATGAAACTATATGTATTTAATAATTAGGATGTTGATGGAATGTCCAGATTTTTCTGAAAATGTCTGCTGCATAAAAAAATAAATAAACAAAATCATTAAAATTTACATAAAAAATCATAATCTGTTGTTTAGGAATGTGGACTTACATTAGGAAAAGCATTTTTCGAAGAAAAATAATTTTGTTTTTTTTTTCAAGCTAAACTGACTATTTATCGGCTACACATAACGCTACTAAAATTGACATTTGACATTGACAATATCCTATATATAGCTAGATATACATAAGTGTGAATAGTTCTTGATATGAATCTGTATCCCAAACAGGTGCACATTACACATAACAACATAATACTAGACATACTCGGCTTATAAATAGAACGTGACGTCACATGGGTATATATTTAGGAAGCGATAGATACGTAAGTGTGTATATCCGTCTACAGCTATAAATATAATCTCTTGCGACGAGCACAAATAGCTAAAACTTCCGCTATCTCTGTGTTAGCCTAACATTGGCGATGGCCGACATAGCAACCTTGGAGTCAGCTAATTGTAAAGTCTAATCTGTATTAGATAAGGTTTACGTAAATACAATATAACTTTAAAAGTTATTATATACTTATTTATGGTTTAACCATTTACCAGTCAATTCTGTTATTAAAACATATATCATATACAATTATAAATGATCCATGTTTTAGACAACTGAATTAATTAATTTGTTGCGAACCGTAATTTGAACCGTAATCTAAGGTCGCCACTATTTGAACATTTTGTCTATGACATGTGCTAAATTGGTCTATGCCTCTATGGACCAGAGACCATTTTGAATATTGTTGTATAACGTAAGTTCCATATATATATACATAATACGGTTACCTAAAAAATAAGGTCAATGTTAACACATTGAGAATAATGTTACATACTTTGTATAAGCACCTCATCATCTTCCTGCTCTTTTCCCAATTTTATAGGTGGATGTAGGTAATACAGTTATTTTTTTTTATTTTTTTTTAGTAATTAAATAATCTTTTTTTCAACATTGCAAAGGGTTTTGGCTTGTTTCTTTTATGGCCGGCCGCCTGCCTGACAGTAACCCTCCTACGGAATGTAGTCATTTTCAGACGGGACAAAGGAAGAAGGTAAATTGGGCAAGGAAAACGTATAGGGTGAGGAAGCTAGGGTATGGGATAGATAAGTCTCTGATGGCGAAATTGGACTGGACTGCAGTAGCTCGAAGAGACCGGGGTCGCGTGCTCGAATGTCTGTCCTGTGATTGGAGAAGCCAATAGGACAGGAACATCAACTGGCCAATCACTTTGTATGAGCACCTAACCCTTCGTTATACGCTCACCATGTATTGGACCTGTGTTTTATTGAACACTAGCAGTTCCCGCGCAGCTTCGCTCGCGAGTACATATTTTTATATTTTGCGCGGAACCCTAATTTTTTTTCCTAGCCTTCGTTACTCCTTATAACACCAGCTATCTGCCAGTGAAAGTCCCGTCGAAATCGGTCCACCCATTCCGGAGATTAGCCGAATAAACAGACAGACAAAATTTAAAAAACTGATTTTTATGCATAGGTATCGTGCAAATTAGGAGTGGCTCACAAAATTTGACAGTGTCACATATATAATGCGAAAAAACAAATGGAGATTGGCAGGACATACCCTACGCGGAAGCGAGAAATGGAGTAAAACCAGTATTGACTGGTACCAACTATAGAAGTCGATGTAAAAAATTTCATTTACTTCCCTTATATGATAGACGCAAAATAGCGGACTTGTCGTTCTTATTTAATATAATGCATTGTTCAATCCAAGTGACTGAGTTTGTGATCAAAATCGAACTGCGTATACCATCTAGGTCTTTGCGCAGATCGCACCTCCTACACACTCCTATTGTAAGCACAAACTACAGGGAAAATGCTTATTTAATAAGAGCCAGCCGCATGTATAACATGGCATGTCGGAATGTAGATATCTACCTTTTCATCACCAATGTTACTAAAGTGAAAAGAATCATGTGTAACCAGTTTTTCGATGCATTAAGTTAATCACTCATACTCAATTTTTTACGATTACTTATGTTGGTTAACTTGTAAGTTGTTTAGATGTTAAGTTATCGAAGTTATTTAGTTGTATGTGAAACCTTATAATTGGCCATTACTAGCTATTATTAATTTGCACACTGTCCTTTATAGCTGTAAGTTTTCCAAACATAATAAAAAAAATATTATAATTTTCCCTTTATTCAATTAAAAAACCATATAAATTACATTTTTTGAATATGTAGACCACCAACATCGGGTACAGGGACCAAGACACCGGTGGCTCCAAAGACAGGAACCGCCTCACTATACGGGCCGTGTTCTGCATTCTGCATCAGTGGCTTGATCCAGCCGCCTAACGCGACCCTCTTAAGGTGTTGATCGAGGCTCTTGGCTCCATCCATGAGCAGATATGACAATCGAAACAATGATCACCGAATTGCCATTCCACATATCGACAATCTCGTGAAACAAATTCAAATATTCGATTTGTTTATCTTTCTCAACTTTCACGAGGTCCTCGTCATGAGGAACAGCCAGGGGCAGCCCTAGGGTGGTGTGAGCGGTGCGGCAGCACCGGGCGAAGTCATGCGGGGGCGCCGAAATCAATAGATCGGGGGCGCACCAAAACAATATTTTAATTACATTTTGATTCACATTTTTATCTAAAAAAAAAGGTCATCCAATTCTTTTTTACGGCGAACAACATTTTTTATACGCAACAACCCTCAAGTAGGGGGTGTCAAAATATTTTTTATGGGGATTAAAAAAAAAAGAACACATTCTGTTTACGGCGAACAACATAGGAAAACTGAGGTTTTGAATTTATAGGGGCGCCACTTTGAGGTCTCGCACCACCTAAAAATGTAGCTAGGGCCGCTACTGGGAACAGGAATATCGATGATCATTGCACGGCGCTCTAATCGGTCTATCACCACTATATCAGGTTTATTCGCAACAATAGTTCTGTCAGTGATGATTGATCGATCCCAATACAATGTGGCTCGAACATTTTCGAGAACTGGGTCGGCCACATACCTGTTATATGGCACCTCTGTGTGCACAAGATTGTATTTAAGGGCAAGTTGTTAATGTACATACAAGCCTGGCCATTTGATTGTGTCTGCGCAAATATTCACCCTTGCCAAGACGAGAACTACCAGAAATAATATGCCATCTCGGCCATCTTTCAGGATATATTTCTGATAGTTATTCGTCATAACACCTTCGTCCATAATTCCAAAGACGAAACCTTCGGTTTATTATTATTATCGTGCAAATAATTGTATGAGCTTAAAAAAAAAACTATTATTTTAACATTACAAACAGATACTTCAATTTTATTTATTTGTATGTATTGTATGTATGTATTGATGATGATGATGAATAGTAGACGCAACCCCGCGCCTCAAATTAATTCATTCATTACCTCCTCTTCAATTAGTAGTCGCCCAGAGTTTGCAATTCGACCTAAATTCCTTAAATAATTGATACTATAAAGCTAGAAAAGGTTGAAAAAAACTGTTTCCATTTTTAATGATATTATATTTTACTAAAGCTCGTTAATAACTACTAAAAAATTAAACGAAAATCGGTTGACAAACAGAGGAGAAAAAAACACTGGTCTGTTTTGTCTTTACCTATTTTATTTTAATTTATATAATAGATTAAAAGATTAATGAAGATAGGAATGTAGCTGTTCTATCAGATGAGAACTAATGCTGGACTGCACGTCTAGAGTACCTACCTACTTGGAAAGGGAAAATATGATAGTTTATATTATAAAACTGAATTTGCTTTAAAGTTTTAACGCGTTGACTGCTGAGCCAAAGGTCGTGGATTCGATTCCCATCCAGGACAAATGATTGTCTGATGAGCATGATCACCGTCTTATACTGTGTCTGGGTGTAATTTATCTATAATATGTATGTATTTAGAAATTTATAAGTATGTTTATCAGTAGTCTGGATACCATAGTACAGGCTCTGCCTAGTTTGGGATCAGAAGGCCGTGTGTGAGATGTGTCGAGTTATATTATTATTCCTCTTTATTAATACTTATAATTTATATTGTATTAATTATAATATATATTATACTTTTAATACTTATAAATTACATTTTTAAATTCGCGGCATACCTAATGACAATAAACTCCACCAATCTGCCTGTTGTTGCTTTCTTATTTTAGACATTAACCTAAAAATGTGCAGAGCCTTTAACTTCTTTTACAATAAAAATAAGTAGATATTCCCATTTTATATTAACAGTGAAATATTGTAATCATATTGACGATGGAATGGTTGTAGCTATGGCTATCATGATCATTGTAAATATAGGCAATTGCTTCTGAACTGAAAATGACCGTGGCGATGAAAAGTACTCTTTTTAATTGAATATGTATGAGTAGCCACAGGGTTTACCTAGTTCCATATTTCTTTCTTAGTCTTAAAACCATTTTTTTTTGCCTGAGTAGCCACAGTGTTCATCTACATTTCTTTTTTAGTCTTAAAACTATTTACAAGAGAATAATATTTTCGTCTTCGTTTACCGGAATAAGTAAAGTACCGTACCAGCGCTGGAAGAGATTACTTTAAGCGATAAGGCTTAAGGATTTGTACATTATTGATGCGATACATCTTCTGTTTCATATTCTCTGTAAAACCCTGGTGTAGAAATAAAGTGTAATCTACCTACCGTACCGATAAAAAATAATAAAATCTATTATTCAACGCCTTTTGGAATAAATTTCCATTATGATGAGTGTACGTGTCTATAAATAGTAGTTTTCCGAGATTAGATCACCTAAGTTTGTGTGGTTAGCAAAACGTGTAAAAGGTTTAAAAAGTCAAAACGTCCCGTCGTTAATGTCATGCGTTGATTTTTTTTTCGCAAACGCGCGTATACCTCAAACTCACTTGTTTTTCTATTTTCCTGTTTACCTATCCAAATTGGTTTTAATTAGGGCAATGGACAAGGATACCTATCGCCCTAGCAGAAAAAGGTGTGCGACTAATGGCGCGGCGGCAGGATGTCTTTTCAGGCGCCTCCCGGAAATGAATCCTCATCCTCTTCTTGCCCTTTTCCCAATTTTCATTGGGGTCGGCGCAATGTGTAACATTGCAAAGGGTTTTGGACTTTGAACCTTGGGAATGTAGTCATTTTAAGACAGGAAAAAAGGAAGACGGTACACCTCACGTTTTTAATTATGGAGGTCGATTCCGAAATACCAGTTTACCGTTTGCCCCGGCGAGGTTTATAAACATTTCAAAAGCGTGTTGTTATAAATGCCTGATAATAATGATATATTATTAAAAATAATGGGATTTAAAATATCAAATAAACAACATAAAATAAATAATAGTAAAATAAAAAAATAATCTCCTGTATTGCCGCCTTCATTTAATACGGCTATTGTTTTTTATGAATGGTCAAGTCAACCTACTGAATAAAAATTTATGTCGATTTTTTTTATTGGAATGCATATTTAGCTTGTACATATTATACGATCTACAAATATAAGGGAAAATGTGGTTAAATATTAATTTGCGTCATCGAATTACTCTACAATCTCAATACTTGTATTTTAACATTCACAAAAGCATGACAGTGTCATTGCCATTACATTATCCCTCCAAACTTTTTACATTTATCTTATTTTTGAATTCCCAATCCTTATTTAATATGGAAAATTAGTAACTTCAGTTCTTTTCGAAAGAAACTGATGATAAGGAATATTTCTTTAATTCCCCCAATTACTAAATTTGATTAACAGAAAGTCAAGAGTTGCGTTTCTTAGGACCATTAAACACACGTGCAAGAGTTGAAGCCTTTTACGAATTGGCAATTTTATTGTTACAAAAATTATATAAGTATCTAGGTACTAGATAATTTATGTTGATTTGGAACGTTACGGGAGGTATCGCCCACCACGACGCCGAGCTATTTGCGCACTCATATGATTTAAAATAGATCTCCACTGAGATATTATTTTTATGCATGAAATTCTAGCTAATGTCGCATTTACTCACGTCATTAGGAATACGTTGCAAATAGTTTAAGGTAAATTATTTATAAAAACACTAGATTTTTGGCGTCTCAATAAATAACATTTCGAAAACAGAGAAAATACAGCCTTTTGTATTGAATTCAAGAAAAAATTCTGTAATATATACGTGCTATCACTTTATTATCCTTCACTTCGTAAAGATCCCACAAGCGAAACAAATAATGTGGAGAAAAAGAAAAGTATACCACAACAACAAGAGGCTCATCGTTGATGCGCGGCGAGATCATGTCACTTTGTTGTGTATGCGAGAATATGTCACTTTTGTTACCATTTTAAGAAGATTTTCCATGGACCAAATATTTTCTATATTTAATTTATGAATAAAAGATATAGCATCAAAAAAAAATTGGGAATATATATCTTATACATAATTTTATTATATTTTTGTTAATAGGTGCTTCCCTCCCATGGGAAATGGTGGTATTAAAATCCAGTATTGACTATATGTAAGGTAATTTTTTATGGTTTTATTATTTATCAAAACATTATGTATGTCAGAAAAAAATTGCACCTATCTATGACGATACGACGATGTGAAAGACATAATTATATTACTAGAGAGAACATAATTATACTACTAAATCAGAAGATATTTAAAACTTGCATTAAACGCAGACTTTGTAAAAGAGCATACATTTTATAAATTAGACGATTATTTAGCTGATAAAAATGCTTGGCAAAATGATGGTCCTGCTCCACAGCCACACTAATAAGTTTTTATTTAGAGAATTTTGACTTATACATTAGTTTTTATCTGACACGTTGTTTATTCATTTTACAAAATATTAAAATTATCTTATATGATATGAATTATATTTCGAATTTGATATCAATTTTTATGCTACATTTAGAAAATTTTGAATTGTACATGTGAGAACTGTGTAGTCAATTACATATTAAGTTAATATGCTATGTTGCCTGGCAGTTCTGAGAATGTCACGCTCGCCTAGAATGTGCCGGATCGTTCGGCTCCCATAATATGGTTGAAGTGGACGATGGCTGGTGCGTGCGTCATGCTCGTGAAAGAGTGCCGCTAGTCGGGGCTGGTCATCTCCGAACTGCTATTAGGTACATATAGTAGTAATTTGCGCGACTGTTTATAGTTTATAACAATACGTTACATTGTCCTCACATTTCATTTGCACATATGAGCAATGTAACCAGAGACTTGTAAAAAACATGTTGAAAAAGAGTGTCCTTTGAGTTTCTTGCCTGTTCTTCTCCACAGGATCTACGTATTGGAATAGGCACTAGCTTAACGACTGACTTAGTCTAACTGACTACTACCCCTGACTATTCAAAAATACCTATACTGGGTTTAATTGAAATAAATGATTTTAATTTGATTTGATTGCCGATGTCCCCTATGCCGACTTTTTTTTTAAATATTTACAATAAATTATTTACAGTTAATACATACACCCGATTGTCAATACAATTGCATAAAATTTTGTACGTACAAAACAAAGAAACAAACAAAAAAATAAAGATATTTTGTAAGTCGGCATGAAGTGATAGTAAAAATGCACAAAACTTAATGAAACCTGAAAATCGAAATTTCAGAAAAAAACGGGTAGTGTATTTGTAATATGTAAGACAGACAGACAGTTGACCGTAAGCAGCAGACGAGAATGGTAAAAAAAATATAAAGAGAAAGCGGTTTGTAAATCTAATACTTAATTCAAACTAGATTATCAATTTTCATAATTTTCAGGCACTACCAGAGCAAAAGAGGGGGTAGTCTTAAGTTTCAAAAGTTCTTTAGTTCTATTTGCGTATATTGTACATTCATACCTGTATAAGACGTGATCCTAAACTGTCCAAGCCGTATTCTCACCAAGCCACGGAGAGCAACGTTGGTCCTTGTTACGATTTAGAAATGTTACGATTCTACTAATACTATATTATAAACGTGAAAGTTTGTGAGGATGTATGGATGTTTGTTACACTTTCACGCAAAAACTACTAAACCGATTGCGATAAAACTTGGTATGTAGATAGCTGGAGACCTGGATTAAGACATATGCTACTTTTTATCCCGATATTCCCACGACTCGGGACTTACGCGCGTAAACCGAGGGGCGCAGCTAGTTTAGAAATAATGGTCGTCTAGTGGCCAGTAAAAAGTTTAATCGTCACGTAATGTGTGTTAAGTGTATCTGTCAGCAATAGGTCAAATGTGAGAGACACTTCGATTTCGGTTAGTATCCGACATAAACGCTTCGCGCCGTTCCGTGTGAGTCCGGGGGTTTCATGAAGAAAAAAATTAATAATAATACCTGCCGTCATGGAACACAATGAGACCTTATATTTCTTAAAGGTTTTATCATAATAATGATTAGGATTGTATTAGTCAATAAAATATACAAGAAAAATTGTTATAAAGGAGTATCTGACTTCTAACAAACAAATTAAAATTTTGTAACAACAAGCTACCATATGAACTGCGCTGGTGAGACGGTGATGAATGTAATCAACTAAGGGTAATTATTTTACACAAACCGATTACAACATTTTAAGAATTTGTTTTAGGGATTTTAGGGATCCATAACTTTTTATAGATCTGTGGCTAATTTAGAGCAATGTACGAAGCAGTATGAAATCTAGCGTTAACAACACAAAATTTTCTGTAAACCAAAATCTAGGCCAAAGAATAATTTTCTGCCAAGCTTTGAAAATGACTTTATGTTCTGGCATTAAGGAGAAATTCATTGCCATTTTAATTATTCATCTAATGACTAAAGGGTTACAAGCACAACGAACTCTGTCCTCCGTGTAACGTACGCCAATTTCATAGGTAGACTAGCAACCCGCCCCGGCTTCGCACGGGTAGCAGAGACATCTTCAACAATCATCATCATATTTAAACCAATTTACACAAAACCTTAACAAATTATACACCTAAACCATCCTCATGAATGGCTCTATCGATTGGTGAAAACCGCATGAAAATTCGTTCAGTAGTTTTTGAGTTTATCGCGAACAGACTGACAGACAGACGTGGCCAGGGACTTTGTTTTATAATATGTAGTAATAGGAACGTAATATTTCTTGTAAAGAATTTTTATTAATTGGGGGCAAGCCTATTGCCGTCAATATGCATAGCATCTATTTAGTTGGCTAAATGTGGGTAATACGCATCTGCCTATCCCTTCGGGGATACAAGCGTGAGTGTATAGTCTATATATATAGTATATAGATCTCTGACCAGTGGGTAGTAGGTACCACATTAGCAAGTACCCCTACAAATTGGCAAGTTGCGTCCACATTACAGTACTTACCTACCTATATATACATTACCTCTTACTTGCGAGCTCTAGAAGGCGATCAGGACGGACGTAGGTAAAAGTACTTCGTAGTTGTCACAAACACAGGCCTGAGAATATGTACTTATTTAGAAATGCCATCAGCTATATTCTGTTTGAAATCATGTGTCGCCAGTTGCACGCGCTTAGACGATAATCATTATTTTACACACGTGCAGAACTCTACGCTAATTCGCCACAAAGGATTTATTAAATATGAATCCTAAATGACATTTATAATTCTACTAAATACACCCTTACGCTGACCTTTATAAGGTAGTGATTCGTATACATACTCGCCAGCCGTTACGTCTGACAAATTAGCATGCCAATAGAGAGCTAACGAGTGTGCATCTCAACATTTACCAAATGTTTTCGTGCAAAATGTATAGCAATATTTCTGTAAGCAATATAGTTTGTAGGTAGTTCAAAAATTATACACAATGTTTAATTGTTTTTGTAGGTTAGATGATAACGAAATATTTTCTCTTGAATTACACAATAAGTACTGTGTAAAACTGTTATTGTCAATATTACTTAAAAACAAGTTTTTGGACTCACCGAGAAAATTTTATTCTTAGGTCAGTGGTGCCAAAGCTTTATTTACTTCAGCACAAAAGATACATGCCTTAAATTATATTAACTGCATTAAACTTTATTATGAGTCTTATAATAAAGTTACTCATAATAAGTTGACAGCTAGTTAGTCACCCATTACTTCAGAGTAGATATTTAAATAGGTATCCACAGAAACAGTTTTCTTTTAGAAAGTATGTTAATGTTTTCATAGAAAAATAAGAAACCACATACACCCGCCAATCTACGGATTTGTATAGTACATACCTATTATACAGGGTGTATTTGAATATTACTGAAATCACTGAAAGGGCATGACTAAATTTTATCGCAACTGCATGCTGGCAGTTGCAATAAAAACTTTTGAAAAAAAATATCCGTTTACAAGTTATGACCGTTTGAATTTCCTCTGTTTTTCATAAAAGTAGAGTGGAATGTGTAAAGTTAAAGATTTTGAATCGTACATCTTTTTTGTTTTGGAATTTTTCATTTCGTCACGAAGGGAGAAAATCAATTAAAACTAACTTCGAAAAATGTTTAAGCTAGTTTTTATGGATTTTCTTAATAACTAAGTGAATAGTTCCAAAACAAAAAAGAAAGTGTGTATGGAATTCAAACACAGCAGAAGTGAAACTTCAGAAAAGTAGCCTACGAGAGATTGAGAAATAAAAAGTAAAATCAACACAAATAATTTACTAATGTTAATAAATTTAGTTTTATTTAATATAAAATTAATTAACCAACGAATTATTTAATTACACCGCGTTGACATTGACTCTTATTCTAACTGCATACTAGAATCTTGCCCTTTCAGTGATTTAAATAAGTGTTCCTTTTTCAAATACACTCTGTATAACTAATTTCGTCATAAACATCGTCTAAGTATATAATATACCTACCTATAGCTATAGATGTTGATGCTCCTATGTGTAATGAGGACATTGTAAAACGTTTTTAGGTTAGGTATGGCTGCCAGACAATGACCCATGAACTAATAATTTAGGAAGGCAGTTTGTTGTTGTATTGTAAAATTTAGTCGTTCTCTCTATGTGCTCTATTTTATTAGAAACCGTAAATACATTAAGGTACAATACTATTTTCAGGTTCAAATACAACTCACGCCTACTAACCTATTTTATAGTTTGTTGACCTCGTTGACCAACGACCTGCTCGCGGTTAAATACAAAAGACTCACAGTGATGTGTTGTGCTTGTGCACGGTGCTATACCATGTACGCTATAGCTCGCTATCATTATGAGAAGTTTTGAATTCAATAGTGGCTACCTACACAGTTCTGACTGTTTGTTATGCTGAATGAATAGCTGCAGTGTGTGCAGCATGTTTTCTAAATTTACCTTAACTACATAACCTTTACTAGACACTTCATAAATACCTAACAAATAATTGGTTGATAGTTTCATCCTTTCTCGTATTAACTCGTAGGTGGGTACTTGCAGACAGGTATTTACGCAATATAACTTTCACCGACCAACAGTAAAAATATTTAATTTATGCAAATTATTATAGCAATTGGGTGCTTAGGAAACATGAAAGTACTTATCAAATAATATCCAATCGTATTCATGAAAGCTGATGATAAGCTTTAATACTAGTATCAAATAATTATTATTTAATTGTAATACTTATATATTTTTACAACAATTAAACAAAAAAAAAATGACATTATTGTAGGCAGAGTAGGCAGTTCAGAATAACGGCAAAATAAAAATGAGTAAACTAATAATAACTTATCTATAAAATTACGCATTATTTGTGTTGTTGTTCGATTAAGGTTGTGATTATATTATTTAAGTAAATCAATATTACGAAAAGTGTGTTTTGTAATAGAAATGACAATATTGCGTAGATATAAATAAGTTAGAAGTCTAACAGATAATAAATAACGTGGTAATTCTTAAATGACAGTCTGTCGTAAGAGTTTCTTGGCCGACTTTTGAAACAAGTCCTCGGCGTTGTAACTGCAAGCGGTAGAGCAAATTCTTGCGCTGAGAGATAAGGCTTAGTACTCTATAATTAGAGATTCGAAGTAATATTTGAAATTGCGATGCCCACTTAACTCGGATCTATAAGTCTATAAGACACACTGCACTCTTATTCGTTTGGTTTCAAAGAACTCTTTGTTTAAGAGCTTAAGCTGTAAACGTAACCTTGATCTTTAACTTGATGATGTAAGAATCTGAGTCTGTTAATTTCGCAAAAACAGAGGGACAAGTTTCCTCATTCTTGTGCTCAAAATGCGAAATAGTAATAATTATACAGAAATGGTTATGAAAATGCATGTGTCCTGTCAACATCCACATGTCAATAAACACAAAGATGCCAACCACTAATCGTTATAAAAGTTGTATAAAAGAAAAAAAAGTGTAACCAAACAAAAGGAGGAATTTTGTTAGGGTAGATAACAGTATCTAATCACAAGCCGTGGTAGCAGAACGGGTAAAATGCCACAGGCCCACGGCCCGAGGGACCCCTGGTGGTGGTGGTTTTTTTGCCGCGGCTCTAGCGGAATTTTAGATCATTGACGTTATTGGTTTCCATTGCAAATTCTGTAGAATATAGTCGCAGCCTCCAAGTACTCCAGTCCAAAAAATAATAATCTTCTAAATGCCTCCTTTTGCTTTTTTATGTTTTATGCTTTTCAAGTGTTTGCATCTTGCAGAACTGGAAAAGTACCGATATGAATTGACAGATTTAAAAAGGGGAGCAAATAGTGCATAAATAATTAACTTTCAAAAAAGTATCAGCGACTTTAATGCGCCTAAGTCATGATTAATTATAAGAAGATGTATTCTTCATTCCTTAATTTTCCACCCTAAGAGGTGTAATAATTTCTTCATATTTAAATGGGACCAAAATAGAATTATTGAAATCGGTTCCCAAATAGCGAATATATCGCGTAATATAAACACAAAAATGAGTCGAATTGAGAACCTCCTCCTTTTTAAAGTCATTTAAAAATGGTCCATCAGCCTTGCATTTCCTTAAACTCTTCAGAGAAAGGTAATGTGGATGGAATTCCAAGATCCCGAAAGCTTCTATAAAATAAACATATTCTATCGTATGTTGGACATAATTATTAATGAACTGAGATCGCGTGGCGAAGAAATTGTTTACAATTTCAACGTCTTGCATCCTGTCACTTTAATTAGTAATTTATAAAAATGAACGTGCAGGCTTTATTACATTAAGAGTGCCACCACACCAATCGATCGATGCCAACATCTATTGACTGGTGTGGTAGCTTGGTTAGCAGAGAATGTGTAAATGTGTTATGCAAAGTGAATTAGAATTATGTTTCTATAAAACCTTTTATTTTGTCCTAGTGCATATTTATTATTAGTCTCTTTTTTAACTCAAATGTATTGTGCACTGAACTTGTACTTATTTAAAAAACAACAACAAAGTTTCTTTTTTAATAAATTAATTTAACAAAATACAGAAAATAATCTTCCAAATTAGTAGCAGATTACGTGGTTGGAAAGAATCACACGAATTAAAAAGCTTTTTAACAAAAAATGAAATCGACGAAAAATGAAAAGCACTGGAAAGCGAAAATAGGAAAAAGAAACTTGTTAGCCTAACCTCTACACTAATGGAAATACCTAAATAATTTGGACGTGTCGGTCCCTTTGACGAAATATTTTGGAATTTCATTTTGCTTGTTGTTTGGCGACAACTCACACACTCACACACTTACGTGTTTTGGACATCTCGGCCATCGCCAGTTCGAGTTACAGGTATAAATCCTGACGTGCTTGAACATGCTTATACACTTCCCTATCCATCCGTATAAGGAATATCCCTTTCTTTCCATTGCCTTTGCTGCTTACCGACCTTTCCCTTTTAAAGATTTTTCAATTTTCCCAAATTTAATTCCCAAAGTACCCGGTTGGGCGCAATAGCTTATTACGTGAATGAGACTAAATTATATTTGGCAAAATTGAAATGTTTTATTAGCCCTGCCTACCCCTGCGGGGATACAGGAGTGAGTGTAATGTGTATGTCTGGAAATTCAGTGGGTACCTTACGTTGTGGGCACTTCATGAAAATGTATGTATGAAAATTCAGTAAGTCATTCCCAATCAATCATACTTTATTTATCTACCCTTTCGGTTCAAGTTTTTTTAAATTAAAATAGACGAACTTTGAAGTAGGTATACCTGGGTATGTCTGCTTGTAATGTCAAAATAATTCTTTTTTTAGCTTATACAGTTATGCGCACGATACCTTTACCTAAAATCGGTTTTTAGAATTTTTGTCTGTCCTCTCTATCTGTCTGTCTGTCTGTCTGTTTGTTCCGGAACGGTTGGACCAATTTCCACGGGACTTTCACTGGCAGATAGGTGTTATAAGGAGTAAATTAGGCTACTTTTATTTTGGAAAAAACCCTAGTTGGGTTCCGCGCAAAATATATAAATATGTACGCGGGAACTGCTAGTATCCAATTAAAAAGAATAATCGAAATCGGGCTACTCTGTAAAAGTTTTGAGTTATGAGTCATACATAAAAAAAAACAAAAATACGTTAGAAATTCACTCTGTGTACACGCTAATTAACTATAGGTAACATCACATCGCCAGACGAAAAATTAAACATATTTTGTAAATAATATATTAAGGCTTGAGTGTATAATATTTATTGGTCACTTATGCATACAAACGATACTCCCAAAGCCCACTACTGTCTCCTTTTTTGGTGAACGATATCAGAGACGTTTCGTTTGGATTTATGGAGAGACTGTTACTGTTAGCCATCTAATACTTTGTTTAAGGCATCTTACGTCAGACCTGAGACTTAGGATTTCCGGGTACCTAATATCGATCGACGGTATGCCGTGCCCCACATATCAGTCATGAAACAAACAGTATACGACTAAGCAAGAGCTAATTGCGCAGCGTAAGCGAAAGTTCTAGAAATCGAATTATAAATAAAAAAACAGAAAGCATCTCGGGACGCCATATATGTATAAATACATACCAGTTTTATAGAAACACTTACTATATGTACAAAACTGGTTGTGTTGTTAGGCTTCTGCCAGTTTTAACAGCTCCGGTTAAACGGGTTAACTTGTTATCCTTGCTATCTTTAGATGTATCTAGGTAAGTAATAGTCTGATTCTACTCTAGGTTTACATACATTATTTTCGAAAACAACTAGATAGTTGTTACTGTCTCATACTATATAGAATAAGCTGTATTTAGTTGCCTAAAAATTATAATATTTTTACTTACAAACAAAACATTATTTAATCTGAAACGGACAAGAATTTAAAGATTCCTAATAGTCTACTTCATATTTTTCCAGCGCCGATTTAAAGGGATTTATGACTCGCCAAGAAAAGTTATTCTAAAATGTACGTTATTAAGATTCGATTCATCGTTTGATTCTGGAGAGTGCTATCCATTAATATTAATACGTTTTAAAAGACCGGAAATATACCGCTAGTTAAATTTCTAAATAATTATCTACCATGTTTTCGTATAAGAGTAGAATAGAAATAATAAGATAAAAGTTGTAACACTTTTACCTGCGAAAAAGATTACAGAGAAGAGTTATACTTATATTTTATGTGTCTAACTGTGTCGGGTACATTCTTTACATATCGTGAGAATATTTTACCTCAACTATGCTAAATGATAAACAAATAAAGGTTTATTGAAAAAATTACCCAGGCAATAATAAACCCTTTCTCTTCTAGTAGGCTATTTTAAGCTTTCCGATCAATACACAGTTTAGGCTGAAGCCTGATCGATTCGGTTAAACGTCTACTCTGTGCTTAAATAATTTAAAGTAACGATCTCCACTATTTACATTTACGTTCTAGAAATGTTGTTGCGATATCGATTTGGGTAGTACAGAATTTCTTTGCCTTACGCTGATGTTCTCGCCCACGTTTTGGCACTTAGTAAAGCTGAATCAAAAGTAACAACAAACATCACAAACGCTCGCTATTAAAGAAAACATTTGTTCCTTATTACACCTACGTAACAAATAATGACAGACTTATACATAATACATATATATAATTGTATTCTACAGAACGTAGACGTCATAAAATTCATGAGTAAGAAGATAATCATACCCACAGGACAACGGTTCACTTTGGCTCTATTTTTTTGGTCATGCTCAGGTAAGATGTCCCGCTTTCACGAATGACTAAGTGGATTTTTATAATGATTCAGTATCATCATTCGTCTACAATTACGTTAAATTACCGATTGAAACCGTGAAAATGTGATAAACACATCTAAATATTTTATTTTTCTAAAGATAGATGTTAAGGTAAGTCTTGTATTTACTTTAGCCGCATTCAACGAGAAAGGGTTTTAATTTAACAAGAAAAAATAATGGAAAAGTAGGTATGTATAATTTTATTGTATAATTTAAGCTGAGTCATACACAACAGAACTTGAATGAAATTTTCTGTCACTTGGCCACTTTATTAGCATGTAATGACGTAAGCAGGTCCTACCGTATCTGCTGTAGTGACTGTACTCAGTACTGAATCCGGTCTCTAGAAGGCCAACTGATACTATAAAATTGAGTTAAGTTTACTGTTTTAATTTTCTTTTACTTGTCTATTTTCACCAAATATATCTGAAGACGACAACCGTTTGTAACGGAATTCTTGACTTACTTTTGAAGTTCATATCCTAAAAGTACGTACTTACATCTTATTGGTCTTCAGGATGCTCATCATACTATCGGTTCAAAGCCATTATTTCTGCTTTATATGGTTGAAGACCTAGAAACCAGACTTGATCTGCAGCCTGCACGGCACCTGCAGTGCTTACTAATCCATGCAGATAAAGTTTGATAGATCCGACATGTCTCAGTAAGCAAATTATTCTAGGGATTTAGAATAACCATAGGTATAGGTAACAATAATAATAATGGCATATTTATATACTTCTGTCTATGTAAACTTACTATCATTTTTATAGGAGACGGACACACTAAGGTACCTATTTTATATGTATACTTAATTCTTAACATTATTAAGTTAGATTTAACTGTCCTTAGTGAATTTGAGAACCATGCTTAAAGAATCTTCAGATATTTTTATAAAACAGTGCAAGCAATGTCAAGATATTCCAACTCATTTATGTTGTATTGTTACATGCAACAGCGAATAGATTGAACGTTTTATGAGTGAGTGTTATTAGTGTATCCAGTTTGGCTGGCTTGTCCTTCATACGCACGTCAGCTGGTGAGCGCTACTAGCGCTATTATTGTGCAGTGTATCCGCTCTTCGTCGCCATTCGTGAATCGTTCGTTAACATTCGAGTCTTCGAATGTCAGTCGATGGAAAACGTGCGTTCGGGTCGTTTGTACTAAGTGCGGTTACATTACCGCTGCCTCTACCTACGCTTTGTCTTATCGTGCTCACACTGACACCCTTGTGAATCTGTGTTTTATCGATTTTGTGTGCTGAAATTTTCCATTTGCTACTATATTTGTTACATCTTTATTTAATAACTGTGGTATTGGTTACTCATGCAGATTAAATACAAGTGTCATTGGACAAGATCAGTCAACCATTTAGTGCAAGTGTGTTCGATATTAAACGTAATTATAGTGCAATACAATATTGGGTGCATAAAATTTGTTGCATAAGACTGAAGAAATTTGAGAAGTATTAAGTACGCCGAGATTCACTAGTTGAGGTGGAGATCGTTTGCTATCCGTGGTTGGCACCAACGTTGTAGTCACCGGAAGAGCCAATGTTATTTTAAGGTTTGTACACCTATTACCTACCTACACTAAACTGAAACATAGAATACCTACTTCAGCAACGTAAACCATTTAGTATTCAAATGTTAAGTTTATATGACAACTACTATGTGTTCTCCATTAAAGTGTTATGTCTGTGAAATATGACACTGACATTAAACGTTATGTAGAAATTGATATCTCTGACAAACTTATTGTATTTGCTGCATTAAGTGCTATCCTTACTTATGCTTTTCTTGTATGTGACATGTAATATTTAACTTTTTATTCTAGATTAGTTACTTAACAGTACATAGAATAGAAATAGTACCTAGAAGCGAAAAATAACGTAACAAAATGAAACAATAACAGGCAGCGTATTGTCGGTGGCGCCCTCTTATCTGTTTGTCAATTCTGTCCTCGTGGTTTTAAAACGGCTGAATGAGTTTTACAATAATTTTAAATTAGATTGCAAGCAACTGATTAATTCATTATGATTATTTTTGTACACACTATCTATCTCACTTTATCACTAAGGTGTGTATTTATTTATGGCAATCAAAATTAATCTACCTATTACAATACGGTGGGAATTAACAGAGAAGTACCTACATAAGTCTTACCTGGAATCAGGATATCCAAGTAGGTAGGTACTACTCTTTAATGTTATTTTACGTTGTGTGATTCATTCAAATAGTTTAATTTTAGTAGTATGTATTTAATCAATGATAAATGTTCTGTAAAAATACTTACCTGGGCATTAAAACGGGTTTTAAATATTACATTAAACAATGTACGTAGGTTTTATTGCTAAGAGCTCATTACTTACAGGCGTAAACCTGTGAAGGTGGTCAAGTATCGCTAACATTCTTGATGCGATGTTTGTTTATCAAAACACGCATTGAATCAATATGAATGAGTATGTCAGTACCTGTTGATAGATATGTATGTATAAACAGTGAAAGATGAGTGATGTCGAAATAGGTTTTTTCTTTTTTATTAGAGAGTTACTATAAAAGGGCGTAGGTATAGTATACGTATACCTACAGACGTATCTCACAGCGCACAGTACGCACAATGCAGTCAATCTAACCCTCAGAGACAGTAAGTAGCTTCTAGCTTCTAGTGATATATTTTAAGTTTAATAACTATTTTGAGTAACTCATTTAATTATTTACGGCAACTCGAAGCGGCTTGCAGTCTTACTAGTTTACCTGTCGTTCGTAGTTTCTAGTTTCAAAAACCTGCTGCGATCCTATAAGAATTCCTTTTTAGGGTTCCGTACCCAAAGGGTAAAAACGGGACCCTATTACTAAGACTCCACTGTCCTTTTGTCTGTCTGTCAGCAGGCTGTATCTCATGAACCGTGATAGCTAGATAGTTGAAATTTTCACAGATCATGTATTTCTGTTGCCGCTATAACAACCAATACTAAAAACTGAATAAAATAAATATTTAAGTGGGGCTCCCATACACCGAACGTGATTTTTTTTGGTTATAATATAGTGTCTAATGTTGTATAGATAATGGTACGGAACCCTTTGTGCGCGAGTCCGATTCGCACTTGGCCGGTTATTTTCCTTTTGTGAGGAACGGAATCGTAAAAATGAAACCCTCCTGGGCTGTAAATTCTTTAACACAAAATAACCATTTGCACATACAAGTACCTACTTAAGGACGCAGCTAATGCTATATGTAGATAACGCTTGCAACGATCAACACCAATAGGTAGGTACATACTGTAAATACATCCGCTATTGCACTCTACTACCGCCTACCACCAAGACCACCGTTAGGCGCCCCTGCAAGCCGCTATACAGATCAGTGACCGTGATCCCACCCACTATTATTTATGTTACGGACCCATTGTTTAAAATTCAAAGCAATTCATAATGCTGGATATTATGTATATTAATTATTTATTATTAACGCTAAACTAACAATTGGCTGCAGTAACAATTACCAAAAAAATAAAGTAATAACAATCTAATCTTTATCATTACAGCAGGCTTTCCTTAACCCTATGTGGCCTTAGCCTATTTATACAAAGAATCACGCGCCACGTAAGTGCAAATTTACGATTGACTGACATTCCAGATAGAACATTCTGGACAATTCTCCTTCTTTATCGTTGAAAATGTTTCGTCCTTTTCACTTTATAGAGAACTATTATTATGAAGGCCGTTTGTAATCTACAAACCGCTGTTGCAGTATGTGACTTGCTTGTACACATCTTTGAAAAATAATTAAGTTTTCATGAAGGTTAAAAAATAATTGCTTAATTGCTACTATATCGAATATCGGCCAAATCTAAATCCAATATTTTCGAAGGCATAGTACTTTCAATAAACTAAGTCTTTGACACAAATATGGTGTATAGCATATCGATATGCGAGCCACAAGATAGAAGGATGGAATTTCTGTGTCTTCTATCAAGGGACAATTATGCGGTTCTCTATCAAACTAAATCACATCAATATCAGTAATGATGTCTCAACGATCTTTGCTAGTTTTAAGGGAACTGAGTTCTCACCTGCAGGCCGCATCGTTACCGTGTACTATAAACAACTGCTAAGAAATCGGTCCATCTAGATAAGTAGGTACCTAATTATAAGTATTACATGTGTTAAAAATGCATTTCGGATAACAATACATGTATTGAACTTAAATTAATATTAGATATTTTTGCACAGCGTTTGTAGGAACCGAATATATGTATAAGCTATTGCACAGAAAGTAAATAGTACGATTAAGAAGGTAGGCGTTCAAAACGATTTACAAATAGGTGCGATATACTTACTATACTTACTATTCGTTAAATGCATGACTAGTTATACGGAATAAAATTCATGCAAGTGCGTTTTACACCCACATTAAAATGTTTCTCCACAATTTGTGCTGTCAACAATAGGAAGCTTATTATCTTATCGACTAAGCCAAGGCTATGAGGTTTACAGGTTTATACATAGGTATTCAAGAACAGTAAATAATGAATTAAAACTAGAAAGTTTCTAAAGGTGTATTACTTAAGTGTGTTGTGTAGTTGAGGGTTACGACCTTTGGGTTTTCGTTCATTGGACTACTTAGATAGAGAGTCATTAAACATAGAGAGAGAACAGATGACACAAATTGGAATGTCACAATTACGTAGGTATGGGATAAAAAATATTTCTTTGTTTGAATGGTAGATACGTTTTAAGATTTGTTTACAAAGTAGTTCATCTATGTGTGTGTTTTGCCTTTCTACTCTGTCTATATCCCTAATTTAGTCGGCCAATGGCTTGCTTACTATATTTTAAAAAGAAGTAGTCTTAACAATAGAACAAGAAAAGCACCTAACAGACCCCTTGCATAGCTATGACGGTCTTTT
This sequence comes from Euplagia quadripunctaria, assembly GCA_963859945.1. Lineage (NCBI taxonomy): Eukaryota > Metazoa > Arthropoda > Insecta > Lepidoptera > Erebidae > Euplagia > Euplagia quadripunctaria. The sequence continues at coordinate 13,768,271 of OY982564.1, read as the reverse complement.
TATCTAAGTATTTTGGAAAAACTATTATTATCGTCTAAACAGAATTCACCGCTACCACAGATAATAAACGATACTATATATTCTATAGATACTAGGTATATATAAATTAAAATGCAATGATAAGTAAGTGGAGTGGAGCAATGACTTGAAGAGTAAGGTTCAAATACCTATCACTTCTTTCCCTATCAATTTGTTATCAGTGCATTTCTAGTGCCATAAATAATGTAAGTGGATGAATAAATGGAAATTCGAAACATTTGATATGACGTGATCGTGGGTCGATCCATAATTAAGATAATCGTCTATGTCATCAATATAGCCTTTACTAATGGCATTGTGGAAGAACGGATGGGATGTCCCTACAACTCAAAGGGAGGATCCTCCGAACCAGGCGAGGTGATCATGCCTATCGGGCCGCGGCCTGTTGAGAAGTTGTAATATACAATAGTAATTGGCGCGATAACTTTCATTACACGATTCAGGATCAGTAGTTACTACGTAGTTGTACTTGTCTTTGCTAGATTATGTTGAAGAATGTTTTGGCTGTATGTCAAAGTCGCCACAGGCATAAAAATATCTTATAATACCACATTATTTATTTATTTAAGTTATGAAAACATCATAGTCACTATTAGTTATTAGTAGTTATTTTATATCGATAACAAAAACAATGTAATTTTTTTCAAGTATTTGTTAATTTATAACACGATGGTATGAATAGCAATTGGATAGACTGCGCTCGTAGGAGAATGCGATAAGAACGGAAGCATCTAGAATGGATAACGGCAACCAGTGATCCAAGTAAAATTGTGAATTTCCATAATTTATCTTTAGTATAAGTTGTCGAATATTTCATATTATTTTCATATATCCTTTCAGTTATCCAGCGTTTTCCCCAGGAACGTCATCATCAAATACAGGAGAGGCGACGACACGCGTCGGAGATGTGAACAATAAAGCCCATACTAGGGATCCTGACCTTTTTGGCTGTAATATAAATTTTATTAAAAAAAAAGTATATTTTTGATCTAGAAGGAAGGATAATAAAATAAGTTATTTCATTTTCTACTTGGTTAAAAATATTCACATCATACATGTGTAATAGAAAACCCAAGATATCAATACAAATTGCCACTTAGAAATTTCCATTTTACTCCTATGGAAACTTCCGACTACCATCCCACGTCGGTAGATGGTTTTAGACAAGAAACCTGTGGTTTGTCCCAAAATTCCTATTAGTAACTACGATATTCTCTGTTATGTTTGTTATTACAAAATAAGTATTGTATTAGTGTACATAAAAGTTTATACATGTAGGTGATGTAGGTAAAAAAGCTTGTTACCTCCTAATGGAAATAAATCGACATGCCATCACCGCTGCCTACGTCAAAATGTCGAGAGGGGCTAGATTAGGTTCAGATATTCATTTCATATCTAGTTTATATAACACATTAATGCAGTGAGCAGTTCTTGCAATATTAATTATTTTGGAAAGTGATAGATATTTGTTACATATTTATACTAGTCATTTTGTGTTTAATTTCTATCATTACATGATATTATGATGTGTAGGTACGCATAACTTTCCTGTTTTAATCTTATTGATAAAACTTGAGATTAGCGAGTTGACAAACAAATGCTTCACCTATACAACATTTATCCTAGGATTTAATTATAAGGCGTGTGAAAGGAAGAAAATAAGGAGAAACGAAATAAGGTATAATCGTAAAATGAAAACTTTGACAGAAATCAACCTTTCACATCAGGCCCTTGATCCAGCTGTCTAACGTGAGCCTTTTAGCTTTCAATCCATGAGCAAATATGACTATCGAAACAATGATCAATGAATCCACAATCCACATTGTCGATATAAGGAATGTAGACAAATCTCGTGAGACAAATCCAAATATTTTATTTATATTTTTCAGCTTTCACGAGGTTCTTAGAATGGTGATATCGACAATCATTCACCACCTTATCTGGCTTATTGGCAACAATAGATCTGTCAGTGGTGAGTGATAAATTGATGATAGATCGATCTCAATACAATGTGGCTCTATAACCTTCGATTTTACTATTATTATGATAATTCTGCAAGTAATTACATTTCCTAAGTCGTTTTACACTCATGAATACTCAAGCCATTTGAAAATAAGCCCAAAGCAAACAAATACCTACAGATACCTACCTACTTAGTTCAAAATTTTAGTAAATTTGACTTTTAGCAATGGTCCAAGACTTATTTTGTTATATATATTTGCCACCTTTATATCTAGTTGCGCATTTTTAGGACGTCAGATCCAATATGAGAAAAAAAAACAAAAAGTATAGTTAATTATTAAATAGTTATCCATGAAAATACAATCTGCATTTGCCCAGTCTGATTGAAAAGTTGTCATTATATTATTAGAACATTTAAGTATTTTGTCTTATTTCAATACAAATTAATTTTCTACTAACATGTCGTATCAAATAACACAATAGCTAATAAAATGTGAATCCAGTAACTTTTAATTTCTAACAACTTCTAAATACCTACCAATATTTACTATAACCGAACAAACCATTCCCCTTTTTACCGACAAAAAAATAACGCAAAATAGGCGCTGTGAAGTTGCGGAAAACAGCCCGTGTGAACCTAACCTAAACGAAACGAAACGAAAAACCGATTCCGTATTCCGATTTCAATAAAAAAAATTGGATAAGGCGTACTTTTAGTTGGTCCCATTTAAATTTCAAATGAAGATTTCAGCCCTAAGAGTAGAAAAATAAAAATTTACTTACAAATTACCCGCAAAAAAAATAGATAGTTATGTTTGATTGACAAATGATTTGAATTCCTTTGAATCGCATTGAGTGGACACGAATCATTCCCAATACGCCGATTCCTGTGTTCCACAAGGATCCCATCTAGGACCTGTTCTTTTCACATAATTCATCAATGACATAACGAAACAAATTTAACAATTGTAATGCCTTACTGTTTGCAGATGATCTAAAAATTTATAAAACTATATCCTCACAATAAGATGCGCTCCTTATACAAAGTGACATAAATAGAATCGTCGATTGGTGTAATACAAATAACATGTCACTTAATGTTAAATATTGTTTCCATCCCACTAATCCCACTATCCCACTAATATTATAAATGTGAAAGTTTGGATGGATGGATGGATGGATGGATGGATGGATGGATGGATAGATGTTTGTTACTCTTTCACGCAAAAACCACTGACCCGATTGCGATGAAACTTGGTATGTAGATAGCTGGAGACCTGGATTAACGCACAGGCAACTTTTTATCCCGATATTCCTAGGGGATCGGGACTTACGCGGTAGAAACCACGGGGTGCTGCTAGTATTAAATATAAGAGGAAAAAACAACTTTTACATCATCGTATAATATAAACGGCATTATCTTGGATCAAGTAAATGAAGTCTGAGATTTAGGTGCTCTCATAGACAGTAAGGTTAGTTTAAAGTAAAAAACACGTCGATGGCATTTTTACAAAATCAGCACAAATGCTCGAATTTTTAAAGCGCTGCACTAAGGGGTTTCATATATATCTATCATCTTTAATATACAATGCGTGAATAACGTCTAGTGCAGGATCTTTTATTCCTGCGTAAGTTAACGAATGGTAAGCTAGATTGCAGTGAAGAAGAAGAGAAGTGAAGATATCCATTCTCCAATGTATACGATTTACCAACCTTCAAAACGAACATTGGGTCCAGTTCTCCTCTTCACCGACTATGCAAAGAATTTAATACAATATCCAAGTCCACACCTGACATAGACATCTACCACTCTAAAAATAGTTTTAAAAATAAAATATTTAATTCCTTTCGATCCTCCAATAATAACAACAACAATTTAAAGTAGTAGGTAGTAGTACCTGTAGTATGTAAGTAATAATTTTATCTATTTTCTACTAAATTCAGTAACGTAGAAATGTCATTTAGTTTATTCATTGTGTTAATACATTTTTTTCTTTGTGTCATTGTCATAATACGCATGCTGGTTATTCCGTATGATGAGTATATCATGTCATATACCCATTGTGAACTTTCAACTCATATCTTGACGAACTTAAACGATAATAATTCAAAGAAATAGTTGTAACGGGCTTTTTAAAACTTATTCACGAGAATGGACTAAAATCACAGAATACAAAATAGTACAAATACAGAAGTCCCACTCTGCCAAATCAATTAAATAAATAGCGATTCTTGTTCCGACACAATAAAGTCGCAATTCAGGTCGCACAGCGCTAATTACCTACCATTATATACACCTAGAAGTTTCCTCTCTTTCTACCGCGTAACTCTTACCTGTTCTGATGACGCCGCGACGTTAGGGTTATCTTTTTTAAAGAATTAATTAATCTGAATATTTAATTACCAGTAAGTTATATACCTATTACTCTATTTTTGTAAACAAATAAACTTAGGCTACGTACTAGTAACTCGATAGTCTAAATACGAATGCATGCCGCGACGCAGCGCGAGAATGAGCATGGAACTAACGTGCGGGGCGTGGCAGCCCACTGAATTTTGGCACGATTAGTCGACCCCGTTTTGTACTTGAAGCTTTATAGCTACACTGTGCAGTGGACCTGGACAGTCAAAGTTACCTTTTTAGAAATTATAATTCCAGATATTTAGAACCCATTGACATAATTAAATTTCGTTCATATCTGTAGGTACCTACTAGTGATGTGCCGGATATCCGTATCCGCGGATGTCCGAGGGAGAAAAAAAAATTGTATCCGTGTCCATTACTTTTTGGCGGATCTTGAACGGATCTTTTACGTTATTATATTTTATCACATTTGTGAAATTCTAAATTTATTTCGCTAAAATTATATATTAAATATCTGATGTAGTGTGTTACTAATATTATTGACAGTTTTAAGGTACTATTTGACTATCTTTACAAGGAGATCAAACCTAAATCTTTGTTATACTGAATCATGTTATTAGTCCTGAACGTCAACTATCGTGTCAAGGTCAAGCGTATAGGCATCAACTGAGAAAAAAATTTGAGATCCATATCTGCGGATCTAGACGCTAATAATCGGATATACATTTTTAATGATCCGGGACATTACTAGTACCTACTTACCACTAATGAACATTATTTTAACACCAATTCTTAACTGAACAAGTAGTTTATTAATGAAACTAAAAAACTACAAAACCGTATTGGAACGAAGTTTCTCATTGGGGTTGGACGGTAAAATCTCATCTGTGGATTCTGCGCGATACTTCTGTTGTACATACCAATTATCCATATATTAGTTCGGGCAACTTTTACAGATGGCGCAATTTTAATTTCGAATGTTTGCAATATTTACAAAATTTTATTACAATTTATTGAATCCATTAAATATATTTATAAATAATGAAAGGAACTTCGTTCCAACCGGGTGTCCCAAAGATATCTCACGCGTTTTTTGAACATGTCATGTTACTTATGTCTAAACACTCACTATATCCCTGAATCCCGGGTACTCAGAGTTATATATTACAATTATTACAAATACACATTTCGCAAGCTATATTTTTCGTTCCAAGTGATATGGAGCAAGCCTGTTGGAGTCTGCGGGTCAGGTTTGCATTATAGTATATTCTGAGCTTGCTAGTCAATTTCTGGATAGAAAAAGTCTATAACTCCCTTAACCCGGAAGTCGCAGTCAGTGCCTGACTTGAGAGTTCTGAACTGACTGAGATATAAAGTGAAGTGCTGAACCTGCTTCTAAAGTTCAAAATGATATAAAACAAGGTGATCACTTCTCGCCCAATATATTAACAACCACACATGAGAATGTTTTTAGAACACTGACAGCTTCGTGGGAGACAAAGGGGCAGCGTCGACAATAAGAAACTGATAAATTTTCGATTTGCCGACGATATTATTCTTTTTGTGCCCACGGCTCATTAACCACTAACGATGCTCCAAGAACTGAGCACGGCTAGCCTCAATGTGGGACAGCACGAGCGCAAGCGAGATGGATAGGCAGAAGATACATTATTTCGATGAGTATATCTACTTTAGCCAGTTAGTCTCTTTCGAAAACAGGCAGGAAAGGGAATTCGATTGCTGAATCATAAGCGCCTAAAAAGCTACAGGTCCTTGAACACACTAATAAATTGTGATATTCCGATTTCCCTGAAACGAAAACTCATCAATATACGTGTATCCTGCCTATCCCAATCTACGGTGCTAAGATCTAGTCGCTTACCAGGTCGCAAAAGCGCATTATACTGTGGTAACTAGGGAATAAAAAGAACTGATAGAGTCACAAAACGAACACCAACTGCGCTAAGAAACGGGAATAATCGGTGGAGAGAAGAAGGCTCTAATAGAATTGGGAGGGTCACGCGAGACAATGATTGGGATTCAGACATTTTATTCTTTAGATAAGTAGCGCTCAGCGCCCTCTTAATCCTTGCGCCCTAGGCTGTAGCCTTAGGGTAAATCAGGCCCTGGTTGACGTCCAGACCTCACGATTGCAATCAAACATGTGCCAATTTAATCTAACTTCTAATAATAAAATATATCTAGAGTAGGTTTCTTTTCAATTATTGGTCTCTAATTTTTAAGATAGGATTTGTTTCAATTGTTTGTTATTAATGGTGCACAATAAAGAATATTCTATCTATCAACTCTTCGAACTGTAAACTTTGTAAACATTATATTAATTAGAACTAGTTCTACCCCGCTTAGAAAACGTCCACTATTACGTCTACCTACCATTTACATCCATAAACTACAGGCGCAACACCTCCTGTATATGCAGTGTAATGTCATTTAACAGTTTACCATTGCACCTGGAAATTTATCTTTTCAATACAAGCGCAACCCAACGTTAGGTTAATCCTGAATAGAGAATACTTTGGAAACGCCACTACATAAGTAGATACTATAACATTTAACTATTATTATTTATAATTGAAATATTGCACGACACGACACAGTACAGATTGTATTATTTTTTCCTCTGTTCAACCACGTTCAACTTTGTTTTGATGACTGTGCGACTGAATATTGATTTATAAATACACATAGTGGAAGCTTGTCATTACCTCATGTTGAATAACCAAATGAATAATATTAGTCTGTAAGCTTTCTGTAAAATAAATAAATAATTATCACGAGAACCGTTTTAGGGCTAAAATGTATTAGGCTGGAATTGGCATATACGCACTTAACTTGGCACTTAAAAAATGAGGATGGGATATGACTTTTTTATAGCACTTTTTTTTTAATTGGACTATATCGTATAATATATAGATAACCTATAAATATAACTGGCTGTATTAAAAATGCAAGACAATACTTCCCAACGCAAACTCTTCCATGTTAAACTATAACGTCAACATTACAAGTTTGATTTAGAGTTTTATGATCTGATAGCTAGTTTAACTTATTATTTTCTTAGCTACGTATGGGATAAAAATACAACATAGCTGGATGTTTTTTCTAAATTTTCATAGCCTAAAAAATGTGTAGGTTACTGGGTTCGTTTCTCTTTTAGGCGGGTAAATAGTCTTCACGCAGTTCATTTTATGATTTTTTTCATAGTATTTAGGTTATGGTTATAGTGGTTACTTTATAATGTAAATTAATTTAGTCTCGTACCTAAGCGATTAACATTAAAATAGAATATTATTTATTAATGAATTCGTTGTACTGCACAAATTTGTGACAACCATTTCAGAGTAGTCCAAAAAATCTAAGATGTTTAGTTAATTTAATATGACATTGCAAAAAATGAAAAAAAGAATATCAGGTATACCTACTTATTCACTCAGGTGAACTTAGTCAAAAATACCTTCTGCAATAATGTGAAGGGAACTGTGTATCCGGCAAAGATTATGGTATTGCCATCATATTTTTCGGCACCCCGACACCGCTGAAACTGTCTGACGTATGAATTGAATTTGACATTTATTAAATGGAACGTATTTTGTGTTTTGAGGTTGAGTTTGATATTTACAAATAAAGTGGCATCCATTTTAAAATTTCACCATACAACCTTTTGCCCGTGGTACTGTTTTTCTGGGTTCTTGATAAATTATTGTTCAAGTGCGGTAAGACAGAAATCCTGAACACTTATTCATATAAAAACAATTCTTAAAAACAAAATATGTAGATAATGTCAATGTGTCAGTCAAAAATTCAAAAACAATGTCGTGCAAGGCTATACCAATCATTTTTGTGTGTAAATGAAGCAATAATTTGATTTTGTGTTATATTTTGTGCGACCACTAGGAAATAATTTTGTATCATTCAATTATCGGGTTAAATTTTCTTGTGCAGGATACTTTTTAGTGCCATTTTTTTCACATTAGAATGAGGTAAGAGACATAGGTAGTGTTATCTAGTTCTGTACGCACTATACTTTAACTTTATCCTGTCCTATCCCAAAAGTAATTGAGCTTCAGCAAGAAGTACCTATCGAAATAACGAAAGATCCATAGACAGACAACTAACATCAAGTTATTGGTGTAAAGGTATATCATTATTAGTTCTTAGTCTATTTCAGTAAGTAAATGAATTGTTTTTGTTAATTTCAACTCAATGTGAAGTTGCTTGGATTAGCATTACTACATTTGTTACTATTAATACTACTGTCTGTCTGTCTGTTATACTATCAATTTTACTTTCTTGTGTCTGTAGTATTATGAGGGTGTAAAGTGAAGTGATAGATTAACATCAAGATTTAATTGGATTTAATGCTATTATAGAAACAAGTTTGTGACACAAATCATGCACAGTTATCAAGTGTGGTGCTCAGTTTAACTATTAGCTTATCTCATAAGTATGTTGTAATTGGTTTCAGATCTCATATCCCTTGAGGGAGACCAGCAATGGTGGACTATTACAGAGTACTAGGTGTTTCTCGAACTGCCTCTGATGCAGAAATAAAGAAGTCGTAAGTATTTATTTTTCCACTTCCTCTGTACATTATTGTAAGAATGATTGTGATATTCTTTATCACGATCATTTGTCTTTACAAATTTATTTGTAGATCCAGAATAATATGTCAAGTTGTAAAGCAAAATTGTGTATTGAATAATAATAATAACTTTATGCATCTCACACACGGCCGTCTGATCCAAACTAGGCAGAGCCTGAAATTAATTGAATGTTATTGCAATTGCAGATACAGAAAATTAGCATTGAAGTGGCATCCCGACAAGAATCCAGATAATGCAGATGAAGCAAATAGACGATTCAAGGAAATATCTGAAGCTTATGAAGTATTATCAGATGGTGAGAGTTGAAAATATTGATCTTTTACTTTAAATGTACATTTTAAAATGTTTGTTTAGCTGGAGTATTCAATGTTGTCTATATATGTAATTTGCTTACCTGATGGCATCAGGTTAATTATATTGATTTAATTTAAACAGCATTATACATACATATAAATTATAATACCTGGTTATAGTGGTTATGTAACCTAATAATTTTCTACTTGTTATTAAGACTAAAATTTTTCCTGTTCATCAATAATCAAAAATTAATTTTAAAGATACTGCAGCTACTCAATAATAAACTTTGTTTGTTTTATAACTATAATTATATGAAAAATACAAAAGTTAATTATTTTCTATATTACTGATTCCATAACAAATTTTGACTTGTACCTTAGAATAATCACAGTCCTTTCAAGTCAATAAATTTCGTAATTATTATTCTATTTTTAATATTTATACAAAATATTATGTACAAACTATAAATTTTAATAGTAGTTTAATATAGTAGTTTATGTATTTTTATTGTTGGGTAGCAAACAAGCGGAAAGTTTATGATGCACGGGGATCCAGTCACCATGCGCACAGATATACAAGCAAGAATGGAGTCAATGGGCACCGGCACTATAACTTCAAAGGGTTTTTTGGTGACACGCCATTCCACCGCTTTTTTGGTAGATGTCCTTTTACTGCAGGCCTTAATAGTTATGAATATTGTCATTCTGATATGCAATGATATAAATGCGTTTAAATAAGTAGCTTTGCTAGTTTCAAATCAGGCATATAGAAGATAATATTCAGAACAGTTTTGATATATACCCTATACATAACTGGTTTATACATATGATTTGTTTGGGTCTACATAATATTACTAACAAATGAGTTTCGTGTGAGCAAATTCTAATAATGACTGCACATAATATTTGTGTTATTTTATTTTTTAACAGTAACAGTTAATATACAGCTTTAGAGTTATTTGCTTAAACCTTGCATAACTATAGTGTTTTATGTGGGTATGATAAATTTGACCTTTGCACTTGTAAATGCACTAAAAATTATGCTGCAATGATTACATTGAAAGTAACTGTGACCGAATAAATTGTTTGACTTGCTGTATATCATCAGATGAAATATTTCTTGTAGTCTGGCCAATGTGTGCAAAAGGGAAGAGAGAAATAGATACAAATAAACAGAAGTAGGGGTGTTAGACATCCTCTGCACTGTTGCATCAAGTAATACCATACCTGGTCATGATTAAAGACATGGTACCATGTATAGGTAAACCTCTCAATTCAATTATTTATTAGTAATTTCAAATAGTACAGCCTCACCACACAAGAATGAAATATATTTTTGGGGTTGCTGAATTCGAGGGGGGGTATGTTTACGCTTTTTTATATCGTGTGGAAAGCCCCGCGGGTCTTCACCTCGCCGGAGCTAACGGTGAAGTGGTATGTCGGAATCGAACCGGGGTGAAACGGGGGTATGTATACCCTATCATGTCATGATTTCGCCAAAACCTAGGTAATCTTGTTTTTATTTTGTCTCGTCTGGAATCAGGACTTTTTTCAATATGTTTTGTCGTTCGCTGACTTAATTTCGCGTGGTTGTCTCGACTACGTCTGCATCTCCAAGGCACCTCGCAACATTCTCGTTGAAAGAGAGTCCCATGGTAAGCACCTATTACCCAAGTTGATAAAATTCAGGCTGTGCAAGTTTCCAACTTAACTTTTGAGGTTCTAATCGCTCCATCTTAATAGGAACATTACCAATATAAATATTAATTCGATGTATTCACAATACCACTGTGTTGTCGTATAATTCGTATCATACACTATCTTATTTAATAAGTAACTATTATACGAATCGGCGATAATTACAGCCATATTAGCAATCATATCCACATATTGGTGTGAAGTTTCACTGTAAGGAAAAAACTAGATTAAATGAGACTGTTTGTAATGCTATTGTCCCAGTATCGATCGTACAGTTGTCAGTTGAATTTGTCGTAAATAGATTTATGGGAGAGTACTTTTAGAACTGCAAAGTTAAGCTGGCCTTTCGCAAAAAACAGGAAAAAATCTTAGAGAATTGATTCCCGAGATGAACGACATGTACTCATTCTCAATGCGCGAGTCAGACTTGCACTTGGCCGGTTTTTTGTTTCGATAAGTGTCCTTGTTTGTTTTAGTAAAATCTTTTATTTTCTGATTGAAAGGTGCTGACTATAACTTATTTTTTGTATTTTTTTAATTTCTGATGTGATTGTGAAAGTGCAGACTAGTGTTCTCTGTATGTAATATTAATATGCTTACAATGAGTGCTAAACAATGTATCCTTAATGGTTAAATGATGTCCCGGCCAATCCGGGGTTAGCACTCTAAAATGTGACAGAAACAGTGTAAACAGAAACTGCCAAAAGTGGTAATAATCCACCAAAAACAGAAGGAACAGGAAATATACGACACTTTTCATATAATAACCATGATGTCATGATGTCACATCCGCCGAGATGGTTTGGGGTGCTACAAATTATATTCGATAAAATGTCACTAAATTTGAGTGACAGAAGCAAGAAACATTCTTCTAAATGCAGCAGTGCATTTAAAAGAATGTTTCTTGACACAAAATCGCCTTAAATTTTTCAAGTTCGAAAAATCATGGAATGGCACCGTATTTAAAATCATATTTGCAAAAAGAGCTTAAAGATTGTCTATATTACGTTATTTCTTTTGATCAAACACTGAATGTCTCACAAAAAAGTCATGTCACAAGATTTTGGTAGAAGAACAAATGCTTGTCCAATTTCTATTGGACAAGCAAGGTTTGTCAGATCTAGACCGAGACAAGTAATTGCAAGTTTCAATGGACGGACTCAGCGTGAATCTTAGTTATCTTCAAAAGTTAAATACTGAACTAGCCACGGAAAATTGTAAGAGTTCATATGGATATCCAAGTTTGTAGTTTTTACACAGTGAATTGGCACTGTTAAGACTGGACATAAACAAACTGGCTAGGAAATATACGAAAAGTACAATGTATAATTATTTTAAAGACTCGCCAGCTCGTCGAGCTCTGTGTAGACAAATCACAGCAGGTACTTACCGGATTTCCACAAGAAATACTATAAAATTGAAAGCATATGTTTCAGAAATATTATTTTATTTTTAATCATTCGTAAAAAGTGCATGCGTGATGATTTTGAACCCGATGCGACAACCGACTTAATATCCTCACTGACGCCGAAGAAATTCAAAGTTTTTAACGTCGCGGGCAAGGGTAAAGTGACACTAAAGTACTAATTATGGGTCAAGATCTTGAAAGGGAGTTACAGTAACAGGCTCGGTCAACGATGACCCTTTAGAATGACCATGACTATTATCATCTACTCAACTAGCACAATAATTAAAATGACTGATTTTAATACAATCTAGTCCTAAATAAGTAAAATTTGTTGGTCTTTGATTCCACAGTTAAGAATATTTAAGATATGGCATATTGATTTACAAATTACAAACATCCTCCTACACGCTATATGAATCACCTTTGCGATGATGAATAAAATGGATATACATTTGGCGAGTCATTGTAACGGTACTAGGAAAACGAGGAAGTCTTAACCATATACATATAAATTCATCGGCGTCAATTTCTCGAAATTTCTATGGATCTTTTAAACATTATAAAAACTACATGTAGGTGCACGGAAGTCGTTCTTCGTATGTCTTTATAATTTATACATTTCCAGACAATACTGTGATGTAGCATCAATCTAGAAACAGTTCACATTTTAAAATAAAATAAATATAATAATATTTCCCTTTTCTGTAACACCGCAAGAATGTCTGTCATAAATAACAAAGCAAACATTGTGATTCAGGACATCAAAAGATAAATAAAATAAGCAACTGATATCTCTGATTATTCCGTCCTCTGTTTGACGTATAATCTAGAAAGATTTAAACAACTTAAACATATTACTAATTATTTCTTTGAAAGGCTATTGATTTGATTAAGGTGAGAGTTTATGGAAATATAGGTCAATATTTAATTATTTTGAACTACATTTCTTAGATGAATATTAAGCATCCAATATATTCTAGTATAACCACTAAAGCTGAACACATTTTACTGTACTTTTTTCTTAACATATTTGGTAGGTACGTCATAAAACCAATGATCTACCTTTTTTGAACTAAGTGTATCCATAATATACTTTATTATATATTGCAGCTAAATTGGATATGGATCTATGTAAACAAACTACATGTCATTATGTAGATACAGGTTTGACTTGTCATATTTAGAATGCTGAAATATTGTAATTTTTACGATTACGATTTTACGTCCTTTTACTGTCCTTGCGTTTGCTGGAGCTCAATCTAACCACCAAACAACAAAAATACCTTAAAACAAGAAATTACAAATTTGAAATAATTACAATCCTATAATTTAGTGCTACTCTTCAAATTAAACAGATCAGCAACAATTTGGTTATTTATAAAGTAAAGCTATACGATAACAGCACATACTACCTAGCCACTACCGCTGTTTATGTTTAGCAGTATTGCCTAGAAAAATTCCAGAGAAATATACCATAGAGACACATTCGTTTACAAAAATCGCCTTAAATACTGGCACTCCATAGTTCCACATACTTTACGTGCAGGCATTTAATAATTATGCCATCGTAATAATATAAACCAGACCATACAATGAATGTACCTTTTAATATCTGTTGTGTATAGAACAATGGAGCGTATTAAACTCTTATTCTATTCCACCCACAAGCTCACAAGAGTGAAAAGGTCAGGCTCAAGCCAGGCAATTTCAAAAATAATTAAATTTTTGAATTATTGTTACAGTGCCATTATAATATTATACATGAAAAATTAAAGCTATCATAACAATGTTGTATTTATCGAAAGTACGACATTTCTTGCCTTCTTTGCATTACTAAAGCATTGTTTTAGCATTTTTGGGCTAGACTTAAAACGTCACACCCCTACGCTAGCGCGAGCACGATGCGTCCGATAGCTGATTGCTCAACTGTGCTCACTTGCATAATGGCATAAAATCTCATGCTGTATAGCTTCTCGATGTTGTGAGTTTAAATCCCACACGGGACAAAAATTTGTGTGATCCACAAATAGCTGTCCCGAGCCTGGGTGTTCTGCCTGTGCTGTCCGTGACACAGGAATATTCCTAATGCGGGAGTCGTTTTTCTTTTTCAAATTGACCAAGGTATGATGGTGGTTAGAAATTATATGTAAATTTAAACAATAATATTTACCTATCTATTAATATAATTTATATAAATAGATATCTTCATGGTATAGACATTAATTGCGTGATTTATGTAATGGTTTAAATAAATATAAATGAATTTAACTACATAAAGGTAAACAAAGAAAAAATATTGACACATTTGCTCTAAATCGTTTGTAATTGTAAATATTTTTTTAAAATTTATAATTATTTATTCTTTGAACTACAATACCTTAATGATGACAGGGCCTATCTTGTATGCGTAGGTATCTACTGGTAGATTATAAACTTAATGTTTATTTATAATATTTATACATCGCAAAGGGTTGTTTACTACTATACTGCTGTGGACGAGAACTTTCATCCCACACAAAATTAAAGGTATTAGTAAGTAGTAAATATATATTAGATTAGGCAGCCATGTTCGTGGGAGAGCCATACTTCGGCACGTATGGTCCTGCTCGACCGGAGTGCTTTGCATTGCTTTTCGCCGCGTGAGTGAGGTTACCGGAGGCCCTAACCCTTCCCTCTCCCCTCTTCACCCCTTTTCCACTACTCCTTAAAGGCCGGCAACGCACTTGTGACTCTTGAGTTGCAGGTGCCCATGGGCGGCGGTAGTCATTTACCATCAGGTGACCCGTCTGCTCGTTTGCCCCCTATACCATAAAAAAACAATTAATGACACAACTACCTAAACACCTCAAAGGTTTGGGAAAAATGACTTTTTGGTTTCTTTATGGTAGATCCATCACAAAACTTTGTAAATGTTTTAATTTAGGAAATGAATGCTTGACAATAAAATTAAAATAATAAAAATAGGTCTGCATTAAATACAAAAGTTTATTTTACATTACCAAAATGGTTATACACAGCTACTTTGAAACGATAACCTGCAACTTAAAAACCTTTTTCATGGTGTTTTTACATTTAGTCAAGTACCTACTTACACCGATACAATAGGATACTTACTAACATTTTAATATGACCCATAAATTATAAGGAAAGCCGCAATCAACTCACGCCATTTCTAGGTATTCTGTGTTAAAATATGATCGGATATAAAACCTAGGAAAGCTACTCAGACGCATTTAAGGTCGCTTCTGCCAAAGATGCCGGTGACATCATGTGTTTGTTGTAGTTACTGCTGTGTTTGAATACATGCATTATTCAATATCCGAATACATGTCATCATACTTAACATGTCTGAATTCATTCTTTCAGAGAGGAAACGGCGTGTTTACGACCAGTATGGCAAAGAAGGACTGAACAATGGCAGGGGCAGACGTTCTACCGCCGACGACGATTACGACTTCGGCTACGCTAGTTTCCCGTTCACATTCCGAGATCCCGAGGAGGTGTTTAGAGAATTCTTCGGCGGGTCCCCTTTTGGCGATTTATTTGCTGGTAAATAAAATATCTTAACCAGTTGTGCGCATTTGAACTATTTTTTTGCCACTATCTACATTTCAAGTTAGAAAATGTTACTCTATTTATTTGAATTTCAACTATTTCTCATTTGTCATTTTAACATTGTGTTGGTAAAACAATTTAGACAATTTTTCCTTAATTATAAATGATTTTGATATTATAGCAATATATCCTTTTATGAGTAGGTAATAAAATATGGGTATAAATAATTAGAAGCAATGAATTTAAATGATTATGTGATGTATTACTAGCATAACATATTATATTATGATTGCATTATATCAATCAGTTTTTTCCCATGACTACGAGCTTGATAATTATTTCACCCATGTCTATTTACCATCTTAAAAGTATAATCAAATTTAACTGTGTAGTTAAATAGTATTAAAATAAACTGTTTTCCAATTGGTAGACCCTAAACCATCGGTCGAAAATTACATATCTTGTAAGTGTAATATTTGCCTATACCTCCTTTCGCCATATACCTAAGATCTTTCTGGTTTTCAGAAATCAACGGCCATGGGCATCATCACAGGCACGGTCGTCGAAGTCATCCCAGCACATCACTCACCTCATCCCTGTTCGGTTTCGGCATGCCAGGGCTCGACGATATCTTTGCACATGCCAATTCCAATGGAAACACATTTACTTCATTCTCGACCTTCAACAGTTCGCTAGCCGGCCCTGGAAGCGCTAATATGAGAAGTACCACGACCACTACGCGCGTTGTCAATGGAAAGAAAATCACAACTAAAAAGTAAGTTTAGTATTCCACGCATTAGACTAGTACAAGAATATAAAAGGAATGGCTATAGTGCTCTACTGTGTAGGTAGTGAGTGCTCTCAGCAGATTCTGAACTTTTTTAAACATTTTTCCTTGTGTTAATTACTGTGTTCACGTCTAAACCGCTCAAACAATTTTGAGAAATGGAATGGAATATAGAATGGATGGAATATACCCTATAGGTTATGCTTTACCTGCGAAATGTTCAAATTTGGTTAAATCTAAGGCTTAAATGGCCGTATCTTTTGATTACGTTTACTTAGAAGCTTAATTTGTTACAGCTTCAAGGGACTTGTATGTATTTGATGTTAATTTCAACTTGATGTCTCCACGGGTTCCTGATAAAACGGTCTCGACAGACGGACAGCAAAGTGATCCTATAAGGGTTTCTTTTTTCCTTTTGAGGAATGCGACCTTAACAAAAATCAATATTTAAGGCTAGCTAGAGGTGTAGCCTAATGCCTAATAGCCTACCCTATTCCTCATGAACCTGGCTATCATATACAAAAAGAATTTTTCGAATCCGACATGTAGTTCGAGAGATTACCGCGTTTAAACAAACAAGAAATTAAACAAAAAATACTTCAGCTTTATTATATTAGTATAGATTAATGATAACTATTTGTGTATAATAATTAGGTAGGTGGATATTGGTATAAATATTAGAACGATAACCAGAGCCAGAGGGACAGAAACAGAGAAGCAATTGTCAAATGACAATTTACTATCAAATATTATGTACAAGCTTAAGATTTAATATTTTAAAGTTGGTACTAAATACTTTTTATCCAATAACACTGTTAAAATTATTCCTCTAATTTTTTGTCTGGCGCTCTTACTGTGAAGGCCTACATGCTGACGGCAGGAATATATCTTAACACCTGACTATACCCATCGAAGCTCAGAACATAGAACCTTAGAATCTGTGGTTAGGGGTACTTTACGGAAAATCAAGGCCAACAAATCACCCGGAAGAGGCTCAATACTCGCTGCAGAGATAATACACCTAGGCCATGTTGATCCTGCTGAACGTTTGCTAACAGGTGTGGCGAACAGGCAAGTGGCCAACTGACTGGAAAAAGTCCGTAATGATTCCAATTCACGAGAAATAAGGAAGAAACAAGAACAGATCGATAAGAACGATATCTCATGCCAGCGAGATATTGTTTTCTATAATTTTATATGTACATATATTGTATGTATAATTTCTATGTTATATATTCGTCTGCAATACTATCTGCAAAGGCAAACACTAAGTGAATAGTGGTTTTGTCAAAGGCTGCAGTACGAGAGAGCAAATAGTGAAGGTGATGTAAATAAAAGAGAAGAGTCGGGAGTTCAATATGCCGATGCCCATGTGCTTCATTCAAATCAAATCAAAATCTTTATTTCCAAATAGGCCTTATAAATAAATTTAAATAAATGGTTGCACAAATGTACATTATTAATAAAAAATATGATGTCTCCACTAAAATTATGTTCGTTTTAGGCTATTTTTAGCAATGTAGTTCCGTACCTTCTGAACTAGTTGAGACTGTATCTCGGGAGGTAACTGTTCATCATTATTACTTTAGAGTAATAATGATCAAACGCATCAAACGCCTTCTGCCTATGGCGGGACTGCTTATGACGTATTCTGTGGGAAATTGGAGTGTCTTCACATCTTACGGCATTGATAGCGAACCTTTTGGACGATGGTAAATCGATGACCAGAATTTATGATGTGATCTTGGGGCAGTTAAAAACCAGGAAAAGGAGGTCGCCAAGGATCTATCTTACCCCTGTCCTATTTAACTGTTTAGAAAAATATAAAATAAGAAGAGATTTGGATAAATGGGAGGGAAGTATTACAATTGGTGGCGAAAAGATCAACAACCTGAGATATGACCATCAGACGAAATCGAGACGGTTGGTTTTTCAATCAACAAAGCAAAGACCAACGTCATATGCATTAATAAAGATGACCAACTCGTAGGCTGGACTACTATCAGGTCTATACTTCAAGGAATTTGGCTATCTATGATCAATGATGCTACCAGGGATGCTACAAGGAGATTAAACGACGATCGCAAATGGCTAAAGATGTAATGAGCAAGCTCAGAAAAACCATCGTCATAACTTCCTGTAACAATGCTTTTCGAATCTGTAAAGAAAAAAATGTCTGTAGAAAATGAACTCGCGGTTATCACGCCACTAGTAGCCTGTAATTGGATTGAGGATCCAGGGAAGGCGATCCACTCGAGGCTTTACCTTGCTCTGAATTAAATTCCGATTAGGACATTATTCCGAGTCCCTGGACAAAAAAAAAAGTGTTAACGTCACATACTGCATAACTTTTTGGTATTAATTTTTGAGGTTTTCCATTTCCCATTAGAACGTTATATTTAACGTTTTAATATATGTACATGTTTATTTTTCTTTAAAAAATTTCTGATATCTGATATTTACATTTTGTTAAATGAAAAATTTAAAACAATGCAAAATTTTCAGAATATTTTGTTACGCGCATAGTGACTTATCTATCACATATCAAAATTAATAAATCATTCATGTGTTAATTAATCGGGATTTGTTAACTTAAAACTGCAGCATTGTGTCACAAACGTACATTGCTTGCGTAATATAGAAATATTACATTACATGGTCAATATTACGATACCTACTTAAATCATTCGTGGTTATCCTTTCAAAACATGTAAAAGAACGGTGACATAACCGTCCTGTGGGAACCACATAATAATGATATAACTTTACATAACTCGGCTGCGATAGTATTTGTTTCCCTACTGAGTGATTGTATGGCCTTGTATATGTATAGTTCCTAACTTCCTACCTACAACTTACAAAATCAATGCCATTATTCTATTGTATTTACTGTGCGTTACTGAAATTATATTGATTATTACATATAATTGTTTTTTTGTAAAGTTTATATTTATTTACAATATGACTAATAGCTTTATTTCCCTAGAAAAACTGACACTGAGTATTAAACCGTGCCCTAAGTATAAGATTTACAGTTGACGTGAACAATCTAGGTAGTTGTTTTCGCAAACGAGTGTTTATAGATACTGTAGTAATCGCATACCAACAGTAGGGTTGTGTGTTTGTCAATCCTATGTAATATTTTGTGCGTTTATTTGTTACGCTTTCACACCTTAACTACTCAACCGAACATCATATACGTTGTCAGAGGTAGAGACATTAGTATTGTTCGACCGATAGACAAAACAACTTTTAGAGACGGTCGTCCGGCTTGAGGTTAACGCAAGTGAAGCCGCGGGCAAAAGCCTATTGATAAATTATATTCCTAAGAATTTTAATATAGAAAGTGCAAGTGAAAATTTGAAGACAGTTACGCCACCACGTGATTTTTAGGGTTCCGTTCTTCAAGAGGAACCCTTATAGGATTGTCGTCCGTCTGTCTGTATTTTTAGAACTGTATAGTTAAGTTTGTCTTGAAAAAACAGACAAAATCTTCGAGTATTGATTCCGGAGAGAGGCGTACTATCAATATACTTACAAGTTTGCTTACGGAACATGCGTGAGTCAGTCTCGCACTTGACCAGTTTTTTTAATCAACAAGATGCTTTGTTGAATAGGCATGACCTGATTTTTTGAGTTTGCTGTGTAAAAACTGTATTACAAACGTTAGAATAAGCACAATTATTGCAATTTATTTTAAAATTGACTGGAAAGTTTGTAAGTGGTACAGGTTGTTAAATAGGTCATAATAAAACCGACAGAACAGGGTTTATGTTAGGATCAGGCAAATATTTTAATTAGATGGGTGAGGCACGTGTGCTGATTTCCATTTTATTTGCCTCTCAACCTGTGTTGTCCTGTAACCGTTACAGGACGGGAGTTTTATCACTTTATTCTAAAAAATACATTGTTTAGATTTCCGTACTGCATGTATTTATATATACACTGAAGTCTTATCTTCATCTTGTTACAGGGTGACGGAGAATGGTCGGGAGACAGTAATGTCATACGAAAACGGGGTCCTGAAATCAAAGACTGTCAATGGCGTACCTCAATCATTAACATATAGTTAAATAATTGTACAATAGCCTATAACCAAATTTGATCCAAATGTACTCAACATGTTACGCAATTATAAGTTCCAACTTATAATTTATAATTTTGCTTTATTTAAACATGTTGTTCCAGTCACCATAAATTTTTAGTGATGGAAAAGTCGTAACTAAAATATGCCTATCTAATTTTAGTTGTAATAGGTTACTATTTGCTTTCTATACCTACTTATGTTAACTATAATAATTATAATTTGGGTGAGATTTCCGAGTACTGATTGCTCAACGTATAAATCTCGCTCTAGTTAGGTTATCGTCGCATGTTCACTAGCTGATCTCTGACTCCGCTCACGAGTCGTATGTAATTATGAAATGACACCGTTATCTTATTTACGTAGTGCATTGCGGCGGTAGTTAATTTGCTGCCAACGTAAGTTTTTTAGCAGATAGGGTATAGACATATAATCACACTTATTTTTTAATTTGATTTGTTATAATGTTACAACATTCTGTTGAAAAGAGCATGTCATTTTATTTGATTCTAAATTCAAAATACATATATAAGCATATAATATGTAATTTCAATTGATGGCATTTTAATTTCGTAGCTAATGTATTTAAGAAGACTTTATGTTGATAGAAAAGCTTTAATTGATTGGAAAATGTTCGTTTAATTTTTCAATATCAATTGCGTATTTTTACTAAAAGGTACTTATGTAGCAACATTTCTGTGTAGTAAATATACCTATAGGTTTTCAAAAGCATGTGCATATTGTGAAAATAGTCTAACTCACAATAATGAGACATTATTTAGTCGGTCCAATTCTATAGTTC
This sequence comes from Euplagia quadripunctaria, assembly GCA_963859945.1. Lineage (NCBI taxonomy): Eukaryota > Metazoa > Arthropoda > Insecta > Lepidoptera > Erebidae > Euplagia > Euplagia quadripunctaria. The sequence continues at coordinate 13,746,650 of OY982564.1, read as the reverse complement.
TAGGTATCAAACTTTTAGCATTACACTGTGTACCCAATAAATAAAGTCATACTGTGACATATTCGGAATAGACATATTTTAAGGTACTTCATAAGTCTTGGGAATCAGCTATATGGAAAATTAATTTTCTTTTAGATCGCAGTCTCCAAGTAGTGTTCAAAATCATTATAATATGTCGGAAGCAAAAGTTATGCGTGTATTACTTATGTGTTTGCCAAAAAATAGCTTTGTAAGTTAGTTTTTTGCCAAGTCTTTTTTCTTTTATCAATTCATAAGAAAGTACTGACATTGTAATACTGGTATAATAAATTATTTACTTGGCTATGGTAATTTAAAATGTACTTAATATTTGTGCTGATAAAAAATTGCTGGGAATATACAAATATCACAAGTCTAATAATAATAATGCATCGCAACTGAACCCGCTTTTCGTTAGTAAGTAGTGCCATTACTAAACTGGAGGAAGCAAAACCTAGCACATATTAAATGTAAATAATAATGTTTAACTACAAGATCTCGTTCTTAAATTGTCAGCAACATAAAGCACTGCAAGAAGAATTAATAAATAAAAATAATTTGTACATTCAGATATTTTATTGTGCCACACATTATACACCATTTATTTTTGATAAATATTTATTATTAGATATAATCATGGGTTGGACCCCCCCGAACCTCCAACATGATTCACTTTAAGAAATCCCGCCCCCATGGATTAAAAGCTGAGTACTCCCAGGGATTGCACTCTTACTATTGTACAGAGCAAACGATATGGATATTTCGGCGAAGGCGAATGGGTAACTACCTAGTTGAGATTACGCCGACATTCAAAAACATGGTCAAATTTGCGCAAACAAATCAATATAAATTCGAAGATTTTTCTGTGTTTGAAAAAGGAATGACGGCCCCATCAAATTTTTTTTTATTACCTCTAATATTTCTATTGTTTCATTGTTTGATAAAATAAACAAAATATGTTGTCGCCACATCAAAAACTATTATTTGTTTTGTAAAAATACAAGTAAACTATAATAGATGATAAAACAGTTCACTATTTTATAAAAATGAGTTATTAGACCTTATTATGACTGGTAAAGCCAATACTATTGGTCGGTTGATAAATATTGATGAATAGTGGGGTTATAAAAGGGTAGGAATGTATTATAAGTTGATAACAATCACTTGATTGCGGAGAGAGGTACGAACAACATGGCAGTTACTGTTAGTTAGTGGTTTTGATAGTTTATAGCAATGGTTGTGAGACGGTTTCTAATAAATATGTAATAAATTATAAATGTTTTGAAATTTTACGAATAATCGAATACGAATATCCATACGATTATTATTCCAGGTAGTGGGTCAAATTTTATTTGCAAGATGTAATTAAAGACAGACACCGGGACAGGTCAAACTAAATGAAAGCTATTTTTATTTTTCTTCCACAAAGGTAACTACAATATAATTTTAACACATAACAATAAATAGATTCAACAAATATTTCCTTTCTGAGAGACCGGTGTCTGTACTAGGAAGACCTGAGTTACAGATCACCAGGCTCCCTTGGACCAATATTATCAATGTCCTGGCCTATTCCGAGTCAGCCCTCCTAAAACTTGGCGATTTTGCGTCATTTCTGATGTGAAGCCCATCAACATATCATTGTGGATTGTTCTTTTCCGTGTAGTCGGTGGGCGTCCTCTGCCTCTTTTGCCCTCCCTTATGGCCAATACCTGTCTGATCATATTATGGTCTTCACCACGGCGCATTACGTGACCAAACCAGCGCAGACGGTTTTCTCTCATTTTTTGCTGTATTTCAGCTACTTTAAAGGATCCGTGGATGTACTTATTTTGGATTTTGTCCAGCCTCGACACACCACCTGCCCATTGCAGCATTTTCATCTCGGTGTCATAAATTTTTTGCTCTTTACATTTCCTTATCGCCCAACATCCATGAATACAACATTTCTGGTACAACACTGAAAGTTCTTCGCTCCTGGCCGCTTATAAATGTTTGAATTTAAACATAGAAACTCAATCATTGATTTGAAAAAAATAGGCGGAAAATCGCGTGTCAATTGTTTTTTAACACAAGTTCGTCATCCGTAGCAAAAATGGAATTAACGCGAAAAAGATTTTAGGGTGATTATTTTTTATGATTTTAAAAGTTCACTGACTTCACAAGACTGCACTGCTCGTCTTCAAAATGCTTTTGAGAGGGAAGCACCTCATTTGTAAAGGCGTAAGGCGTTAGTACGCAGAATTTGATCGTGGCCGTGTTCCTCTCCATGATGAAATTCGTGAAGGTCGACCCTCAACTGCGATCACTGAGGAAAATGTGGCTACTGTCAGGCAACTAATTGAAGAAAACCGGCGTGTCACCTATGACGAGATTCAAGGACATTTGGGGATTGGTATGAGCCAAATTCAAAAAAATCTTACATCGACGACCTTATACCGACGGCGACGGTGGGGTCTGGGCACGTGTTCGGTTGTCGTGGCGTTCAAAGGGTACCTTAGTTAGATTACGCACTAAAACTTTTTTCTTGTTGTATCGTTACCCTGCAAAGTTTTTTGACGAATATCTCAAAACGGTTAATGAACAAAATTAAAATTAGTGTAGCTACACAATTATAGGATACAATGAATATCTATTAGTGGTAAGGTTACGTACACACCGGAAACAGCTCATCAGGTACTCGTTTAAAATCAATCCTTGGGCTCGGTCAATGAAGAGGAAACTAGTTCGAAGCTCAGGGCCTTGTCTTTCTCTATTTAAGAGTGGAACACACGGTCGGTTTAAAAACATATACTAATACTGTCTTTTAATATGAATCTTAAACCTGTAATGGTCGTTAATTGGTACCAAATTTTGAAGTCTAAATAAACCTATAAAACCTGAACCCTATAAAAAGTGAGTAAAGAGTGAAGAGTGATAGTAAGATAGTGCACTGCTTTGCAGACAAAACTGTAAAAGAAAAACAGACGGAACTAAGACGGCAGATTCCTGAGTGTTAGTCGTTGTTACGTCATGGCAGATTACGGATACCTACAAGTGAATCAAGTTATGAGATTAACGTTTTACTTAATTACATCTGACGCTGACTTAAATTTTAGGTAAATATATTTTTTTACAATCAAGGAGCTTCATCTGCTTGCCAGTTGCAATATAACCACAGCATATATAATAGTACCAGTAAGAAGGGCCTCTCCGCAAAACCATTTAAATAAAGTCTTGCTCCGACACAATAATATGACACAATTCAGATCGCACACCGTTAATTACAGGTTATATTTACCTAAAACTTGCCTCTCTTTCTATCGCGTACCTCTTATCTGTTCTGATGACGACATTATTCTTACAGAAGACAACCCTAAGGTTGTCTTCTGTAAGAATAATTAATCTAAATATTGAATAACCAGTTATGTGCCTATTACTTTACATTTTTGTGAACAAATTAGGTTTTAAATAAACCTAGGCTAGGTATTTACTTAGTAGTACCTATATAGACGATGAAACTTATATTAAAGAAAACTATTTTATTTGACAATCTCTGCATAGATACTTTAATATCTAAAAAGATAGGCATTTGGCATACATTAGTGTGTACATTTATTTATTTGTATAGAAAATGTGTATCAGTTGTTCAGTTGTGGTCCTAATAAATAAATGTGCTTATCAAAACTAAACTTGACCTTCTAAACAGAACTTGTAAGTAACAATACTGCCTAATAATAATAATTAATAATATAATCTAACCACGTACATAAGGGAAACATAAGTCGTAAGTAAGTAAGTAAAAGTCAGTATTCAGTAAGTATACCTACCAATTACCTATAGGTAGACGTGCATTTCTTTCCTTTGGGTGTCCTTTGGAAGTGTGAAAACCGTGAGGTTCGGATCCTTGTTATTATAACAGCCAAATACCTTGCAATATGCGTTTTTTCTTCATTTTAGTTAAGCAATTTTTAGTACTATGCATTGTGATAACAATCGTAAGCGACGAACGGACGAAGCGACGTGGCGCGTGAGTGTCGAACTAACGTGCTACTTGGCCGGCGCGTGGCAGCAGCCCACTGAATTACTGACGACTCATCGGCCCTGCTGCTGCTAGGTACCTGTAGCTGTACCTACAGAGCGGATTGGGCCTGGCCTGGTATAACCTATGTTGGTATGATAGAAGTAAAATAATATACATAAAGTACACTTCATTTTGAATACACACATCAAGTGTCTAGGGATCAAGTAAGTTTTAGAGTATCACCGCAATTGAGGATTATTATTTTAACTTTTTTGGATCGTTATTGATATTTTTAGGGAATACTATTTGAATAAAGAATTTTATTTAAATTTTGATTAAAAATTTAAAACCGACTGTCAATCAGGATTCCTATAAAAGTGTATAATAGCGATTTTACAAAACCATTACAATTTCTGCATTGGAACTTAAAAAATTATAGTTTAAAAAACTATAAAACACGCTTTTATAGAAAATACAATTAAAAAATTGAATCGAATTATTGCATTGTCATCGGTCTTTGACAGGTGTGCAAAATTTGAATGAAATCTGGCCGTTTAAAGTGGGTCAAAATCGTGCCCAAAGGAGTCGGTTACAAACATACATACAAGTGAAGCTAATATAAAGCGTGTAAAAATTGCATCGATATGGAGCGACGACATCATTCGACACGAGCAGATAATTAGAGCCGTCGGAATGTTGCATGCTGGTTCCAGGCAACGTACTGTGGCTGTCGCTATTGGCACTACACAGAGCGTCATAAGCCGCCTCTGGACACGCTACCGTATCACAGGCAGCGTGGCCGAGCGACATGGAGGACGATCTCACATCACCACTCGCAGACAGACAGAAGCCGGTTGGGTAACTCGTTTCGACTAATGCACGACAATGACGACATAAAGGTTAATTTCCCACAATTTGCCAAAACTGCAATTTTTCTTTTTACAAAATATAGGTGTAAGTTGTTAACTTAAACATTAGGAATTAAAGTAAGAAGGCTGGAAAGACTAGAAGACTAGATTTGGTAAATATTCATTGGATATTTTTTTTATAGTTTAAAATGTACTTGATCCCGATACACTTTTGATGTGTGTAGAATTTCAGAGCTGTTATTAAAATAAAATAATTTAATTATTAAAAAGTCATGTACAATATTGATCTACTTACATTAATTTGGTAAATATATTCTTACCCGCTTCTTAACAGACTGATTACATCGAAGCCGCAGACGTTTATACTGAGGTAGTCATTCATAGTGAGTCGACAAACAAGTGTGAACATCGGTAATGGTTATTGTATAAATACTACATTATGTGGGAGAGCCATGCTTCGGCACGTATGGGCCGGCTCGACTCCGCTCGATACCACGGTCTCAGAGAAAACCGGCAGTGAAGTAAGGTTACCGGAGGCCCTAACCTTGCCCCTTTCCCTCTAATCCCCCTCTCCCGTCTTCCCGCTCCTCCCCTATTCCCACCTTAAAGGGCGGCAACGCACTTTTGACTCGAGTTATAGGTGCCCATGGGCGGCGGTAGTCATTTACCATCAGGTGACCCGTCTGCTCGTTTGCCCCCCTACGTAAACGAAGGGAGCTAGAGATACTGTTCTTTCGTAGTGTATGTTTGCGGTGAGAAAGAGATATGACAAAACAAATAAAAAATTCTTAGACTTCATTTTATGTAGACGAATTTATTTGAACATATAGATGAAGTGACATACAACAATTAACATAATTTATTAATTTATTATTCTGTTATTATATAGTTGCTAGTGATTGTACATGGTGTTGATTTGGACAACATTCTGGATATTTATGCCTTATTTAACATAGTATTATGTAGTAAATTGCTACTATATTGCATTGAATTTATTTATAGTTTTGCTAACCCCTCCAATGCTTGTTTCAGATGGTTCGCGGCGGAAGTGTATTGGCTGATTCCTCTTCTTGTCATCTTGCTTTCAAGTCCTACTTAGCCATTACGCTACCGTTGCTCTCCTCCTCCTTCTCCAAAACAAAAATTATGACAGGAAAGTTGGCGATTAAATAATAATAAGATAAAATTCAATAATACCCCCCACCCACTGTTACTCCTTAAAGTTAGTAGTTTATGTATGGCTAATCCTAAAAACTGAAACAAGAAATGGAGCAAGTCCTGAATAGACTTGTCAACTATATTTTGTTTCAAAAATAGTGATGAAAATCTATAATAACAGCCATTTCTACAATGTATACTTGATAAAACACGGAAAGTTCATAACTTTCTATAACTAACATTTATTTTTATGATTCGTGATTAACAGGCTTAGCTATATCTATTAACAAGTATTATCTTTATAACAAGCTTCATAACAGAAAATACATTGTTATATATAAAAGGTTCAAGAATAACAGAAAACTATATTTATAACAAATATTTAAAAAAAAGTGTTTTAACAATTTTATCCCACTCAAAGACAGATCTCATGCAATGATCAGTCACCAAAGCGTTACCCAAAATATGGTAGCGCCAAATCCTTTATTCATATGGCGATAAACACTTATTTTTTGGTACGAATTCCACGTATTTTATTTTTCTTCAGACTGAAGAAAAATGTTCAATAGACCCTCTAATGTTAATTTATATTTACTAATTATTCGTCTATTACCTTATCTTACTATTAATAAAATCATATTAGTTCTTAGAACCTTTTCTTGTTGCATCATTGAATTCATAGATCTCGCTTTTATGTCGAGATCCATCAACACTGACCTGTTACGTCACCTTAATGTCAATTAACCACATTAACTATATTTTGGATTAGGTATGTAAATTGATTGGGGATAATCCGAACACACTACTAAGTTCACTGCACTCAAATATTTTTTGTCATAATTCATTATAATCATTGAATTTCATAATTTTTAATCATTTCGTTCACGGAGTTGAGAAAAAAAGACAAAAACAGTCAAGAATTCCTTTAACTACTACAATTATTCTGTCCGCTATTCGCTGGAAAATAGACGTGTTTGTTGTGTTTGTTGATTCAGAATTGTTACTAATAGTCTCTGGGCTAAATGGAAAAATCTGCAGTCAGCCTGCCGAGCCCCTTTTTAAAGCTTCTCGAAGCTCTTCAGCCCTCTGTTCAGCACGACTGCGGTACATACGCCTGATAGCCTCGTCGTCTGGATATTCTGTATGTTTTTCGGAGTTTGGCATGTAGCAGTAACCGTCAAAATGGCTAAATTCCTTGGCGATTACATCCTCTAAGTGATATAAACGAGTTGGGCGATCTACGTGTATAAGGTTTTCTGTAATAAACAAATTTAAATTATTTATTATTTTCACATTTTGTACATTTGCGAAAAGAGTGACATAAGAGCGTTCAAGTATGTATTACGATTTAAAATGTGGACCTACATTTAAAAGAAAATAAGATATTGAAATAAATAATTATTGGGTGCCGGTTGTAAGTGAATAAAATAAGTATTAAAAAATATTACATATAAATATGAAGTACTACGCACTGGAACTACTCTCTACTGGTATTGGCACGCTCCAAGAGAGCATAGACAGCTGAATTATTAAGATATCGACCTCTGGTCGTGAAGGAGAGTGATGTGGCGACTTCCACATACAGCAGAAAAAAACTGCGTAAATAAATAAATAAATATTTAATATCATCTCAAGGCACCTTACACTTATATAAACTTAAGCATTTAAAAATCACGTGCCGTGTCTTTAACGGCTATCTACTCTACATATGCAATTACAATTAATACAAGCTGTATAGAATCTTGTAATTTTCACTGACTGTACTTTTGATCTCGATCGAAATCTCTAGGAGCCGTTGGGAATTCATGTATAAACTTTATAAAAATATTTAGGTATTTACAATCTATATAAATAAAAATCAATGTTTGTATGTAGCTCATAATAAACGTATAATATTTTACCATACCTTGTGCGACATAACGTTCTGATTGGTCGACAGCAATCACACTATAATATGGTTGGCGGGTGCCAAATTCCAAGTCCTTGGATTCCACACGTCTAAGCCAATCTGTTGTACAATTTAAATCCCAGCCACGAACGACGCAAAGGTAATCATATTTCTTATGATAAGCTAGCATGCCTACAGCAAATGTTACGCTGGGGTCGTGATGTTTTACTTCAACCTAAAATTATAAGGGGTTAATGTTAGCCAAAATGATTAAGATTTTAAATATTTTTTCTGCATAAGCTAAAAGAACCCTACGTGACAAAGTACAGTACCCCAAAATGATTTTGCCTCTCAGAAGCAACCCTAATGCCCGTAGCTTTATTCAAGGTCTTGAAGAATGCAGTGACTTAAATGCATCTGACGCCTGCGTCTGCACTGACGTGGGGCATACTGAGTTTCTCGAACTATCCACTTACAATAAAAAAAGTAATTACGAAATACAAAAAATGGAACTCTCTGAATTTTTTCAGTGTGGCGTCCTTTAGAAAATTGTGTTGTAATAAATGTGACTCCTGAACGCTTAATGTTTGTTTACGATTTTCGATGTAGCTTAAATTAACAATAGTTGCCAGAAACTGTATTAGGCATTGGAATGAGGCAAGTGCAAAACACTCGATGGATACCGCATGATTTAACGGAAGAGCAGAAACTACTGCGGTTCGAGTGGTGCCCTAAAATGATAATAAAGTTTACCAGAGGAAAATCATCTGCTGTCTATAAGATAGTGACGGGTGACGAAACCTGGGTGTACTGCTTTAAACAAGAAAGAAAGAGCCAGTCGGCAGAATGGGTCTTTAATAAAATTTAAAACTATAATAAATTTTAATAATAAAAATTGTAACTAACTTCTCTGGTAAAATGTATAGGTTGTTTGTTTATATTTGACAATGTATCCAGGACATTCAATAATCCATCGTGGATCTGCAAATAAAAGAAATAAATATTCAGTAGCATTTTGTAAAATCATAACGCGTTTCATAGCAATCGGTTGCCATTGCCACAGACCATGTTATAAGTTCTTTCCCTATCATGCAATAATATGTTATGCGTACAACTCGATAGTTATTGATACGCGTAATTTTTTGAATCGAACTCAATAAATTGTTTGGGGCGCGGCAGCTCGATTAACTGCCTTCCTAAAAGACACTACAATTAGTTTATTGGAAAAAGGTGGAGACGGAGTTTGAGGGGCTCTTTCTACGCAGGCTCTTCTAAATGCATTGCAAACCCGGCAATAGATCTAGTTCCGATCTTCAGAGTGTCATATAAAAGCCCACTCTCTATTAAATAGGTACCGTGACTTGTCTTAAATTAGAGTTAATTAAAAGTATAACGATACTTACATATTCAAGTTCAATGGGAATATTCAACTCTGGTTCAGACTCAAAATCCATCATAGCATGTAGAGCGGGGAGAAAGTCCCTGTATGGGTTGTCATCATTAAGATTGTTGCTTAAAAAGTCTAGCAGAAATACAGCATTTTGAGTATACCTAGAATAAGATTGCTTATTTGAATAGAGCCGTAAAGCATCACAAGATACGTTTATAATAATACATTTGGGGTGACAAAAAGCGGGACTAAGATCATATAATAAAACAAAAATATTTTTAAAATCTACTAATGTTAAGAGTTCTGCCTCCTAGCTTCATCAGACCATAATTAAAAAGCTCCATCTGTTGTACTCATCAATACGAATCATATGAGCCCAAACCTGATAGGGGTTTACTAGTAGCCACTGAACAGTTCCACTATCCACCTCCTGACTCCATCATCAGATCAGCTCCAAGATGCCAAATTATAGTATTATTATCCAAATTGTATACACATACAAAGTTTTATTTCAATACGATACAAGATTTGTCTACTTTTTACATAGTTACAAGTGAAGCTTTTAAAAGCGTGTTAAAAATGTGCGCCGTCTAGTTGTATGTGCGGTGTATTGGTTTAATTTGATGATGTTTGTTGATACATAAAAGATTATGGTTTATTTATGTCATAAAATTTGCAACTGCTTCTCGGCTCTAAGGTAAGCTGGAGCCCAGTTCGTACCATACACTATTACAGTCAGCACGTGCATATCATCGATGTTAATAATTCATCATAAAATCTACTATTAATGTAAATCAAGAAGAGCGTGATTTCAAGTACATTTTTTTCTTAGACAAAATGAAAATTAGGCTTGAGTTTGCTTGCGAATTTTTCTATTGTTATCACTTGGTTAAGATTGGTAGTCGGGTGAAACGAAATATTATATCAAAGTATTCGCAATTTTTTAATTAATAGGAGAACAGGTAACTTACCTGACGTTTTAGCAAGGTTACGACTTATACTACAACTTTAATTTTGTTATCAAGTAGTTTAGTAAAGTCAAAGACGTCTTTTGTATATTTTAAGAATCTGACAATAGATATCTGGTACTCTTGGGTTTACGATGGCACTGGAAGGGATTTGTTCCTTCAAATTTTTTATGGCAAATGCGACGCCTTTACGCTACTGCCATTAATTAAACTAATTATTATATCACATCACTAGGAAAATGCCACTTCTATTAATGCTTAAAAAAGACATACTGTAACTAACTATAACATTAACAATAACTATAACTAGGCGTCGCACATACTTGTAGTTAAATATTGTATAAATCAAAAAAATATAAGTCAACACGACATACCAGTTTTTTATAGCCCCCATGGTCATCAAAAAGGCAGAAACAATATACTGAAGAAATCCATCTGGACTATATTTGTATTCCTTTCTGTAGGTGCTGGGGGCAAATGGACAACGTCCCTGTGGGACCAAAACGCCAGTCTCGAGATCAATTTTGTATGCTTGCGTTAGTTGCATTGGGCTGCGCCACTCCAAAAACAAGTGATTGGGAAACGCAATCAGTTCGCAATGAACACCGCAGCCGCGAGCGACAGCTTGAAACACAACCGCTGCTACGATTAAATTACCACATCGGTTATGAAACACCTGAAAGAATATAAAACTGTCAAATCTCTAGTAAAAAAAAAAGTATATATTTTCGTGTATTTAGCAATCGTGATATTTTTATTATCAATGGTATCTTCTAACAATCTATAGCCCATCCCAAGTTACCACATTTTATTTTACACTAGCAACCCGCCCTGGCCTCGCACGGGTACAAATTATAATCAAAAAAAAAATCCGTTCAGTAGTTTTTCAGTTTATCGCGTACAGACAGACAGACGCGGCGGGGGACTTTGTTTTATAATATGTAGTGAAGATTTTTATAATACGATTTTTTTTCATCATTAGCTCAGCTACATATGATGATGATTCTAAACGCAAAAACCTCATAAAGTAATGAAAAGTAAACAGAAACACTATTCGTTCCTACAATTTTCGAGGGTTTCTCTCAATTTTATCAGGATCCCATCATCAGATCCTGACTTCCTTGACATTGGACCACCCTTGAGGTACCCTATCTAACAAAAAAGAATAATCAAAATCGGTCCGGCCCGACAGCCTTTTAAGATATTCATTTTAATGATATACCGTTAAGGGCAATTTTGGTCTACATGAAATGCACAACGTATCTAATGTATTTAATTGGATAAGGAATAATACTGTATTGTTTAATTTTTTTTTTTTTTTGTAATATGTAAAAGATAAAAATGGTTACTGTGGGTTATCCTTAGGAGATAAACATATACCATCGCGGACTTTTTTATTGATCTTTTTAAGACAATATACAATTCCGTAGTACATTAATTTGATCTGTCTTGTAAGGTTTAGCCAGCGTTTGCAATGTAAGCGCACAAAAATATGTTTGTTACGACATGAAATTACAAATCTTTGAATTTCTCGACTTTTCTCTACAATAATATGCATGTATACTACATATAAACCTTCCTCTTGAATCACTCTATCCATTGGTGAAAACCGCATTAAAAACTGTTCAGTAGTTTTTCCGTTTATCGCGAACAGACAGACAGACGCGGCGGGGGACTTTGTTTTATAATATGTAGTGATTTGCTATCCCTTACAAAATTCGGTAAAATATGTACATAATAATTATGTAGTATTTATCTTAGTCCTTATTTGAATGGAAATCTGCTATTCACTACCTTCTAATTAGTCATAGCAATATATTTCTGAGTCTATAAGGAGTTTCAGGTCTCTTGCGTTGGTTAGAAAGTCGTTTCAAAAAATATTAATTGAACTTAAACCTTTATTTTGTTTTACAAAAGACAATTGCCACACTAGGAATAATTTCTCTGTCACGGGGACTTTACAAACATTTAAACAACGGACACAAGAACACTCAGACACGGGACAATTATTTGTAGATCACACAAATTTTTGTCACGTCACTCAGCGCGGCGTAGTGGGCAGGGCGATCACTTTAACCATTGCACCGTCCGTGCAGTCAAAATATAATAAGTAATTTATTTCATGTTATATCTGTACTGTCTATTACTATAAAATCATAATGTTATTGATAATGTTTGTTACCTTGACAATGTCAAGCCCATGGAGGCTTGCTCCAGACATCACTGTCATGTGGTGTTGTCTGTATATGACTTCACGGACGGCATCCAGAACTTGTTTCTCACTTAACAATCCTTTAGCAATTTTGTCTGGTATATTGTAGCAACCTTTTGATGCCGCATAAGCATCGTTCGGAAACATTTGTTCCACTTTTTCAACCAGTATATCAATCTGATAATAAAAAATAATAATTTAACATTGACACATCTCTTTGTTTACAACTTTATCTTCACTTATATATGTATGCAACAACGTGCTTCTGATCTTCCGACTGTTATGATTATAATTAGGCACGATGTAGCACTTCTAAAACGCTGAGCTCGTGATTGTATTTTTAACAGGAGAAGCACTGATTCATTTTAAATGTCTGTTTTAAGGGTATATATTTCAGACATCTTTTATTCTCTCAGGTCACAATTAAAATTAACGGAATCTAGAATTATAATTACTTATTTGTCTTGACAAACATATAACACAACAAAGGTCAAATAGATAAGTTATTATAGATCCGAACACGCTTAGTGAGGACAAGGACAAGTAAGTCTATACAATGACAGTTTAAGTTATACTGGCCAATGAAAAAACCATGGTCGAAATTCGACCACCACGCGATCTCTAGTGAACTGTAAATATTCCAAATTCACGTTACTACGTTCGTGAAATTTTCTTAAAAAGGGGTACAAAGAATTCTCTTCACGTATTAATATAATGATATACACATTAACCTATACTTACTAGTTTTATAAAGCAGAAGAATTTCTTTGTTTGTTTGAACGCGCTTAATTGTTCTACATATCCGTTTTCTTTTTGCGTTAGATAGAACGTTTATGGTGGAATGGAAGGATGGTCGGCTTTGTAACATCACGCATATGGCTATTGGAACCGAGTAGTCACCATATACATGAGATACGTATTAAACTGGGGAACAAAGATGGTATAAAATAGTATTGTAAATACTTACACATGCTTTAACGTTCTCGTCTGGATGCATAGAGACAGGGTTGGTCCATTGAACGAAAAAGTTCAGAACTACATCTGGAGTTAATTCTTCTCTCATATGACACTGCATCCATTTTAAAGTAAGGAAAGATTGTGTCAAAAAACGAACAATAATTTTCGCATAGTAAACATCTGTCAATGTAAATGGCCTAAAAGAGGTGAAATATTGATATCACATGAGCAATATATTATACTAAGAGCTAACACATTTATATAACATCAAATAACACACACAGAAAGAGGCGGTGCAACGACTTTAAATGAAAAGCATGATCACATACATACCATGCCACTAATATCAACAACAGATCTTGGTTAATGAAAACAAACTTGAACATGGTTTGGGGAAGACTGGTTAAAATTTTGGAAAATCTCCTCCTCTCTCATCTATTGCTGTGCCCGACAGGGTCCATGATGATCTAATGTCACATTAGTTCTCACAAGTTACCACTTAAGTAAACATTGTGGAATGCAATAAATATATTGAGTATTGGGTACCAAAGGACATAGGGTACCTTTCCACCAGAAATAAAATGTTCCCGAGAGATAAAAAAACCGGCCAAGTGCGAGTCGGACTCGCGCACTGAGGGTTCCGTAAAATATTTTTATTATATGATGTAAATAAAAATGTACGGTTTTCGCAATTTTTCCTTTATCTGTAAAGACGTTGCTTCGTATCAAATTTCAAGATTCTGAGTTCACGGGAAGTAACCTGTAGGTTTTGATTCCCTTGCAAGTGTCGAAAATTTGCGGAAATTTGCGGCATAAACGGCTGTATCTTTTGATTGCGTTGGCTTAGAAATTTGATTTTTTCACAGCTCTAAGGGACGGTAGACCTGAGTATTTGATATAAATTCCAGCTTGATACGTCCACGCGTTCCTGATCCTATAAGGGTTCTGTTTTTTCCTTTCGAGATACGGAACCCTAAAAATTACATTTAGGCGAGCGAAACCGCTAGCAAAAGGTAACTAATAAAATCTAGAAGCTCCACCGCTTATGCACCTCCGAGCCCTGGCAGAGTAACTATATTGTGTCACTCAACAAAGCTGACGCCTTGTTTAATGAACAAGTTCTATTGGATGAATGTCGCACGGTACTAAAAATAAACGGACAGCCGGACACTATCCGGCCTTAATTACCTATACGGATGTCGGATAATAAGCAAGAATTCGGCCGGGTACCAGATATAAAACTTACGTCATATAGGTAAGTCATATTTTCATTAATAAAAAAAATCAATAGTACTTTTACACTAAGCGTAAATTAAGTAGAATGTGCACTTACACTGTTACCCTACACATGTTTTGTTTGTCTTCATAGACAAGGCCAGCTACAGAAAAAACTATTCTGCGTTATATACTGCCGCAGGGTGCATCTTTCATGGAAATTCTGACAAACATGATTAAGTCTGGTTATTGAGTAGCATTGAAATTACGTCTTTTCCTTGATCATGAGACTTTTGTACTATTGTTTTCATTAAAGCAATCGCAGAACGTGTCGTAAGCTTCGCGAGATACATCCCACTCTGTCTTATCTCTACTTTTTTTCTCCAGTGTTGAAGATTAACTGCTACTGGAGGACTCGTCGCAAGACGTAGTATCTTAAATCTTGCATCGAGGAGTTAAGACTGATTTAAGGACTTGGAAATAACTTTCTAATTCAGCTTTGAACGAGGCCCTCATACGTGGTAAATCAGAGTTATTTGCCGATTGACATCTTTATCTATTTGTTTTAAGGCACCAACGTGAGCCATTACTTCCGATACGCAGGGCAGGCAATCGACAATGTTCGGTTGGATATCCGGTTATCCGGCTTCGAGTTTGGCTGAAAATCTGGTATCCGGCCTGTAGGTACAACCGTCCCCTAAAGGCCAAACGGCTTCCCGTTTTATTTCTACCACGGTACCCCACATCAGTTTTGAAGCCTATTGGGGTTCGGTCAATATTGTGTTTTCAGAAATCAAAGTGTTACGCCTAAAGCTCCCCTATATTGTTATCTAAGGCAGAACTTAAATAGAACAGAAACGACCTTAATGAGAGCTCTCTATTCTGTTTCCGTAAATCGCACTGTCTGACACACTGATTGCCGTCATTGATAATGTACATAACATATTCGACCGTACACAACGACGCTAATAAAGTCGACTATATTTCGTCGACTCGCGTGTGACAGACGTCATTGTCATTTGAATATCTAAGCGGCAACGTGCTTGCAAAAAACAATTAATCATGACGGTTTGTGCTGTTAAATTGTGTCGACACTATGCTAGAAAAACTTATAAAAACACTAAGATTACTTTTCATCGGTAAGTTTTGTTTTAATTTACACTATTTTCTGAGAAATACTTTATTTCAAAATTTGTAGCTATGACGGATTAGCCGGTGTTGTCAGTTTATTACGGGGTAATTTCACTAAAACTATGGGTAATCATAAACCATGACGCTATCCCTGTTTTATATTATTAAAAAAGTCTATCGCTGAAGAAAATTATACCTAATGATATTGGTGATTTCGACTCGAAAGTGTTTTGATTATATGATACAGACGTATCATCTAACATCAATAGTTAAAATATTTGAAAGAATAATAATAATAGTCTTATTATTTTATTAAAAAATACATCTCATCAATTGAAATGAATCACTTATTTTCAGTAACTTACATCGGTATCTTTGTAATTTAAATTAGACCGATCATTTTTCGTTTCTGACAGATTTAATCACTTAACCTCTACTTAAAAACAGATTTTGTTTTTCATTGCATTTTTTGTTGATTAATGTGTTTTGTAATAAATTCATTTTCTTTGAAATCATTATTTTATTTACCCTTCATCTCCTTATGACGTAATACAAGTCGAAGACGAAATATAAGTAAATAATTTAGAGCAGGCATCCCTAAACACGCACACAGTGACATTTGTTGATAATAACTACACTCTCGTACATAATCACACACACATAATTCGTAAATGGATCCCGTTTTATGCGCATCATTTGTTAGAGTTACTCTATCTAGTCATGTATATAATTAAAGGTTACCACGGCTAGTACCTATGTATTGGCAGAGTACCTACTGATACACAGAATTGGATGAGGGTCAATTTATATCGAAACAATCATAAAAATACTTATATATGTGTTAAACTGCTAAACATTTGCTAAGACAACAATCGCATTAAAGTTTAATTGTTTGAAGTTAACACAATAAACAACCATAATATGATCATGCTCAATCAACTCAATCAACATCAAATTCAAACCATAATGTGACATATGCCTTCTTGTAACTTAAATTAAAAATTTCATTCCAATAACGTTTTTATTTACTTTTTTATATTGTTTTTAGTTTGCCCGTATTGGATGGCTGTTAGTTAAAATATAGTGGTAATTGATGTGGCATCTCAAAAATCTTAATATACTAACTCTAATCCTTTCTGGAGTTGTGCCTTGAGTGACGATGAACTGTCGGTTGCATTCACTGAATGTGCATTAGATAAAAGTTAATAGGCTCTTTGTTTTTTAGTTAAATTCCTATTTTTAGTTCACTAAGTGACTATTCAGTTCACTAATTTTCTGAGTGAATGTGTTTTCTGGGTGGAAAATCAGAAAAGAAATATGGAAATAAGCCCTAAGCAGCAGACAAACTGCAAAAAAAAGCTCTGTAAGAAGTAAGATTCTGTTATATATAATCACGAAAACAGTCGCATGTTTAGTCAAAGTAAAAACATAAAAATACGCTAACTAATACATTTTTATTTATCCGTGTTACATAATATCTTATTAATACAAATATTGTTATTTATACGGGAATTAACGCGATCAATAGGTATGCTTTTGAATTGCCGGACGTTTCGACCAGGTTGCACTGAACATGGTGACAGATTGGCGTTAATATTCGTATAAATAATTATATATTATAGCATGCGAAAGTTTAAGTTATTATTAGTGCAAATTTCGAAATCGACACAAATAAGAATGATGCAAATAATATTTAAAAAAGAAAAATAATTTAATCGTACTGGAACTATCCGAAAGCTATCGAATAGATTTAAAATATCGATGGTCATGTTCGTTGTCCAGGCAGTGTTACAAAAAAAAATGGATTACAATACCTCTCGTTGGTGGTTGTATGATGAATGAGTCGATGTTCGTCTAAAGTTCTGAAACTGGTATAAATACGGATTTCTCACAAATATTACGAAGAGCAAGATCGGTCTTCCTAAAGTCTTAAATGCCACTGTAGGTACAACCCGCCGCCCCCACCAGAGGTAGCATGGATTATTTTTTTTTTTTTTTTTTTTTTTTTTTTTATAAAAGACTATTAGTAACGTGGGTCACACATTACTAGTATTCTTATTAACCCCTCCAGCTAAGCTAAATGCTTGTGTTAGGAGTGGGTTCACGTCGGTAGTGCACTGGGTGGGGTTCGAACCCGCAACCTCTCGATCGCAAGTCCGACGCCTTAGCCATTACGCTACCGCCGCTTTGGATATTGGATGTACCTACTTTATGACACGTTAAACTTGTTACATTAATGGTAAAAAATCTGATTTCAAAGAATATTTAATAAATTTTCTGTAAGGTTAAGAGTAATTAATATTTTCTACTACCTATGAACTGACATGACACCGAAATTTAATCAAATTCAATATCCACGATAAATTTATTTTTCATTCAACTTTTTATGTCATAGTGAGCCCTAGCACCCGTTATTTTTTATTGTTATATTTTATGTTCTTTCACCCAGTCCAGGCTTTTGTCTGTATTGTGATAAAATTCATGAAGTGATTTAGAATTACAAATTAAGAATAATAGTAGTAACAAGTCATAAAGAGACCTTAGTGCAGTTATGATAAGGGCAACATTGACCACATTAATTAAAGATTAAACCACCACTCATTTCACTCTATTAAAAAATAACAGCAAGTACTTTTAATTACCAACTAAGAACTTACTTTTCATAGATATTTTGATCAGCACACTTGTTCCCTCTATGTATTATATCTTGCAGAACATAAATAACATAATGATAATTCACATTGTGACTTACAGCCAAAACGAAGAAAATTCTAACGTCCTCCAATGTTACTTCACTTGTCCGCCTGTAAAAATGTGTTTCTTCAATTATTATATGTTTGTCCTATTAAATTGGTTGACATACATCGAATAAGAATACATGCATACATATCTTGTGGAAACCGTGCTGAACTTTTTTATGAAACACATTGCATCTAGTCACTTTTCATAACTGAAGTTAACTTCAAATTAAAGCGGTGACAATAATATTTGTAAATTGACTCCATATAATTTCTTCTTGTGCACCTAATACATTTTAAAACTATGGTTTGATATTATTATTATCATATGTAGAAAAAACTATTACAGCATATAACATAAAACATGTATATTTTTATAAAAAACTTCAACCTTACCAATAAAATTTGGGTGACATGAACATCAACTCATTATAAACTTGTTGTTTCACTATGTAAAATCTTTTCATTTCATCAAACCAATTACCATCCCCATACTTTTCAACTACATCAGATATCTTATGTGGCAATCTGGAATATAAGATAACCATAAACAAGAGGTTAACCATATTAAAAGGGTTGCAAAAACGGTTAATTTATAGGTCAAATAAAAAATAGACTAAAAAGAAGTAAAAATCAGCCATGCAAGCCTCGCAGCAGCACGTCGACTTCGCGGCAGCCTTTGTTGTAGGTAGCCTCTTGTTGGAAACCACAATTATGGCCATGGTCTGGTGCGAGAGAGCATGGGATTCTACTGCCTTTTTCTATGTAGTGTATGCCAAAGAAGCGGTCAAACTTCTGACCCAGGTGAGGTGATGACCAACCCACACAAAAGATGTGCAAGCCTTTATTCAGTTTCAGGGTTCCGGGAAATGGCTACATTTCATACTATTAAGCACTTGGTTAGGTATTATGCCAACACAAAGAAACCACAGCAAAAAATAATTTCATGCCAAAGAGCCATGGAAAGAAGTATACTGGGTTTTACAAAAAAAGACAGAAAAAGGGCCATCAATATAAAACGCATAAGAAAAATAGAGGATGTTGTGACCAAAACCAAAAAACTTAAATGGAGATGGGTAGGCCACATGCTCAGAGAAAATAAAAATAAATGGACAAAAGACATACATAACAGAGTGGACTCCTAGATTTCAAACAAAAAGAAAAAGGGGACGACAAAGAAAACGCTGGTCTGATGACATTAAAAAGACTGCAAGACCATTATGGCTAAGAAAGGCTAAAATAAGAGAAGAGTGGAAGAAGCTGGAGGAGGCCTTTGTGTCGCAAAACACGCTGACAAATGAATAAATAAAGTAGTAGTGTTTATACCTATAAATTGTAAAAAGAAAATTAGTTGGCAATAAAGGCTAATAATAATAAAATAGGTATTATGTACAGAGGAATATATCTGTATAAGTTCTCTGAACTTCTGAAAGCCATTTCACCCGGTTAATTATATCTTGGGGTCAAAGATGCAGAAATGATCATCAAATTAACCAGATCAGTTTTGAGGCTACTTTTTAAATATGGTATGCATCTAAGTAATTATGAGAGGAGGTAGGGAGGGCTGACCTAACCTATGCTAGAGCTTTAAGATACTTCTAATTCGAAAACAACCTTTATGTTGATCAATTGATTGAGGAGTTGAGTAGCACTAGGTTTGGATCAGTGTACATAGATCAGTGTTTAAAAAAACCGTATAGATATTATTTATACCACTAAACTTAGAAATTATTGGTATCCCATACAAACTGTCATCCCCTTCAAGTTCTATTTTCACAATAAACAGTAGTATAATATATGTTCTTCTCCAAGGTCCCGTCTATATCTCTACCAAAATTCATCAAAATTGGTTCAGTCGTTTACGCATTAAAACACAACAGACACTGAGCTGTCACAAGAAAAGATTAATTTAAATTATTGTGTATAACCCAATTTTTTTACATGTTTTCTCTGCTATTACACTTTGCAATGGCAAAATGATTTGGAAATGAATTAAAGAATTTATTCTTCTCCCTAAATTAATTATTCATGATGTATAGTAAAATTAAGTAGAATATTAAAACTATTTTAAGTGAACACATAAAATCCCAAAACCTAACTAGGTATAAAAAAAAAAATAATATGGAAAGATGACACCGTTATTCAATATTCGCCCTTGCAAGGGCTTACGATTCAATACTTACTACAATATCTATTTATAATACCGAAATTTACAGATATACCACATTTACGAGTGTACTTACATCTCCCTGAATTTTTCCTTCCATATATATTGATTTGTATTAACTAATTCATTATAACGTTTGCATGTCGAACCAAAACTGATAATATCGCGACACGGCATATTTTGCAAAATCATTGCAATAATTTCATTCGGGAGTAACATAATTGGAGCAACTTCTGTTTCTTCTTCCATGGTAATTTATTTAAATTTCACGTAAATATACAAAAAAATATTCCCAGCTCTGGTATAGATGAAATTAGATGGATTTATTTATCTATTTAAGGATCTAATAATTATATCTCGGGAGTGTGGAATCGCCTCAATATTCAAAAATGTGTCACTAATCACTACAGTTACTTCGTAAATTCACATTAAAGAGAAGACAATTAATATTACTATAACAATAACAAATCAATAATGTTAATCATGTATTCCTGTATCAAATCTGTAAAATTTCTATAATTTCACCTAGCCCACAGATTTAGCATCATTTGATCAGTGTGACCACATTGTATGTGAAGCTTCTACCACAAGAATTTTCTATTATAACTTGTTAAGTTGTAACCCGACCAGGGAACCAACAAGAGATCAAGCTCAATTTAAGATGTAGACTAGTAAATTTGGGTTTCTGGATATAGTGTATTAAAATTAGAGTTGTGTAGCTCCTGAGTGAGTAATCTAAAAAAATATTCTCAAAGTGTCGGTGGTGCAGGGCGCCGGTACGCCGCCACTCTATGTTTCATGAGCGAGTGAGATTATAGAGAGAAAATAATTGAGATAGGATTTTATACTTATAAAAATATTTTGAAATTGCGAAATGTTCTGTGACATATTGAAAAAATATTGTACACAGAAATTGATCTACGTCTACGTCTGAGTACGTGTATAGTATGTAATAGTATTTTAAATTTTATGTGCATATATAGGTGGATATATGTAGGACTTATTTTATTTTTAAACTTAAATAAATTTGTCTAGATTGGCAGCCTTAAGCCCGCTAAGTATGAGAGAAAACCAATTAAATATGATTTCTAAAATACAACCTTATAAAAACAAAATAGTACTGCACATCAGAAGTGAAAACAGTACTTCCCTAACGGTATAGTGTCGTCCCTAGTGTATATGTGTCGAATTCACATTGAAAATACACCGAGAATTTTTTTTTTTAAAAGTTCAAACTTTTTATAAGTTACCAATAAGACGTGAACATACCAGCGTATACGTATACTAGCTAAATATACCGCTAAAAAGCCAAAAGAACGAAGAACGCCTGGGGATCGCTTTTTCGTCGGGATCGCCAATGTTGAAGACCGGTCTACTTCATGTGTTGAGGTTGTAATAAAAATGCAGTATGACAGTGACTGGCTTGATATAATGGTAAATTTGCGTATTACATTAATTAAGTACTTAGAAACGCGTTCGCGTCTAGTTCGTCTTGAGGTATTTTGGTGAATATGCGTGCGTTCGTCGGCGCCGGCTAGCAGCCAGTGAGCGTGCGGCTGTGCGCCTGAGGCCGTGTGCGCTCCCCTTTCGTCTCTTCGGTCCCCGCGGCACCCCGCGGAGTAGTGTGATTCGCAACAGTAGGTAGGAAGGAGTTTACGCTAAGTCATATGATATCATCAAGCTTACGAGGTGTATACTGTTTTTTATTTCAATATATTCAAATAACCCAAGTAAAAACTTAAGAATCTAAGAATAATTTTCGTAGATTGAATCAAATTTTCTGTCGGTATAAAGTTGGATTGTTTCACACTTATGAAATACTTTTCGGTCTACTCCTAATTGAGATTTTGAAAAAAAAATTGAGTGTATACTCGGTGTAAACTTACGGTATATGATTCGAATTCACACCGAGTATATTAGGTGTATTTTTGTTCTAAACTCAGTGTGTGATCCATAGACACCAAATATACCTATCGTATACTCCTAAGTATACACCACACTGAGTATACACTAAATTTACATCGAGTATATACGGTGTATCCGGTGTATACGGGTCTGCTAGGGTTTCACACATCTGTATATAATGTGATTAATATGTATCGGAGCGTCACGCGAGTTCAGTGCTTTTTCCTCGTACCAAAAGTACCCAACGTGCCTAAAGAAGTTTTCACTTAAAAAAATTACAGAGCCAAGTCCCGATAGTTTATATTAGAATCAAAGCTTTGTGTGAGCGAGAGAGGTTTTAAGTGAGTGACGTTTATAACTGAGCTATTTAGCTCTAGCCATTCAATTGATTAGTCGGTCAATTGATTAAATTTTCATACAGCTCATTTACTTTTGTTTGTTTAAAAGCGCCAATCTCTGGAACTGCTAGTCGGATTCGAAAAATTCTTTCTGTATATGACAGCCAAATTTATGAGGAATCGATCTCACACATACGTCAGCGCTCATCGCGAATTAACAATGAAACACGCGCGGGACTGCAACACGCTTTATACTAGCACCCTTTTATAGTCACGCACATAGCCAGCGATAATTCTCGAATGCAACCGCGTGACCGGATTGGGTGCTGATAAAATGAATATTGTAAATGTAGTTTAGGCTTTCTAATTGGTCCATCCACACATTATACGGAATGTAACACATACAACTTATATGACCCAAAATGTAAATAAAACCAACAAAGATTGTAGCAATAAACAAGTTCGATTCTAACCATCCTCTGGTGTGTCACTTCATGCTAGCTACAGTTCAAGCACTATCCAGCCTGGCCAGCTTGCAATAGGTACTTTTCTTGCTCCTAACTAATACCTACCTACTCCAACTACGGTTTGACGGTTAAATAGCCTGGTCGGCTAAAGTAGGACTCTGACCCTTATCAGCCAGCTGGCACAAAAATAGGGAAAGTATACACAAGCAGTACACAAGCAACGCGTCGGGTGACCTACCCCTAACAGCTGACACGAAAGGCAACACCTTGATAATGAAATATCTCTTATACATAAAGGAATTTTGGTAAAGCAATTTATATTGAAAATTTAAAAGTGATAATGACCCCCACGGGTCGTCACTTCAACGGGGCTAATGGTAAAGTGGTATGTCGGAATCGAAAAAATTAACGTCGTCGTTGCGTCACAGATCAGTCTGTTGCAATGGACTCGGGTATACCCTAGGAAGGAGGTCCTCGAAAACCCCGGCTTACCGGAGCCACCTCTTAAACAGTAGGCAGAAACACCATTGAGTGCGAAGGGTCTTGGCTCCCTTTCGGTTTTGAGAAACGAGCGCAGAACACGTTCAGATGGTGCATAACCCTGAGCGCCCGATGAGAAACAAGCATTACCAAGTAGAGAAGAAATGTAAAATCCTCAATGCCAAGAAAATGCAACTGAAGTATTATAAATCACTAATCAGTGGTTTCTTTTAAATTATACGCAGAAATATGTATACTATCTTTTCAGCTCAATAGCGCATTTTGCGCATCACTTACTAGGTTTACTTACAGCTAAGATTGTCATTAATTCGCGGTTTCATTACGTTTCCACACCACTAGATAGCATTGCATTGCATGTCCACTTCCGTTTCGTTTTTTAAACGTAAGTTATTAGTTAAAAAAACTCTTGACTTCTTGTTGTAAGTCTAGTTGCCCAATGTAAAGTCAATAATCATAATATTGTAAGTTAGATAAATTTATAGCAAATAATAAAACAATTCATAACTATGTGGAGGAATTCTTATTCATCAAGACTTAAGATGTTTCATTCACTTAAATTATGTAAGTTATGTATAAACTAAACTTTTTTTTCTTTCCAAAGCCTTTCTCCTATCACCTAATAAAAATGAGTAACCCAATTGGGTTACTCACTTTTATTAAGGCAACCTTTTAAGATCCAGGGAAGTGAACCAAGTAATAAGAACATAGAGTGACTAGAGATAGTTTCGAAAATTAATGAGAAAACGGTATTTTCATAAATCTACTAAAATAGGAGAATTCGAATTAACGTGTATACTATGCATTTTATTGATCGAGTTATGCCAGATGTTTATTTAATGAGCTATTAAGCCTTGTTACGGTTACATAAAATATTTGTACTCATCATGTAGCAGGTTATAACTACATTTTTTTTTTAATAAAGTTTATATTACAGAAAATTGTTTTACTTATGGCCTTTATATTTTATTTTTGTAAATGATGAAGTCTTTTTCAATATTCTAACATATATATCCTTCCCTCTTTCCAGTGCCGGCCTTAGTACATGTGGCGTTTAGGGTACTATACAATTATACATATATATAATGCGCGTGCATACTATAGGATAATTTAAAATTTTTAGATGATTGTATTTTCTTTAATAACGAAGTAATGCGTCATACAATTAGAGATGGGCGATGGATAAATACTCAAAGGATAAATACTTGTATTTGCTCATTTTTATCCGACATTTACTCAAATTCGTGGATAAATATCATTTCGAGCATTGAAATTGAGACAATGAGATAAATATAATTTTTCTCTTCTATATCATAGAAATATATACTCGTCTATATAAAACAAAAGGATACTCACTCACTCGTCTACTGACTAATCACGAAATTTAGAAAACCACTTGATCTATGAAGATGAAATTTGAAAGTAGTTGGTGAATATGCGACTTTTTTATACTATGTTGGTAGCAAACAAGCACACGGTTCGCCTGTTGGTAAGCGGTTACCGTAGCCTATAGATGCTTGTAATTCCAGAGGACTCACATGTGCGTTGCCGACCCTTTAAAAAGGAGTGGATACTCTTTTCTTGAAAGACCCCATACAGTAGTCCCTCGGGAAAACCTGGGCAGGGAGCTTGTTTCAAAGCCGGAGCATTCTCGGGAGCAAATTCCTCTGGAACCGTACCGTTCGCGACCATTTAGGTTCCAAGGAGGACTAATGCTGGCGGCGAGCGGTGCGGTGGTAGAATGCAGCTGGGGACATTATGTCAAACAGTTTCTCGGAGCACAACCCATTACACAAGAAGTAGAACACGCACAGGGAAGCAAAGTCTCTCCTTAGGCTTAAGGGTTCAATACCGCTTGTGAGTTTGATCATTGATCAATCGCCTATATCAATATTAATATCAATGATCATCATGCAGTAAATTCAATATTTTTCCATAAAACTCAGTCATAACTCCTAACAGATCGTGCGCGCGAGTAGACTTAGGACTTTGGTTGCTTTACATTTGGCTACATGTTTTTGAATCTCTAGGGTTTGGCAGCTGCACCTTCTTGCCCCCCCACCCCCCTCCCCCCCCCCATGGCGCTGCCCATGTCTATGTCTGTGATCAAAGGCAGCTCTCGAATAATCTTTATGTATTTATTATTTTACACCAGCAACGCCCAGACTCTCGCAATATGGAATACCACGCTACATAATTATTATGGTGTAGTAAATCAATACTGTGAACAATTAACATGAATAGATTCATGCGAGCTCTATTAAATCAGTTTTGTCATGATATATGGTCATTATTTTTTCGTTGGACACGTAACATTTTGTGTACATGTTAGTTTATTTTGTGATTCAATAACACTCTAACGCACTCATTCACTTTTTTAAATAACATTTTATTATGGCTTTAGTGTACGGCTGTTGCTTTTGGTTTTCATTGCGTTTAGGAGGAATACTAATAGGAATATTTTCAGTGGTAAGTTAAAAAATTGTTTAAACACTGTTTTACATAAAATTTATTGAAAAACATTGTTTTGTCTATATATACATAAATTACAGTTTCAGGCCCTTCTAATATTAACTATGTGCTGTTTAGGATATACTCATACTCAGTTAGTAAAAGATGAAATTCACAGTTGGACCAATGGTTTGATTTTAATCTATGCAAAACGCTATTTGGAGAGTATTCAAGAAGGTGATAAAACAGCTTTTATACATATAACGCGTTCAATTAATTTATTGCTAAATATATATGTATGTAACTGGTATTTGGTAATTGCTGCAAACTTTTTTATTCCATTGCAGATCCGCAAAAATTTTTTACTTTGGGTATTAGCTTTACATGCATTTA
Organism: Euplagia quadripunctaria; assembly: GCA_963859945.1. NCBI lineage: Eukaryota > Metazoa > Arthropoda > Insecta > Lepidoptera > Erebidae > Euplagia > Euplagia quadripunctaria. Next base: position 13,719,884 of record OY982564.1, on the reverse strand, counting down.
CATAATTGTATGTGTAATATTTATATATGGAGCATATACGGTGAGTATTGTTATGCATTGATGTGTCCTGTATTTATGATAAGTTATAACTTTAGAAACTAATAGATACAGAATAATTTCGACTCTACTTACCATAGGTACTTTGAACAATCTCTTCCCTTTTTTATTAGTTAGTGTGATGATGGAACTTTAACGCGGGTTTTCGGGTAATTCAAATTCGACATAAAATGTGTAGTAATCCCTAACTAAATAAATTACGAAAGCAATATGACGTAACTGAACCGTCGCTGTTTAGACGAAAAGGTTGCGGGTTCGAACCCGATATACTTAGTACATATACGACGTGAACCCACTCCTAACACACCCATTTAGTTTAGTTTGAGGTGTTAAAAAGAAGATACTAATAATGTGTGTCCCACGGTACGAACTGTCTTATTATAAAAAGGAATGAATGATGATTCCAAATGTTACTAGCGTCGTTAAGTACATCCGCTTAATAACATGGGTGCACTCCTGGTCCCTTATTACGAGTTCCAGCTTATGTCTACGGCATGGTGTGTACACAGGGGGAGGGGGGCGGTGGGGGGAATGGTTTGGTCATTATTTTATTTCAATTAAAGCATTCATTTATCAGGACTAAACTAAAATATTTTATTACTAAAGTAAATACTCTAACTGCTCTAAGGCCTCAAACCTTGATAGGTATTCTTTTATAAAATATATATATTTATAAAAATTTCGTGTCCCGTTGTTTGTTCGCGATGAACTCCTAAACTAATAGATAGGATTTTTTTAATACAAATTACCTAGCCACAGCTACGCGGGGCCGGGTTGCTAGTAAAATAATAATTTGTATACAACTAGTGTAAATGAAGTAATTTTTTGACATAAATCAAATCAAAAATACTTTTCGGTCATTACTTACACGTTTTATCGAATTATCGTTACTTTGTTTAATATTTCCATATCTGTGTAATTTTTAATTTACTGAGAATTTTGCCTTTTTCTGCACGAGGTTCGGGGAAAATCTAGTTAATTTTCTGTGATGTTTAAACCCTAGACCTCCCCCCCAAACCTACAGCTACGCCCTCCGTTTCCGGTCACTGTTACGGTTCAGCCGTGCCAAAGCCGGAGTAAGTAATATATTATAGAAGTTTTCTTCCCAAAAGCTCCGAAGAACGACTGTTCCTGTTCGTTACCGGTTGGTGTCCAGGCCGTATCCACTATCTCCCAACGAATCCAGCAATAGTAAACCCCCACGGCCTTTCTGCCCATTGGCGTATCTAGGAAGTTTGTCCAAGGGGGGCCTGGCCCCTAACCTGAGATACGGCGCATGCAGTGGGTTAGCACGATTAGTATCATAATTCAGAAATAGCTTTACACTTCTTTTGAACTTTGTCGCTCTAACGTAACATTATGTTTCGCATATTTGAATAGCCATATGAATTTAAAAGCGTTAAATACAGTCACAAAGTATACAGGATGTATCTTACAATGGAACACATAGTTAAATCACTGAAAGGACATAACATGTAGTTACTAAAAGAATTTTTTGAATTTTAAATCGTACAATTTTTTTTTATTTTGGAAATATTCACACAGTTATTGAGAAAATCCATAAAAACTAACTTAAAAAGTTTTTGAAGTTAGTTTTATAGACGATCTTAGTAACGGTATGAAAAATACCAAAATAAAAAAATATTTACGATTTAAAATCTTTAACTTTACACATTCCACCTGCTTTTATGAGAAACGGAGGTAAAAATACCTAGAAATTCAAACGGTCATTACTTAGTATTTTTTTTAATTTTCTTTTTATAACTGCATGCCTTTTTATTCCCGGTTCCTATAACCAAAAAAAGATTCGTTTTCTTACGGAGGGTAAAATTTTCATTGAAAATTCAACGAAATTTTACAGTCCGTAAGCAAAAGGAATCGTTACTTCAATATAGGAACGCGCCATTAGTGATTTAAATAAGTGTTCCATTTTCAAATACACACTATACAGTATAAGACGTCAAACGTACTTTCAGAGTAAAAACTCTGAAAGTATTTACATGGATTAACACACAATGAATTGTGATTTTGAAATGGAAGTTAATAAACTTATGGCTTTTGCCTCATGTTTGTCTTTATTTTGACTTATTTCTTCTTCCAGCGCCGTTTTAAGTGCATCATAATTATGTATTACAGTCTTCCAATTTTCATATCGACAGCTCCATCTCATGGTGCTTAAACTGCCCATTTCACGACCAGTCTTTATATTAAGAGAATCTTCCATTTTTTTGTAAAGTAGCGTTTGTAAAATGGATATACAGTGCTTCGAGATTATTAAAAAAAGTTAGTTGCAGGTGACACATTAGCGCATGAGTCTACAACAGCTAGGTTAAATTTATGTGCTAGACAATGCACATAAATAGCATGAGGATACTTCTCCTTAATGATTGCTTGTAAACTTTTGTGTTTTCCAAACAACGCTTGCGCCATCATATGACTATGCAAGAAATTTGGAAATCATCGCAGCCAAACTCTTTGATCTCCACTAGTGGAGCAATCAATAAATCCCATGAACGACTCTTCAACTTCCAACCCCATCATGTATGTCAAAACAATCGTGATTTTTTCTTCTCTGTAACATCTTGCATCTTCAACCATTATAGAAAAATAACCAGATTGTTATATTTCTTTTACAATTTCTTCTATTGTGATTTGATTCATAATATTAATTAAATAATTCTGTAAACCAACACTGCAATAGGTTACATGTTTTTCAAAATGTTTGGGAAATGTTTCGTCGTGTTTAGCGAATAGTTCAATCATTTCTAAAAAGTTACCTTTAATTTTCGATTCAGCATTTTCACGATGGCCTCTTAAAGGCAATCTGTGGCGTACTAGATACAGTATGATATCTTTAAATTCAATAAATTTTCTTTATTTTGCTCAATTTCCTTTTCATGGTGGTTCATAACTTACGCATGGACATTTGATGCTTGATTTTTATACAATGCATCTCCTTCCTACGATTATGAACCGCAGACTGTGCGTGTTTTGGAAGAGCTTCTGATAACTTCTTCCAATTATTGTATCCGGTTGTTAAATTTTACATTCTGATCGTTCATTTAGCTTGAGCAAATACAGCGGTAGTACGGGATGTAAAGACCAGCGCATTAAAAAAGCAGCTCAACTTTGCCTCCAGGTCCTTCAAAAGAGACATTGCCAGGATGAAGTCGGAGCACATTGGCAGAATTGGTGAGAGACTGGTGACTGGTTTCTGTAGACCATCCCTTCCACCCCTGCAAATGGGAGATAATTCGTTGTCCCACGACGCTAAGAAGAAAGCCGACCTTTTGGGCAAACTCTTTGCGTCCAAATCGACTTTGGATGACGGGGGAAACGTACCGCTGACCATTCCGCGGTGCGACAGCTGTATGCGAGAAGTCCGCTTCTTCCAAAGCTCAGTGCGTAAAGCACTTCTTTCTTTCTTCATAAGTCGAATGGGCCCGATGGAATCTCTCCCATCGTGCTGAAGGCGTGTGCTCCAGAGTTTATCAGCTCTCCTACTCCCTCGGTGTCGTCCCGAACTCATGGAAGACAGCTTTAGTGCACCCGATCCCTAAAAAAGGTGTCCGCTCGGATCCGTCCAACTATAGACCTATAGCCATAACCACCTTGTTCTCTAAGATAATGGAATCCATTGTCAACCGCCAGCTCCTTCGGTACTTAGAAGACCACCAGCTACTCAATGACTGACAATACGGTTTCCGTCAGGGTCGTTCAGCTAGTGATCTTCTCGTATACCTAACTCACCGGTGGGCACAGGCGATCGAGACCAAGGGGGAGGCGTTGTCAGTCAGTTTAGACATAGCGAAGGCCTTCGATCGGGTCTGGCACAAAGCGCTTCTCTCAAAGCTTCCTTCCTATGGGCTTCCCGAGAAATTATGCAACGGGATCACCAGTTTTCTCGCAGACAGAAGCATCGAGGTCATTGTCGACGGTGCATGCTCCGACATCAAGTCTGTAAATGTTGGTGTCCCACAAGGCTGTGTGCTATCACCCACGCTGTTGCTGATTTGCAGCATATCATTGATATGTAGAAGACTGCATATCAATGATATGCTGCAAATCAGCAGCATTAATTGCTATGCCGATGATAGCACGAGTGATGCCTTGTATACCGGCAGCGCTAACATTTCTCGGGAAAACGTCACTGAGAGTCGATCCAAACTTGTGTCTGAAATCGAAGCCTCCTTAGGAGGAGTTTCTGATTGGGGTCGACTTAATCTAGTCCAATTTAATCCAACGAAGACACAGATTTGCGCGTTCACCGCTAAAAAGATACCCTTTGTCGTGTCACCTCACTTTGAGAGCACTTCCCTGACTGCCACAGCCAGCATCGGAATCCTTGGTGTCGATATATCGAGCGAAGTTCAGTTCCGCGGTCGCTTGGAGGGTAAGGCCAAATTAGCCTCGAAGAAGCTTGGTGTGCTGAATGGATCGAGACAATATTTCACCTCAGCCCACTGCCTACAACTTTATAAGGTGCAGATTCGGCCGTACATGGAATACTGTTCTCATATCTATGCAGGAGCACCCCAATACCAGTTTCTCCCTCTTGACCGCATTCAACGGAGAGTGACTCGAATCATCGATTCCCAGGATATTTCAGATCGGCTTGACCCCTTGGCGTTGCGTAGAGATGTAGCTTGGCTCTGCATTTTCTATCGCATGTATGGGAGTGCTCCGAGGAATTGTTCGGACTTATACCGGCTGCAACGTTCCGCCATCGCTCAACGTGACAAAACTTTCATCCCCATCACCTGGATAATTGGCAATCCACCACTGTGCGGTTCTCCAGAAATTTTTTGCCTCGCACAACCAATCTCTGGAACAAATTGTCGCCTGCGGTATTTCCGAACCGATACGACCTTCAAACTTTAAAGAAAAGAGCGTACTCCTATCCCAAAGGCCGGCAACGCACTTGTGACTCTTGAGTTGCAGGTGTCCATGGGCGAGCGTAGTCACTTACCATCAGGTGACCCATCTGCTAAATAAATAAAACTTGCCGAATATTCTTCACACGAAGCAGTAGGTATACTTTATTATCACTGATGCTACATTCTAACCACGTATATTCATCATAGTTTTGTGCGGTAAATGCCCGCAGTTTATTCTATGAGTTTTGTACGGAGAAAGTCAATTCTGGGCTGACATGGTCTAGTCTGAAGCATACCTAAGTCACTTATGATCTTTGAATGCAAAACCTGTTTATTCAAACTTAAGTTAAAATACGTATTTGGTACTAGGACTGGGTCTGCTGGCCCCTCTGCATTATCCAGAGATTGTTGATCCCCAGAGGTCCCTAATTTTCTTTATTTTATAATTAATTATAATTACCTAGAAAAAAAACAGTGTAATTCAAATCTAATTCCTTTTATTGGATTAAACCTAATTGTCACGAATGATATAATTATGATAATAAAATTACGCGATTACGTATTTAAAAGGTATGGTACTGTCTTCGTTTTCGGGAGCGTTTCTTTGACACCCGGTATGAATCCAGTCTATAATTTCAAATCAGGTCCTCAAATATCCTGGGGTGGGCATCAGACCATTCTGGGGTGGGCACGGCCCACCCGGCCCCCCCTCTATATACGCCTATGCTTCTGCCTTTAGGCCTTCGCTAATTAGAGTGACACGCAGAAAAACAGATTGGCAGCCCTAAATGTTGTGTGTGTTTACTCCTACCTAACCGAAACTATACACAGATGATCTGACAATGGAACACTTACTTAATTGAGATATACCTATATAGCATTTTTGAAGGCAGGATTTAGAAGGATTTTTGAAAAAAAAACTATCGGGATAAAAGTATCGGGAAATAACTTTTTAGGCTAGTGATTGTGGATTTTCTGAATAACTGAGTGAACAGTTCCAAAATAGGAGGTAATAATACCTGTAAATTCAAATAGTCATAACTTATAAACCCGAGGTGGATGCATACAAGTTTGTTTGCTTACGGAACCCTCGGTGCGCGAGTCAGACTCGCACTTGTCCGTTTTTTTTATATTTAGAAAATGTTGATTGCCTAAGTGCCGATTTATTATAAGTAACTGGCAGTTTTTTATCTAAATCTTATTTTATATGATTAAGAAGTAATTAATAATAGGTATTATTGTCCGATAGAATGCCATTGATCCTTACCTCGAGCTTGTTGAGAGCCCTTTCGGGCCAGTCCGACCCTGCGCGGGCGGAATACTTGGAATGGACTAGTGCATTCATTCTAGTTTCAACGTGTGGGAATGGTCGGTCACGCAAGTGAAGCGAGTAGACTTAGGACTTTGGTTGCTTTACATTTGGCTACATATTTTTGAATCTCTGAATCTCTTACACATAGGTATTTAGGTAATATGTATTTTTATGTAGGTATGTTTAACTATACATACCTACCTACATAAAAATACATATGTACCTATATACTTCTAGATTTATAATATTAAATAGGTATGTAATTTGAATAAATGCAGCAGTAGAAAAAAGGAGAAATTAAGAAGCCAAGTAATATTCCTTGACCATTTTTTTTAATGTGGCCAGTGATTGGGCTCGTCTAATCGATAAAGGCAGAGTATTCCATAATCGGACAGTCTGTACACTAAAAGATATGTCATAAAATGTGGTAGAATGTGGAGGTACTGCCAATTTCAGGGATTCTGATGAACTTAATGTTTTCGTGTGTGTATCATCGAGAAACGTAAAACGTTCCTTTATATAAGGTGGAGTACAGGGAATAGTTTTTCTTCAAAAATTATTTTTGTAACTGCATGCTAGAGTCATGCCCTTTCAATGATGAAGTAAGTGTTCCATTGTCATATACACCCTGTATAAGTAATATAAATTATTATTATTTTTATTGACTCTTTATCCCAATTTTTCATATTTACCTAAATGGAAGTGTAACAACATGTTGATGGTCACATATATTTTAATGGAGTTATTACGACTTATCCTGCTTTCAATCTTTGTTGCTACGTGTTTACTTTTAATAAAACAAAACACAATGGACATCGGTATGCTGATAGGAGCAAGTGTCGCAGGAGGTTTTCTGCTCTGTAAGTATCTACCTATAAAATATAAGTTATTTATATTTGGTATTTTAAAATGCGATTTGTGGAGATTCAGGATACAGGCACGCTAGCAAAGAACGAACAATACTTTTCTAAAATTCTATTTATGCTTATATTTTATTTTAATTTTATGAAAACGTACAAGACAACCGATGACAAACAACGAAGGGTCGCCATGGGCACAAGGCAACGACCACGTCGGGATAACGTCAGGACCTAGTTAGAAATTACAGCACGCAGTTGCTTAGGTCTGTCAGGCCAACTTAACCGATTAACTGTGCGACAGGAATACTTATTTGCGTTTTTTTAAGTTTCATTTATTTGCAGTGGGAATGTTTTACCTGTGGATATGTGCTGCAAATCTGCCCATTGTGGTAAATGAGATCGAACGAGAGGAACAAGCAGCTGTCATAAACAGATTGCAACAATTGCTGGAGAAAAATAATACGAGAGCTTTTAATCGAGACTTGGATGTCATTCCTTTCACGCCAGAACCAGGAAATATGTTCAATCGAGGGGTATTCACTGTCCTGAGGAACAAAGATCTTAATGTAAATACCAAATTGAAGAGTAATTTTAGAACTCATAAGCCTTTCATTAATAATTTCAATTAAAATATTTGTTTGTATGCAAAAATAAAAATAAACATACTGGTTTTAGTTGCACCACTTTTTATTAACAGTTAAGTTACTGAGGACTAAATTTTCAATTGTTGTACATAGCATATCGCATATTAAATTATTTTTAAATCTTATTTTATTTATTTATTTCATCTCATCATAAAATCATATGTGATTTAAGTAAAACTGTCCTATTTGCAGTGATGCACTTTTAGTTCTAAACGTTTTCCGAAGTACCTAGGTATCTATTTATCGTTATAATAAAGCAGGATAGTTGGTAGCTCTGAAAACTCACTGTTTAAGTAAATGCTATTACAGTTATAGGGGCAAGAAGCTGCGTAACTAATTTTTTACACGAAACTTTTTACCGTCCCTCGCGGTCTTGACTTCACGGTGAAAACACTGTGGAACCACAGTGTTCGTGGAAACATTATGTAAACCACGAAGGTTCCACAATGTTTCTACCGTGTGTTTGTTCCTTTCAAACACCGTGTTTGAACAGTAGTTTCTCGCAGAACCCACGGCACTCATACACCAAATCCACGGTGAATACACAATAAGTATCCACCGTGGTTACACAATTAATCCACAGTCGTTACAATCTGTAAAAATATAAAAAAGCCCGCGGTGATTTCAGTAGTTTCTCGTAGAACCCACGGCACTCACACACCAAATCCACGGTGAATACACAATAAGTATCCAGGGTGATTACACAATCAATCACCGGTTGTTACAATCGGTCGTTTAAATTAACAATTGCTACGCATTATTTCCGTATGAAGTCATGATATTGACGTTTCGTTCTCTTCATTTGTACGAGCTACGTAAGTATGAGCCTTTAAACAAAACCATCACAAAAATGATTTCAAATTCATATAATATCGCCTCCCGGCAAAAAAAAGTGTTATATCACATGTTAGGTAGGTAGGTTTAACATTTTTATAGCATTGAATAGCAAATGTTGCATTTGGTCAGCTGTAAAAACATCGTTATTAGCTCAGTCAAAAAGGGAACATTGTTCCCTTTTTCACTGAGCTGTTTTGTTCAATTCACAGGCATAAAAGTCGTGTCATCTCGAAATTTTTTAGTGGGAGAGCCATGCTTCGGCACGTATGGGCCGGCTCGACCGCAGTGATACCACGGGCTCACAGAAAATTGGCACTGAAGCAATGCCTACATTGCTTTTCACCGAGTGAGTGATGTTACCGGAGGCCCTAACCATTCCCTCTCCCAACCTCACTCTCTCTTCCCTCTTCCCCTACTCCCACCTTAAAGGCCAACAACGCACTTGTGACTCTTGAGTTGCAGGTGCCCATGGGCAGCGGTAGTCACTTACCATCAGGTGACCCGTCAGCTCGTTTGCTCCCTATACAATAAAAAAAAATTGCTGTTTTTGTACTATGACACTTTTTTTGCCGGGAGGCGATATTATAAAATAACTAAACAATTACTAATATCATTACGTTTTACAATGTATTTAATTAATATTTTATGGTTCTGTTTTAATATTAATTATTTTTGTGTTCCGCCTCACGCAACTGTTGACAGTTGCGTTCAAGCCAGATAACAGACGAGTCGGCGACCATTACTGTTTATGTGTCGATTGAGAATAGTCACTGTGATAATAATCTCTCCACTTAAATAGTAATACTTACAGAACTCCGTTTAAATGTTGAATGTTTGTTTTAAACTACTTAGCGTGTTTCATGAAACTTACGACAGGACGTTTTTATATTTAGATAAGCGTTTTATTACACCAGGAGGTAATCTCTATCTGACTAAAGTTGTTGTTTTATTTCGATGTCGTCACATCAACGGCATGAAAGGTAATAGGTATGAATGTTATGTTTTGTTTTAAAATAGCAGCTGGTGACTTGCTTTGTTTTTAACTAGCATAGTTTTTTTTGTACATGAGTGATCTGTGGTTATTTTAAAAGTTGCGAGTAGGTTAATTGTTGTAGTGGAAAAATCGTTAATTTACAATTAATTTGGCGTAAATTCACCGTGAATACACTATAGATTGACGATGTGACCACTGCGAGTACACCTGAGAAATACCTTGGTTTCAGCGTGAAGTAACTATGATAATTCTGTGGAAACTTACCAATGGAACAAATGCACAGTGACAACACAGTGAAATCAATCATGGTTACAGTGTCTCCACTGTGTTTTCACCGTGAAGTCAAGACCGCGAGGGGTAGTTGAAGAGAATTACAACTATAGACTTCTGCCCTACGTTTCTAACGTGGTGCATTCAGTAATAACCGAGCAATAAATCTTTCAAAGAACGGATTCGGAGTCACTGGAGGGCCAGAGATTCCAGTCTCTTACAGCCTGACATTCTTCGGATGTCATCGTTCCGGAGCAAAGTTAATGTTGATTGGCTTATCGGTTAAACTTTTAATTGTAGTTTGTGTCGCGTATAACTGCTGTTTAACCTTTCCACTTCCTCGACTACACGTTTTTTAAGAAATACTACAACCTAATATAATTACTACTGAACTACTGTTGTCAAAATAACACGCTGTGACACTAAATGCGCTTTTATTGATAACTAGCTTTCATAGCTTTCTTTCATAAGAACCGTCTCCTGACAATAACAAACACAAAAAAAAAGAATTAGCGAAATCGGTCCAGCCGTTCACGCGTGATGCCGTGACCAAGGGAAATAGGGATTCATTTTTATATTTAGGTATAGATGTTAAGAGGCCGGGATGTTGATTGGAATTGAAGGACAGAACTGAGGCATTGTCATTGAAACACACGGAATAAGTAAGTAGGTCTCTACTATTAAAATTGTAAACCAGTAATTTTCAATCTAGTTTAATCAAATGTTTATTGGTAAGATCATATATATTTGAACGAATTTTCTATCATTAATGAAAATATTTGGCTTACAACGAGAACAGGAATTGTACTTATTTTCAATAAGTTGCTCTTATACGTGCTTAATATATTAAGATTTGTACGAGTATTGTTGTATATAACTTAATATCAACAATTATACGTATATTTCAATGAGGTAATCAAGACCGCTGCCTCTTTCGCTCTTAAGTCGAATGTTGACAAAAGAGGATCCTACTCCACCAGCAGTTATGGTAGCACCTGCTCCGGAGTGGGCGATGTCTCTTGCAATAACACCCTGAAAATAAAGAATTTAGTATTACCAACATAATAGAAAAGATTTTTAATGGGTTTTCGTAAATGGGTAATAACCCATAGAACGAACCTTCGTAAAGAGGGATCTGGTCTATGAATCAGAGGGCCTCAGAGAGGTCACCGATCGTGTCAGACTTTTTTATTTAGTACGTGCAAGAATTGTTTTCACGTGTCTGATGTTTTTTGTTATATGTATTTAGTTTGGATCGGACAAACGTAAATAAGTGGGTATAATAATAAAAAAAGAGGCAGTCATAGGACTGCCGACAGAAGTGTAAACTTAAACGATACGACGAACTTAAAACGTCACATTAACAGGTTGGTGACATAAATTAATAAAAAGACACAACTCAATGTTTAGATTAGCGCCCTCTAGTGGATCTATATATTTATTATTAGCTATTATTAGCGTCTCTCTCTCTCTCCATGACTGACTGACTGAACTCTTAACTCACTCACTTACTCACCCCACTTGCCCCTCCCCCTCCCTAGATTCTCTACTCCCACTCGCCGCACTCTCCCTCCCTAGATTCTCTACTCCCACTCTCCCTCCCTAGATTCTCTACTCCCATTCGCCCCCACATTCCCCACTGTCCCACTCTCAGTCCCTAGATTCCCTACTCCCACTCGCCCCACTCTCCCTCCCTAGATTCCCTACTCCCACTCTCCCTCCCTTGATTCTCTACTCCCACTCTTCCACTCTCCCTCCCTAGATTCCCTACTCCCACTCGCCCCACTCTTCCTCCCTTGATTCTCTACTCCCAATCGCCGCACCGCCCCTCGCCCACTCTCACACTCACCTAATCTCCCCACTCTCCCTCCACCCCTTCCTCTCCATGTCTCTGTGACGCTGTACTTGTAAATATAGGAAACTCACCTCCGTCTTAAGAATTTTCGATCTCGCCATAACAATATATATTTTTTTTAAATATCGGACACATTTTCCATACATTTTCGATCAGGGTCAACGTGACCCTGAAATCTGACACGAGTTTAACTTTTTTTACCCATCTTAAAAAGTGCCCACCGCCGCTAAAGAAGTTTTCACTTCAAAAATAATAATCTATGACATATTATAATGAATTTATCATAGAACACTATATATATATATTTGCAACGATAAGATGTGAATGCCTTTTATTGTAATTTTCTTAATAATATTGCTCCCATAATATACTTAAGGCAGGTATTAGGGATCATTTAAATATACTGATTATTTTAATTGTTATCTAGGTAATATTATCGTAAATAATAGTAAAGATGGTTATTTGTTTACGACAATAGTAAAATTTTATCTTGTTCTTACCACTCACTTATTATAGGTAAGTATTTCAATTATACTTAACCGGTTTTGTCCCTAACAAGTAATAAATTATATAGAGACCTGACAATATCACGAACATAGATAAACTCTTAAAAAATATCAGAAACGGTTGATCAGTACTGTGTACCGATTGTCTTACCTTAATAATTTGCTGCCCTGGCTCACTGTAGAATATTTCTTTAACCCTCTTTGTGAATGGAAAAGCCATGTAATCTACTTTTTGTTGCCATATTAAACGACCATTTAAACTGCTACCGACAATAAGGTCACTCGCGACACACGAAGATACAACCAAAGCCAAAAAACCTAAAGCAAGTAAGTACTTCATCTTAGACGATGTAGCCTCGCACAACTGATCAAGTCAGAATGTGGTCAAAGTAGATACTCCTATCAATTACAAATAATTAGGTAAGTACCTAATTATTATTATACCTAACGTGTTAAAAATATGTTTGTTTAAGTATCATATTGATAACCTTATCTACGGAGTTAACAATACATAAGTAACTACTATTATACACTAGGTATACACTTAGAAATAGATTCATTTTCATGAATTAAACTGTGGAGACAATAAAAATAATCTGACCGAGTGTGACTCGGGCACTGAGGGGTCCGTAAGCAAACAAACTTGTATGTAAATAGTACGCCTATCTCGGGAATTAATTCTCGAAGATTTTTGCCCGTTATTCCCAAAAATACTTTCCCATACATCGATTTACGACAAAGTTAAACGCGTACAACGACAAAAAAATGGATGACAAACGATTCAGATATTAAGATGTCGCCGTTCACCAGCTGCATTTTTGTGATCTGTAGTGTTTTTTATTACTTAAATTATCATTTTTTATTCCCCTTTTTTGGTGCAGTAAGCGTGTCGGTTATAGTTGTAGAACAGTTGAACTGTTTGGATTCATTTGTTGATTTTGTTGTATAGCGGTGAGCAGTAAACAGTCTGGATTTTTTTTTGTCCATTTTGTTCTATCGTACAACTGATAGTAGAATTAGATGGATAAACTCGTTGCTGCAAACTGAAACGTTAAGAGACTATTTAAATCGTTTCTTAAACGTTTTACACTTTAGCTTTTGAAGTTTAAACGGATGATCGTATACTAAAGGTTTCTACAAGTTCTTCAATTATGTTGTTTTCGGTTTCGGTACCTACTTACATAGCTGAGCACAACAGATAAACTGATGACCTAAAGTAATCGCTATCACGGTTGTGCACGGCACCCATCTTTCGTCGCGTAGAACATGGATGGAACAGATTTCACATCGTCGTGATTACGGTAAAAAAATAGTAGTAAGTACCCGAAAATTATTTACTACTTATAATATACCTTATATACAGTGTACATATGTCAATGGAACATTGGAACACTTAGTTAAATCACTGAAAGGGCAAGGCTCTAGCATGCAGTTACAAAAAGTTTTTTTTTTATATCTATCCGTTTACAAGTTATGACCGTTTGAATTTCCAGGTATAATTAACTTTTTAACAAAACTTTTTAACAAAAATTAAACCGACGATAGCAGGGAACTGAAAAGTGAAAAATAAACTTGTTAGCTTAACTAAACTCCTACACTAATGTATGAATAATTTTGGGCCAGAGCCAAACATACAAACAAGCCAATTAATTATTATATATACCTATACGGGTTGACTTGAGAACCTCCTCCGTTTTTTCGTCGGTTAAAAATACCTGGAAATTCATACGATCATATTTGGTTAACCGAGTTTAAAAAAAAAAAAATCTTTTTGTAATTGCATGCTACTCATGACCTTTCAGTGATTTAATGAACTTTATTAACATATGTTCTTGACGCAAGCTGAAGGTACGAGTACCTACGAACGTAATTAACGTAACGTAATTCCAGCTAGAACGATAGCAGACGATACCTAACGTGGGGGCTGCAAGGAAGAAAACTTCTGTTTGAAAATACCCAAATGGGTTGGAGGTAGTGCGTAAGGTCAGATATTCACCCTTTCACGGGATCGTGGATGGAGGTGAGCTTGTGGTTTAATAAAACCTGTTTTGTTGGCTGTAAGTGCTATTCCAACCAACCCATCTCCGTTCAGATTCGTAAAAGTAAGCATCTGTAGACTTTCACAGAACTGACCGATCTGTGAGACTTGATATACAATGAAGAATGGCATGCACATTCCCGTGCAACCACGGCCTAAATGACTCTCAGTGATTTCTTGCTTTTATTTAATAGGCCGTGTCAAGTCACCTCCTATAATCTTTATGAGACGCGAAGTGATATTGTTTTCTTTAGCCACAGTTTGTCATAACAAAAATAAACATAAACAGAAAAAATATAAACATCAAATAATATGGTAGTCCTTTATTCCGGATAAACTCTCTTATATAATAAACAAAACAACAATTTACGCTACGAGAAACAGTGCTATTTGTAATTATTGAAAATTTTCATAAATTTTTACAGTTCCCTAAGTAATACTTTTAGAACCACTCCGATGACCTAACATAATATTATCAGTTCTACAACCACCAAAACATATATATTATGCCAAAAAAGTTCTTAGCAGCAACTCCAAACCACATATACCTATTATAATATATCATTACACAGAACTGACTTGCATTGCCGCGAAACGAGGCGTTGTTTCCATATCGAGTGAGTCAGTTGTAACCTGCGAACGTGTGTCAGAATTCTCGGTACTGTTATGCACAGAGGTTGAGGTCATAGACATTTTTTCATCTTTCATGCTACCATTTGCTTCGACAGAACTGTCAGCATTCGACGACTTTTGTGGAGCATCTACCATGTCACCGCCGCCACCGCTTAGAGAATTAAAAAAGCCTTTTGAAGAATCTTTATGTGTGATTTTCTTTTCTCCGGGAGCTGTGGTTTTTTCTTTGCCGTCTTTAATCTTTTTCCCAAGAACGGGAAAAGAGCTTAATTTAGGTTTCGAATTTCTAACAACGCCGCCGCGTTGTATTGGAGTAACTTCTACTTCACCCTCTTCCGTGATGGACGATAACATGTCAGTCGATTCTGTCGGAACTACTTGACCGGCTTGTATAGGAATGTCATCTGGAAACAAGTTATTATTAGGTATGGCATCCTGGATTAACGTCATGTACACAGGAAAATGTATGCAGTTACATCCTAGACTTCGATTACTATTAGTAAGTGGTTTAATAAAAGAAAGTAGGGTGCGGTTTACAATAACAAGGATAATAATATTTCTGTTGTTGCTCTATCTAATTCTAAATACACATTCAATATTGAACTACATATATGCTTTGTGACTGTCATTCATATTTTTGGAGCGAACCTGATGTTAACTCACAAATCTAAAATATAAGCTAATGTAAAAATGTTACGTTAGGTAAGTAGAAGAATATAAACAATCAACGGTTTTATAGGATTTTCTAACGAAATAAATATGTTTATAATATTTAATTAAAGTTTAACTAAACTCTTGCATTACGAGAACGACTTTATAAATAGTATTGATTTAACGGGCCGTGACATGGATTTGCACCTGACGTGAGAGGACATTATAACGTGCCGTGCTGTGTTGGTGTGTCTTTAGGTGTGTGTGTGTGTGATGTCTTTGTGCACTGACAAATATACATTTATTATAAACATAGTAATATATTACCCAAAAGTCATTGATCAATTATGAAAACTAAATACCGAGCTCAAATACATCAATCTTCTAAATCGAGATCCTCCGCAATGTACCTAATACGAGCTTTCAAAGTTAGAGAGTAATTTTCAGTACTCGGCTTATAAAAATAAAGCGTTATAAGTATTAAATCAAAACCATTTATTTCAATTAAACCAATAATAGGTATTTTTGAATTGTCAGGAGTGGGAGTCTGTCAGACTAAGCCAGTCGTGAAGCTAGTTGCCTGTTCCAATACGTAGATTCTATGGAGAAGAATAGGCAAGAAACTCCAAGGACACTCTTTTTCAAAATGATTTTTTACAAATTTCTGGTTAAGTATATTGCTTATAAGCGTAAATGAAATGTGAGGACAATGTAACACACCTATTATTTTAATTATTAAAAGCTTAAAAGCATTTACAAATCGCACTGAGAATGCGGCTACTCTAGAAGTTAAAATTTTATATACTTCATGTTGTATGCGTAAAATTAAGTTCTTTTTTTATTTATTACATACAACAAGCCTCTTGCATCCAGTGACTAGCTGGAGCAGCATACCAGCTGTGACATTGCTACCGGAATAAAAGAATTAGAAAAAATGTTGGTATTAACCTATAGTAGCAATTTGCTTATTCAAACAGTTTTATGGGCTAGATTAAATGTAGATCAGCATTTAATCTAGCTTTCTATCTTTTATTGTTTTAATATTCATTAATTAAAAATAAGTAAAGAAAGCGTAAAGATAATTACAGATAGAATTGGTTTCTTTAATTTATTTTAGATATAAAGTTCTTTTTTCTTTATATATCAATACCCACCTTAAATACTTTGATTTTTAAACAAATGCAAATAACAATTATAAGATATACATATATGTATATTTTCTAACGAACGTTTAATAGGCAGATACTCTAATGACGATTACAATGTGTAAGTAACAATTACTGACAATTTGAATACCCTTTCTTTGACTGCTCCTTAGACATGGAAGTGTTTATGTTTTTATTGTGGCATGACGCAGTTTCGATGTCATTGGAAAGAAATACATTTTTAGTCCACAATCTATCCAAAGAATGATTCGGAGAGGACGCATTTGGCTGCACAAAGTTAACTTCATCTGTATCCAAACCAAAAATAATATATACTGCAAATATTTACTTATTAAAATGTGTTTTGGCTAGTCTATAGCGTATTTAATGAAATTGTAAATGTTCGTTGTTGTCATTTGTGTGAAAAAAAAAAGTTTATTTTATAATGTAGGGGCACAGCAGATTTCAGATACCCTATAGCACATCTTTAGTGTTTAAAGACAGCAGTATCGCTTCCCATGAGGTTGACTGTGTGCTTGTTGCCTGCCTACTAAATTGTACAAAACAATTCTCACCTGGTAACTTCTTTGTACGGAATGATGCATTGGTGATCATGGACTTTGACATAGTAACCGTAGTTGTTGCAGGTGATAATGCTACACTGATACCCATTGGCCCGTCACATGGTTGACCTGAAATACAATGTAACAATTTTGTGTAATAAATAATAAACATTTTTCACTTCACTGATTGTTAACTATTTATTTATTAAATCGCAATTAGACTGCAGGAAGGCGCAGGGGTTAAAATAGGCACCTTCTCAACTGATGCTGTGTCGATTGTTGGCGGTTAGATCCCCAATAATATTCACAGATGACTATTCTCGTATCGACACATACCATTTCTGACCGTTAATGTACACTTGGGAAATCTAGGGATAATTCCCTACTGCACACAACAATGTGCACGTAATGAAGGGTGCGATAAATATGCAGCTTTATTTAAAGGGATTATTCGTATTTTTTTTTAATTTTAGGAAAGGTCTTATTAATATTAACATAATTGGGTACGAACTCAGTACAGTGGGAATACCTGTACTAATATGGGCTTTATAAGCAATCTAGCATGAGCATTTTACCTATAATATCTTTATTTTCTAATTTATTTATAAAAACACCACAAAAAGCATAAATTATACTCAACAATAGTAATGTCGAGATTGTCACACATATTGTGTGCAGGTTTCTGTTATCGGAGAGAGTAGTAAATTTATCCAGACAATTGATTGTATGGTAGGCATAAAACAGCAGAAATGTCAAATTTATTTATTATTTTTATGTAAAACTTTGTTATAGTAATAATTATTTATAATAGCTTGAGATATTTTTGCTCAAGATTCGAAAGTGCTAAACAGCACTAATATCATGTATGCACATTATTCCGTGAATGAGTGGAGGCGACACAGACTTATGCCTCTACTGACTGGCTCAATAATAAATACAAAATCATTTTTGACAGCACCAAAAGTTAGAAATAGTAAGAGAAAAGTAAGTATTGATTATTCTTAAGAAAATACCTTTGTCAAATCCCTTTGTTTCAAACATGTTGACCGTCTGATATTTATTTGTTCACATGCTTCAGAGACTGGTTGCAAATCAATTGCTTGTACTACAATATCCATACAGTACTCAATATTACAATGTTGTACGATCACAAACTGTTGTGGACAGTTATTGAATTTAAGTTATACTGCCTACAAGTCTGCTAAGTATAAACAATTATGACGAGAAATTGGGGAAATATGTTGGATGTATAGTATGAGCATACAGTGAGCTGAATTCAATTAAGATAATATTAAATTTTTGACACAAACCTGTAGGATTGTTTTTCAAGGAATTTATCACAGCGCTGGTTACCAACATAACATCAGGAAATAGTTCATACTGCGCTCTATGGTCTATGTCTTTTACAGCTAGATGCGCCAAAGTGTAGAACTCATTGAACATAGCAAAGTATGCTCCTTCAATCATTTCTAAAAGGAAGTTGGACGATACCGGTATTCGCGGTATGCGTTTGTCAGATGTGCCACCCATTTTTTTGTTAAATCCTTGTGTAACTATTCTGTAAGTAGAAAATAATGGCTTTGTAAATTTGATTACATATGTAAATGTATCGCGAGAATATACGACGGGGATCCCAAAGTAATGATAAACAAACAGGTATTTATAGTGCAAATGAAAATCTAAAAAAAATAACGTAGCTCATACCCTCAGTAGTTGGATAAATAAAAATCGACAAGAACGTGACCGTTATTATTCAGAAAAAATGAATAGGATATTTTTTTATGTTTATTGAAGAACATGTTAATGTTTGTTGCGCAATGACATTGTCGATCCACCGTTAATATTTATAAATTCAATATTTTTCTATGCTCTTAAGGTACTCTAATGGTAAAGATCGCCATATGCTTTTCCGCATAAGTACAGTGGCTTTCCTCTATATTTCATTTTGATGTGGGACCACTGCACTGCAGTATACTACGATGATTTGGGTAATTGCCTTGCAGCACCCAGGTTGTTGTATCTGACCTAAAAATAACTTTTCTGCAGATCTCATTCAGAATATAAATTCTGAATGAGGTCTGCAGAAAAGGATGTTTTGCCCAAACATGCACTTGTTTAGGGTGTTTTACAATACGTTGAAGCAACCTATTATGCTTACTTGTCCAAGCTTCCGACAGAGAGAACCATGCCCAGAAAGAAGATTAATATGATGAAATAACGTTGCCACAACTTCGATCTAAATTTTCCTTTGCCCAGTTGACTTGTTTGGAATGTGTTTTTCAGATAACAAAGGTTTCTCCAAAATAGCGACTACGGATTGTATTTAGGGTTATTTTTATTCCCTTCTGACATAGTTTTGATTGGACAGAATGCAGTAAAAGGCTTAGAGCATCTCGAAAAAGATGAGGTATGGCTCTATCCTGCTTTTTAGCTGTCGCTCAGCTTGATCCCCTCTCGGGCAGGTCGTCCACACTCATAATCCCTAAATATCGTTTTACCCATTTGTTGACGAAACTTTCCGATTTTTAAAATGTATTTGCAGCCGATTTGTATGATAGCTTCGGTCCTTTAGCATGTTGAACAAGAAACATTGCGTTGTAACGTTTCAAGTATTAGGCCAAACGGCTGTAAAAGTGATAGTGTATTAAGCATGAGCCAAAGATTACAACTAAGAAAAAGAGATGGCGCTGTGTTGTCTTTTTTAATAAGAGTGGTCGTCGTTCTTGTTGAACAGACTGTAAATAGGTCATGATTCGAACAGTCGAAGAGATGACACGAATACGGAGAAAACTGAAATGAGAGGTGTCATTAAGTACCTCTGCTTGAAATAATTTTATTATTTACGAAAGAGAAAACACTGTTGCATGCTGGTCCAACAAGTTTATTCTTGGTAGAACTGTACATCGACGCCCACCCACGTCTCATACCCAAGAAAATAACACACAAATAGAAAATGTAGTAAAAGCTGATCGAATACATTTAGCTGAGGTTACAGGGATCTCATATGACAGCATTCAACGCATTTTCACTGGAGATATGAATATGGTATTGAGTACCGAGAACGTTGACAAAAGAACAAAGGCAGTGACACGTTGATATTTCCAGGACGAGAAATATCCAACTGATCAGACACATTTTTGACTCGGTTTATAACCATGGACAAGAAATGGACTCATCACTTTGATCCCGAGACGAAACAACAATGCATACTTGCAAGGTTCCCCACTAACACCGAAAAAAATGAATGTTCCAAGCTCCGCATGAAATGTTCCGCGTCCTTCTCTTAGGATGTCGTGTACATAATAATGATTCATTACCTGCAAAAGGGAGCCATTATAGCCTGCTCATATTAGTCAGGCCAAATTAGAAGATTGCGGGAGAAAATTAAAGAATAGAGGCGAGGCAAATTACGAGCAACGGTCCTGTTTCACCAAGTCAATGCAATGCACTAGTGCACAAAGGCGAAGTCGCCATGGCCATACCATTCGGGGACCTGGGTTAGAACGGATCGAACACAAACCCTATTCTACAGATCTGGTCCCCCAGCGTCTTCTTCCCCGACTCCAGGAACGGATCAAGGGTAAGAAATTTAGACATGATAGTGAGGTGAAGGCTGCTGTAGAGGCGTTTTTCGAGGATCAAACTAATTATAATTTTTAAAAGCTATTCAAGTCTTAAAGAAATGATATACCAAATATATATGTAGGATCCTCAGTCACAGGACTAGGCACAACCAAATATAAATGTAGGATCCTCAGTCACAGGACTAGGCACAATGTGGGCACGAAGTGTGTACGGGTGATGAGAAAACTCCCTTTTGATATTTAATCACTGATGCATCGTAAACACGCAAAGAAACACTGTACAGATCCTAGGTTAGTGTTGACTCAGCGGTGGCCAAACGTAAAGTGAACTCGTCCGTCGGCACGCCGACACCCTTCGCCTAGACTCTGCGTAACGCCGATAGATGGCGCTTGTGTTCATTTCCGGTGAATTAATTATAGAGGGCGCTCTAAGCATCCCTTTTTTTTCTTTTTTTTTTTCCATGTGGAAACCCCCACGGGTCATCACCTCACCATGGCTATTGGTGAGGTGGTATGTCGGAATCGAACCAACTAAAACCACACGGTGTTCCGTAACAAGTGAGTCTATGGCAAGGGACTCGGGTATACCCTAGGAAGGAAGTCCCCGAGAATCCTAGCAGACTTTGGCCGCCCTCAAATAGAAGGCAGCCACACCATTGGTAGCAGAGGGCCTTGCCCTCCTTCCGATTTAGAGAGGCGCACGCGGAACACGTCGCGCCACCGTCTCAGGCCTGCTTCTGCTAGAGTAACGGGCAGCCTCACCCGTTACCCCCAGGCCAGCGCTCATGGAGGCCGGAGATCATTCTGCGCTCTCCGGCGCCTGGTGCCTCTTCTTTGGGACGGGAGAGTACTAGTCCTCTCCCGTTCCCTTTCCGCCGCCTCTTTAGTGGACATCACTTCCTCACAAAAAGAAGCGGCGGATTCCCAAGCACTCTCACTTTGGACCATGGACAGAACCATGGTCTCCAGCGAGAGGCTTCCCACACCGATAGCCGCCGCGAGGTCGTGGCGCTGTTGCATCCACGCTGAGCACTCCACAAGAGTGTGGAGTGCAGTATCCTCGCGACAGCCTCCTCCGCAGTGATGGCACGCAGACGTTGGCTCCCGGCCTATGCGACACAGGTACTTTCCGAAACAGCCGTGGCCGGTCAGCACCTGCGTCAACCGGTAGGAGAGGCTGCCGTGCTGCCTCTCCAGCCAATTCTCCATGATGGGTCTTACCGCCACAATTGTGGCGTGCCCTGCGCTCGGTCGCTCAAGTCGCTCTTTCCACTCTGCCATTAGGACCTAACGGAGCTGAGACCGTTGCACGACGCAAGTGTCTTCGCCTCGAGGTCTCATGGTGCAATTCCGGCTACGAGACTCGCCGCTTCGAAGGAAACCGTGCGATATCCCCTTATGACTCTGACGGCCATCGCTCGCTGTGGTCGCCGCAATATGGCAGCATTGCGGGCCGTCAGGTTCTCCGCCCAAATAGGGGCCCCATATAGGGCCATGGACCGCACGATACCATTGTAGAGCCTCCTACAGGAGGTGTCGGGCCCCCGTAAGTTGGGCAGCAGCCGCGAAAGCGCAGCTGCCGTCCTCATAAGTTTGGGAGCCAGATTCCGGAAGTGGTATCCGAAATCCCACCGACTATAAGCCCAAGATATCTCGCTCTAAGCATCCCTACTAATGACCTAAGGTGCGACATATATACTAAAGGCTACGTTAAAAAATAAATTGCATTTAAAGTCCTCAAAATTGTTTTACATACATTCATTATCATTACTCTTGAATCACCCCTTGTAATTAAGGAATATCTTGGGTGAAGCTTTTATATCACATACAGTTGTATCGTATAGAACTTTTTCTTTTTAGATTACACATCTAAAAATATGTGGTCTCGTATGTATGGTTGACTGGTAGAAAATAATGTATCTGCAGGACGTGTAAATACATCAATAAAATAAATATACTAGTATGTGGTACCTTTGAAAATGTAGTCTGACCCACATAATATATGTTATATAATAATAATTCCAATTTCTTTACTGACTGAACAAACAGTCTAATTTGCACACCGTGTACTAACTCCACAATCAGCATGCGCGATCCGTTGTCGCTCAGTGCAAACATACCTTATTTCAGTAGAAATTAAATTACTAATTATCTATGTACCTGGAGGCAGCAATACAGAAGTGTCTCAACGCAAGTTTTGGTAACAGACTTAATTGACGGTTGTAAATGAATAGCAGTGCTGACATGACCTTCAAACGATTCTGTGCATTTATCACTTCAACTTGTGGCAGTGGACCCCAGCTGACGAGCTTCGTGTTACACTCTTCCCATCTACGTAGAGCACTCTCTGTTAAAAACTGTGATCCTAGAGAAAGAGGCTGCAATAAAAACATTTGTTTATTTGAGAATGAACAAATACCTATATTTGAACAAAATATATTTCCTAACAAGAAAGTTTAACAGTTACAACGTAGCAAGTTAGACTGAAGTTAACCATTACTATAAACTACATTGTTACGGAAGTCTAAATTGAATCTAGTTACGAGTAGCGGGAACTAAATTGAGACGCACGGCGCCATCTTTTGAAGAATGACGGAACTAATCTATCTATCAATAAGAATATTCTGCTGAGTTCTAGAAGTTCGAAGCGTTCGAGTCAAGTTCATGAACTTTCTATGCGATGTTTTTCGAATTATATAAAGATGTTGCAATGCTGTATGGACATTCAGTTCTAGTTGAGCGATACTGAGAGTTAACAAGTGCGAAGTACAACGAAATAGTGAGTGGAGATATTGAGAATTACTTGAAATTGTGTTACAGTATTTTGTGTATATGATAAAATATACAAAGGGACAATAAAATATCATAGATGATCAGTTGTACAAGTGAAACTGTTTAATGTGGCGATAAGATATATGGCGCAGTCGGTGATCAGTTCATTCAGCGATCAGAGAACATATTTATATTAAATCATAATGTATTTAATTTAATCAAAACTACAAGGTGGTGCAAAAGTAATGTCATATCAACTTGAATGTGCCTTAATTTTTTTCGTTATGGCGTCAAATGTCATTGTGCTTTGACGATGTTGTAGACAGATAGAGAATTCATTAACAACAAGCAATTGAGCGATACACACATGAATAGCGTGGAACTATTGTTACTGCTTATTTGACCAATTTTCGGTCTGTTGTTTTAATGCAGCGTGAATTTCGTCAACGTGCACCATGTACGCGAACAATTAAGCGTTTGGCTGAGCATCTCGTGCAAACTGGGTCCACTAAAGAGCACGAAAGTACCATGCTTTGGTGAACATGGTGCAAGAGATTTCGTATCCAAAATCATACTGAGCGGAAAGCCCATTTCAACTTAAGTGGTTACGTTAACAAAAAAAATTGTGTTTCTGGGGCACACATGGTGACTGTTTGGCGTAGCATTTGCAGTGAAAAGTGATTGGCCCTTATTTTTTAAGGATGCCTATGGAACCACCGAACCATCACCGGAACGCTCACCGCGTTACAGGTAGATGTTAAGCTTTTTTCTTTCCGCAAGTTGCTGAATTGGGTCTGGAGCATGGTTGCTAGCAGCAGGACGGAGCAACCGTTCACACAGCTCGGGAAACGATGGAGATTTTAAGACACCAATTTCTGGGTCGGATAATCTCCCGTTTTGGAGATTTGAACTGGCCATCCAGATCGCCAGATCTAACGACACCAGACTTCTTCCTTTCGGGCTTTTTAAACAAACAACAACCTTGCAACGTTTTTCTGTGAGGCTGTGGTATCACTCCGGTCGAGCAGGCCTATACGTGCAGAAGCATGGCTATATACATAATGCTTTTCCTCAAAAGTGCGGTTTTGTATCCACCCGTGTCATTTCCAAGACATTTATGCGTGGAAAAGTCAGTAATTTAAGATTCTTAAAGGAAGATACACAGCTGTCCGTAGTTTCAACTTAATGTCATTAATTTTACCTCTTCAAATAAACTTTTTGTGAAAACAGCAACTTTTTTTTCATTTATAACAATATGGTAACTAATTCACATCATGACATTACTGTTGTGCCACCTTGTATTATATCTGAGTATGCATGCTTCAAAAGTTTCAGCAAGCCATAACAACATATAAATGAAACGAACATTATTATATTAATCAAGCAATTCAAAATACCTATAATATACTATGATTGTGCAGATGTAAATTTATTTTACCTCATGATATATGGACGATTGGGCCAATGACGGTAGTCTAAATGAGACCACTTTGGGTTTGCCAGCTTCATCCACCACTTCAAAATTATACAAACCTGTAAAAACGCATTTTTTATTACAAAAAAAAACTAAATATTTATTGTAAGATGATTATACATATTTTCATCGAGTAATAGATTCTATGATATCGTAACTCGTCAGGAAAAATATTCCCAACAAGTTAGTTTCACATGATGAAACATTTTATTCCCACCAAAATATAAACGTTTTGCGTAAGTAACCCTGGTTGAGAAAAAAAAAATGCTTGCTACTTGCTTGAAAAAATCCTTAGTACTGTGCCAATCACAGTATTTCTGAATGATTTTTTTCATCAAATTTTATTAGGAAATAATGACAACTAGAGATCACCTGGCGGCGCGCGGTCGAATTTCGACCATGTTGAATGTCTTGTTCTATTTCATTAGCCAGTATAACTTGAACTGTCATTATATAGACTTTTATACGATGACAGGTCAACATATATACATACATACATACTTTATAGCTTTTTGTAGCCGTTTTTGCATAATTTTAACTTTATAGCACATTTTGTTTAAAAATTTTAGCTTTTTGCACTTCTAGATATAAACTTTAAATATTCAAAATTTCACATTCCTGTTTGTGTGAGTTTGCTTAAAAAAATCGTATTTACAAAGAATTCTCCTCACATATTAATCTCTCTTCTCTCAGGAAATAGCCGCGTCCGTGTCTAATATCATGTGTGCCGGTGAAGGATCAAGCAGCAATCTGTCATCTATAACGACGTATACCTTGTGACATGTGTCTTTAATCATCTAAGCAGTGACGCTTCACCGAGTTTAGCATGACAGGATCGCCTATTCAATCTACTTTTCTTAGATTAGACGACATAATTATGGACTTAAAACATACCTACCTATTAATAATGTTTCTATGCAACGAAATATATTTTTATTCCCTTGAGCAATTAAGCTCAAGTAGTTGTAAATAAGAGTGGGCACAAACTGAAGCGTGAATCTCTGTAGGTAAGCTTCTTTCGATCTGTAGAAGCTGAACAATTGGGTACAAACGTCTTCTAATATCTGTAAGTCATATGAATACATATTAGGTAATGAAATATAAATAAATTCATAATGAGGGACACATACTTATAAAAGGTATCCCTAATATTAATTTTTAGTTTTTTTTTTATTTAGGATAATCATGATATCAATCAACAAGCATTTAAGTCATGATAATATTGAATTGAAGAAAGGAAAAAGATAAACAAAAATTTGCATGATAAATAATGTTCTTATAATTTTAACCTGTTCATATTCTGAATCATCTCCCTCCTTTTTTTCGTTCTCTTCGTTTTCATTGTAGAAAATATTAAATATTGCTGTTGCAATTTCATGATTGTGTTCATGTTCAGCTGCAAAACTTTTTAATTCATTTTCTTGTAATGATGCATACTCATTGAGCCATTCGGATATCAACTGTTTCCATTCTGCCATTTTAGCAGCAATTAATGATGTGCACCTGAAAAATGCTATATTTAAGTTTAGGTATATTCCAAAGAGTGCGTCAACAGGTATCAGATCGAGTCGTTTCGAATGTAACGACTTAAGATATAAGGAATGATGTCCCGGTGATGAAGAAGTTGATGAAGAAGCTTGTGTGGTAAGGGAGACAAATAACAAAGCCTCTTAGGAGTCTGAAATAATTCGAAGATATGCAATGTGTTCAGGGTAACACATTCATAAACAGAACAACTAAACATCGACGGCTATATGCGTAGCGGTCAGGAGGTGAAACGCCAAAGCCAATATGGACATGTTAATAAAAAGTTATCATGTCTACCAGTCTAAAACGCATTGGATACACAAAACGAAAAGAAGCAGTAGATACCTAAAGAAAAAATATACATCATCCAATTTTTTATAATTTGGTAGAGACGTGTCCCTAAGGTGCAGGCCAGACAAAAGAAGCGCGGCGGCGCGCATTGGGTACGCCTGTAATGCGCTCCCTAGACGATCATGCGGCATGACATGCTGAATCATCATGCTGCATGAAGGACCTATTGAGAGTCTATCATGCAGCATGATAGTTAGCTTGGTATAATCATTTTATTCAGTAGATATAGATAGTACAGTAAAGGAATCTTCTGTGTGCGCTGGTATGGTAATGTCTTTGTCAAAGGCAAATTTATAAATAAACTAGCGACCCGCCCCGGCTTCGCACGGGTGCAATGATGATACTTAATATACTACAGAATATCTTTAAATACAACGTTCACAGCTTTTTTTTCATTAGACAATACAAACATGTTTTCTTCAGAGGTTACTCTTGAAAGAGCGACATATAACCCTCTGGCCGGTGCCGCGCCGCAACCGCTATGTCCCTGCATTTTAAATCTGTAATATCTTCGAAAATATTCATTGAAATTACATGCTGTAAAGGGCCATTTTGATCTATATTAAATGCACAATGTATTTAAAGTACTTAATTTGATAAGGATTAATGCTGTATTGCTTAAAACCGCTTCGTAAATAAGCCATTATTTCTCGTAAAAAGTAAAGGATAAAAAATGGTTATTGTTGGTTATCCCTAAGAGATAACATATACCATCGCGGACTTTTTTGTAGACCTTTTTAAGGTGTACAATACTGTGGTACATTATTTTGATCTATCTTGTAGGGTTCAGCCAGCGTTTGCAATGTAAACGCAAAAAAATGTGTTTATTTACGACATCACATTAGAAACCTCTAAAGTTATCAGTATTTCTCTACTATATTATGCATGTATTATACATATAAACCTTCCTCTTGAATCACTCTATCCATTAAAAAACCGCATCAAATTCCGTTGCGTAGTTTTAAAAATCTAAGCATACATAGGAACAGACGGACAGCAGGAAGCGACTTTGTTTTATACTATGTAGTGATAAATATAAAAATAAAAGAAATTGTCAATCAACTGCCAGCACGTAGTTTGCATGTCATTCGCATCAATCAATGCAATTAAACGATCATGCACGCATGACAGCACGTAAAGCATGTCATGCCGCATGATCGTCTATGGAGCGCTTAACACGCAGCGGGCGCGCCACGGTGCAGTGACGATCGTATCGATGCGTTTAAGTGTTTGATTTAAATTTGACAGCATGTATTTCTCTCAAAATGACGAAATTAGCTCTCTGTAAATAAGCCAGTTGCACAATCTTGGTGCAACTTGGTGTAACAATATTTAAACATTTCATAGTGACCATATCAAAGTAATATTGTCAGTCATTATATTTATTAAAAAAATAAAGATGTCTAGTATTGATTGATATGGTCACTATGAAATGTTTGTGTATGCATAAAGGCTCACTAGCGTTATGTTCAATTAGGACTTATTGAAAATATATAGTAAATTATTCTTATGTGATTATGTTGCCTTGCGGTGGCCAAGTTACTCAATTCATAAAAAAAATGAAGATGTCACTATAAAATGTTGTTAGTTAACAAATTAAGTAAAAATTTGACCTCACAGTTCTTACAGAACTGAACAGAAGAACTGCATTGCGAGACTGGCCATTTCAATATATTATATTTTTGATGGGATTTATATTTCCATACTAATAATATAAATGCAAAAGTAACTCCATCTGTTACGCTATTTTGGTATAGAAATATGTCGAAATAATAATTGAAAATAAACCTTGAATGTGGCAAAATAAGGGATCAAAGTTTGTATGGGAAACCAATAATTTGTCATGTTTTGGCATATAAAAATTCATCATGTACATGCTTTTTGGCGGGGACCAACATCAGCTTCGGCTTCGAAGGTGATGATAGCCAAACAGGCAGCGGAAAGGGAACGGGAGAGGATGATTACTCTCCTGTCTCCGCCGCCGGACGCCGGAGTGCAAAACAATTCCCGGTTAGTGGGCAGGATTCGCCCATCGTCGCCGCGTTATCCTAGCAGAAGTAGGCCCATGACAGCGGTGCGACGGGTCCCGCTTGTTTGAATCAGAGGGGGCGACGCCCCTCTCACTCCACATTGGAGGTTTCTTTTTTTATGGAATAGGGGGGCAAACGAGCAGACGGGACACCTGATGATAAGTGACTACCGCCGCCCATGGGCACCTGCAACTCAATGGTCACAAGTGCGTTTCCGGCCTTTAAGATGGGAGTAGAAGATGGGGTCAAATGGGGTGGGGATGGGGTCCGCCGCCGGACGCCGGAGTGCAAAACAATTCCCGGTTAGTGGGCAGGATTCGCCCATCGTCGCCGCGTTATCCTAGCAGAAGTAGGCCCATGACAGCGGTGCGACGGGTCCCGCTTGTTTGAAACAGAGGGGGCGACGCCCCTCTCACTCCACATTGGAGGTTTCTTTTTTTATGGAATAGGGGGGCAAACGAGCAGACGGGACACCTGATGATAACTGACTACCGCCGCCCATGGGCACCTGCAACTCAATGGTCACAAGTGCGTTCCCGGCCTTTAAGATGGGAGTAGAAGATGGGGTCAAAGAAGAGCTAGGGACTTAGGGCCTCCGGTAACTTCACTCACTCAGCGAAATACAATGAAAGCATTGCTTAACTGGCAGTTTTCTGTAAGGCCGTGGTATCACTCCGGTCGAGCCGACCCACACGTGCCGACGCATGGCTCTCCCACAGTTATTGTCGCCCTATTGTTAAACAGGCAGCCAAGCCTGTTGGCATTCTCATAGATTTCCTCATAGGGGATGAAAGTTTATGGGAGAGATTCTTCGCAGAGCACCAGCTAGTAATTTAATAAACTGCTGAAAATTCACAATAACTTCTGTTTTGACTTCAAACAACTCTCAATGCTTTTAGATCTTCAATGAGTTCAGGTGCTAATCTGAGACATGGTGATCCAACTCTGAAGTTTCATCAGATTTTGTTGATCACTCAATACTACCTGATTGGTGCTTGATGAATGATTGATTCCGTATGGTAACATTTGGACAAAAATAAAAGAAAAAATTAGCATGCAATCCTTGCCTAAAAACATTGTGGATAAAGCAAAAAAACTTGCAAAAAATGCAGATGCAGAATTAGTCCAATACAGATAAATGCAGCAAAAAGTGACATCATAGATTCTTGTTTACTTAACACTAGATGACATGAGAAGGTTCCTAAGTGAACATAATAGATGTCAATTCGACACATAAGCCTTTACATAATACATTGTAATGATTAAACATTATCTCAGAATTACCGGGGATGGTCCAAAATCTAAACTTACACTAATATTAAAATTCAATGTAAAACAAAAGTAAGACTACTAATATTACTATTAACATACTTCATGCAAGATCAGATCAGATCAGATCACTCGGATACAGAAAAAGAAAATTACAGTGGCCAAGTAATTTTACTTGTTGTTATACCAGAGCAATAATAATGTTCTTTTTATGTTGAATTAAACTCAAGGTCTTGTTCACAACAGTTAATTTCAAGAGAGACTTTTCTATTAGTCACATCACAATAATTTACATATCACCTTTGACTAAATTATATATATAATCAAAGCATATAACCTTCACAAGCAAAATAAAATGAACATTGATTTACAATTCACCACACTCATCTAAGGTAACTCTATTATGATAAAGTGATACAAACAAGACAAAAGAATATAGGTAAAATGTTTTCTGTGTATACACATTCACATGAAATTAGAATAAATTTTATATGTTCATATTTGGTGTAACATACCTTTATGGTGAAATTATATAGAGGTTTTAGACATTTAGCTTCTATTGCTGCATACAAATATACACATAGTTAAATTTTAATTACACTTTTTAATTACATACTTCAATTTGGTTCTGTCTGTGGTTACTGACAGGTGACAGAATGAGGGGTGTTTTGATCACAGAGTACCAAAGAGTATACAAACACTACTATGATGAAACGGGTAAATTTTTTATCAAAATAAAATTATTGAGTACAGTCCTGTAATTTTGTATAGTTTTAGTTTTTAACTGTAGAAATCGCATAAAATTATTGCCAGAAATATAGGTCGAGAGTTAAACGTTGCCAGAAGTCAATAAAATTGAAAAACAAAAATTGTTCAAATTTTTGTTTTTCTGGCGATTTCGTTTTCATATTATTAATTACTTAAAAAATCTGAATAACAATTGCCAGAAGGTTAAATGGTGGCTAAGTTTGTGAAAAATAAAGATATCGTCATAAATTTGACTGGCCTGTTGGTCTAGTGGTTAGGTGACCCTGGCCGCTATGCTTATAGGTCGTGGGTTCGATTCTCACCTGAGTCTGGGTGTTCTTTGTGTCCGTTGTTTCTATGTTTGTAAAGTCCCCCGCGACACAGGAGTAATTCCTAATGCGGGAGTTGTAATAAAAAAAAAAAAAAAAATTGTAAACCAAAAGCAATTATTTAAAATTTAAATATTAAAGTGGAATTCTGACAATGTGCTTTTTATTATTTGCTAACAGCTATGGGTTTATCTCATAGCAAGGAGTGTTTTTAGACAAAAAAATTCACTGCACCTTATCATTTCTGATTTTGGTAGCCAGCTCTCCGTCTAGTATGTCAGAATCAAACCGACAAAAAAGAAATAGGCAGTCATGTGACTGCCGAGAGAAGTGAAAACTTAAACGAAACGACAAACTTAAAGCGTCACATTAGCAGGTTGCTTTAACTAATAAGGAGCTGACAGAACTCAACGTTTAGATTAGCCTGATTAGCGCCCTCTAGTGGATCTATATATGTATTATTAGCGTGTCAGTCACGAGTTCAGTGCTTTTTCCCAATAGCAAAAGTGCACAAACGTGCCTAAAGAAGTTTTCACTTCAAAAACGATGTACCGTCACAAGTGAGTTTATTGCAAAGGACTCGAGTATACCCTAGGAAGGAAGTCCCCGAGAACCCTGGCATACTTTGGCCGCCTCTCAAACAGAAGACAGCCACACCATTGCGTGCGGAGGGCCTTGCCCCCTTTCCAGTTTAGAGAGGCGCGCGCGGTACACGTCACGCCACGGTCTCAGGCCTGCTTCTACTAGCGTAACGGGTAGCCTCACCCGTTACCTCAGGCCAGCGCTTATTACCTCTTCGGGACGGGAGAGTACTAGCCTAGCATTTTCCAAGGCAGCTGCAGTTCTATTTGAACTGTTAAAATATTCAGTTGGCTCTTTGGCTTGTTTATTATAAATAATTAATTTGATTCATGTATGTATACATATCAATGGTCTTTGATTGTAACGCATTGGCAATAGGTTCGAATATACCTGAGTATTTGGCTATCAGTTCAACGTATATAATAAATACTGATTTTGTTGCAGCGCAATGTAACTGAAAAGCACCTTTTTTTTTATACTGCTTTCCCTTCTCTATTCAAAACTATCTTTGCGGATAAATATCCCGAAGCGAATAAAATTGATGCAACGCTATTTTTTGCGTATTCATATATACTCTCCGGATAGCCAAACATACTTCTAGAGGGTTGGAAGGGGCAGATGAGTTTTTGCTAAGCCCTTGGCTCTGACGTAGATTAGTATAAGTATTTAGGTAGTCATTGAACAGGGAAGGACAAGGCCGAAGAACAGAGTATAAGTAGAAAATATCGGAAGACGCCAGACCCCCACTAGAAAAAAATCTGTAAAGCTTATAATTTGATGATAGCTCTATATGGTGTTGTGGAGTACGCATACCGCGTACTTCTAACAAAGCATCATACGTCCGCTCTCAACGAAAGCAACAGCGGGATGGCCTTACTACTCCGCACCGTTTTATTATATAGTCACGCACACAGCCAGCGTAAGTAACAACGAAATGTGATTGGTCGCTCACAGAAAGATTTTGTAAATATTGTGTAAGTTGTCTGATTCGTCAATCCATGTATTTTACGGAATATGATGTATACAACTTGTGTGACCAAAAGTGTAATATAACTAGCATAGATTTCATCAAATATAAGTTCGATTCCAACCTTCCCTGGTATTTTAATTCATACTAGCTATGGATCAATAGCTCAGCTCGGCCGGTCTAGTCAAAGCTACCTCTTCTGCCTCCCCAGTTACCCACTTAACTACGATGCAAAGACTGATCACATCAGCCGGACCGGTTAAGCAGGTACCCTGACCCCTAATCAGCCAGCTGGGACAGACGTAGGGCAAGTACATACCCAGCAACTCATCGGGTTAGCTACCCCTAACAGCTGACACCGAAAGTGTAAAGATTACTCAGAAGTAGGTATACATAGACCAAGTTCGTGCTTACTACCGTATTGTATTTTATACGAGTATTTAACGTAGGATTGGATACCAGTGCCCGTACGTTAACGCTATTTAGTTTTGAAGTGACTTGCAAATCCCTTGAAAATGGTTTGCACGAACACTGATTTGTATATCGACACCCTGGCATTAATATATATTATACGACCAATACTGTCTTTGCCGATGCTGCCGTTAATTTTTATTTCTTTATTTATACTTCCTGCAAATATATTGCATAAGGCGGACTTAATGCCGTATGCATTTTCTTCCTGTCAACCTTTGGGTGATGCAGAATCATGTGTGGCAGGTGTATATTTAATAGCCGTAAGATAAAGGAATTAAAGAAATATATTACGTAAATAAGCCTACATAAATGTACTAGATATACATACACATGTGGTAAACATATATACATAATATACGTACATACATTCCTTTTCTTTATGGTATGGGCGGCAAACGAGCAGATGGGTCACCTAATGGTAAATGACTACTGCCGCCCATGGGCACCTGCAACTCAAGAGTCACAAGTGCATTGCCGGCTTTTAAGGTAGGAGTAAGGGAAAGGTGGAAGAGCGGGAGAGGGGTGAGGAAAGGGCTAGGGCCTCCGGTAACCTCACTCACATGGCGAAAAGCAATGCAAGCATTTCATTCATTCGGCACGTATGAGCCAATGCAATTCACTGCATTGGTTTATAGGTGCCGAAGCATAACTCTCCCACGATAATACATAAATATAAATACATAAACGATAAAGACTTAAAACGTTACATTAGCACGTTGGTGACATTAATAAATAAGCCTACATTAATGTATATCTCTCTATATGTACGTCATATATTCATAAATACAAATACATAAATGATAAAGACACTTTTTTGTAAAGTGTTATTCTGATGATTCCACCAATCTGTTGTGTTGATAATCCGTATAAGCTAGATCGGATCCCGTAGCCTGCAGTTGTTCCATGCACATGCATTAAATATACTTTTGCACTTTCAGAAGACGTTCCTTTTAATGACACTATATATATCCATTACATATACATAAATTAACAATTTAGAAATATTTTTACTCTGCACCATATTTATTTGCTATGTATTCAAGGTGAAGTGGTATGGGGAGCCGCTGTGTACTGAAATATAGGCTATCAGGCCTATCAGCCTAGCTCAGTACCAGAAGCCATAACTACTTGCAACAGATATAAAACTACTAGTGCATAAGAAAATTTGTGTAAACTTTAAAATGTTTTGAGACAATAAATATGATTGTTATATTCCCAATAGGTATTACACATGTATTTTATAATTTCACAGTGTTTTCTTAAGCATTGCTTGAATGTCAAAAAGTAGTTACAATGACATAAAAATGAACATGTTTCATTAGTTTTCAGATAATCATTATTTTATGGTCACTGTAGTCGTATTTCGTAAGTGTGAAAGAGTATTTATTGTACGAAAGAGATGCAATTCCAATAAAGATCATTCAAACCGATTGCATGAAAATGTTCAACGTGTGGCCTCCAGTATATTAGTAGAGCCTCATGCAAGAAACACATTTTTTTATTTACTTAATCTTATCATTTAAAAAAAAACAAATTATTTTATGAAAATTATTAAAGAATTTCTCTCTGTACTTGGAAAGAAAATAGATTATATTTTCTATAATTTCTATCGATTTAACTGCCCATCGCTACTCCTAATCACTATGGTGTCAGTGCTGTGCTTTGCTGTTCATGCCACGTAATGTTAAACGTCAATGCCAAAATTGTTGCGGTTGTAGCGAAATTTAATTTTACAAAAAAATACATTTTATGCAAGTATACCATATAACTGCTAGCTTCGTGAACCATTAGATAACTAAAATATCCAATGGGTTCCTCCCAGAGTTCTGAAGTACCAGGAGGTGGTTCAGAAGGATATCATGTATTGCGGGTTTGTGTTGATGAAATTATTGATGTTAGGAATTAAATTGTACTGCAATGTACTACTACATATCATGTGATATTGATAATTTCCTTGTAGGTTCAAGATGGATCACCAGGTCAGCAAGCAAAACTTGAAGCATTCTTTGATTTTATAGTAGCTATAGAAGATACTAGACTGGACCAGGACAATGACACTTTAAAAGACTTGCTGAAGAAAAATGTTGATAAATCAATTAAAATGTTAATTTTTAGTAGTAAAACGCAAACTGTAAGGGAAGTAATGATAACACCTAGTGCCAATTGGGGTGGTCAAGGACTTCTAGGAGTTAGCATAAGATTTTGTTCCTTTGAGGGGGCCAATGAGAATGTCTGGCATGTATTGGTAAGTACCTATCAATAATTTGACACATAGTATTATTAAATAGAGGGGCTCACATCAAAGTAACTGATAAATATTGGAAAAAGTTGTTTCATGCAGCATAAAATCTGAAACCATTTCCTATCTACACCCAAATAATGTTTTGTCTTCATGTATGTTTATATCTCATTGGTGTACAATATAGACTATTCTCTGTATATGTATTTTTATATTTATATTGGCAAATTAAAACTTTGAAGTAAAATATAGAATAATTCTTCTGAACAAATATGTAGCTTTACATTAAATTATTACAGGAAGTTCATCCTTCATCCCCTGCAGAACTGGCAGGCTTAAGACCATTTTCAGATTATATAATAGGGGCAGATTCTATCATGCATGAGAGTGAAGACTTGTTTACATTAATTGAAGCACATGAAGGCAGGGCTCTAAAGTTGTATGTATACAATGTGAATGATGATACATGCCGTGAAGTGCATATCACACCTAATCACAATTGGGGAGGTGACGGAAGCCTGGGATGTGGAATAGGCTATGGGTATTTGCATAGAATCCCACTAAGGAATATGGATGCTCCTATATATGGATCGGCACCACCTAAGGTAAGATTTTACATCCTATATACATTAGACATTACACATACAGGATACTGTCAGGTACTTTGTGTATATGTTAATTGTAATTTTTATGTTTTGTGTTTTTCAGGCAGCACAACCAACATATAATGTTCCACAAAATCTGGTGCCAGGTGTGCAAAATCTGAACATGAGTGATGACAAAACTCCATTGATGTCTGCACCTCCTGTGACTAACATTCAACCAGATTTTAATCAAAGTGCTCCACCACCTTTCTTATCAGGAGTACCAATGGTAAATCCTGGAAACTTTACCCCTGCTGGTGTATTTCCAACTATTGCTACAGGTCAGGTTAATGTTTTACAGCAACAAGCTGCACAACAGATAAATCCCTCACAACCAATTTCTCAAGCACAATCAGTTGTATCCAACATGGCAGCTTATTCTAGTAGTAAGTATTAAATATATTTTTATTGATAAATTGCCCATATTAAGAGTCTTTTTATGTAGTTATTAATAATTTTTCAGATTTAGCTGATGCAACATTAACTAATTTGGGAAGTATACCATCTGTGTCCAACATGCAGCCACCGGCACCATTGCCTAATTTACCAGGAATTCCTATGAATCAACCCCAACCTTATATACCTATGATGCCTAATTACACTACATCACAAGTTCCAACACCCACTACTTTCCCACAAAGTTCACCAAATTTAGTACCAACATTTGATATGAGCAATTTTGCTCAGACACCTATCCAACCACCACCGATATCCTCTGGACTTCCTGTACTCACACCAGTATCATTACCAGGAATGCCCTCAATAACAGTAAGTGCTACACTTCCTGTTTCTACAATGCAAGAAATTCATCAACAGCAGTCACAACAGCAACAAGATTTATTATCGTGAAATGATTAAAAATTATTTAACTATATGCATATTAATATAGCTAAGAGTTCTCTTATTGGCCCAAAATTATGTTTATTTAAAATGTTATATGCTAAAGTCATGTACTTGGAAGGCAGGTCGTGTGGTTTTAGCATTGTATAAAATATAATTTTCATTTATTATATTAATTTTAAAAAGTGCAAAAGATACATAACAAAACTGGGTATCTGACAACTATACATTCAATATTGAATTTTGTTTAGGTCTGCCTTCAAAGTTAAAATAAGTGTACATTTAAAATGATAAATAAATACTAAAAAAAAACAACATTATTTTATTTACATCACAATATTGTAAAATTACATTATATACGTTGCAAATGAGAAGATAACTGCTAAACCGCAACTTCACTATAAAACGTACGGTTAGAAAAAAAATGAACAAGTGCGAGTCTGACTCGCGCACCGAGGGTTCCGTAAGCAAACAAACTTATATGTATGTAGATAGTACGTCCATTTCGGGAATCAATTCTCGAAGATTTTTGCCAGTCTTTTCTGAAAGATAAACTTAACTTTGCAGTTCTAAAATTATTCCCCCAAACATCGATTTAGGACAAAGTCAACTTTCCAATCGCAAAACAAGGTTGTAATCACAAAAACAATTTTTTTTTATGTGCTAAAACAACAAATTAACGATTTTCGAATTTTTCTTTTACTTGTGCTGTCAGACCTTGTTTCTTATCAAAGTTTAGGTCAATGGGAAGTACCCGATAGGTTTAGATTTACCTAGGAAATGTTCAAATTTGTTAAAATGTAAGGTAAAAAATACGGCAATTAATGCCGTATTTTTTTATTGCGTTGACATAGAAGCTTGATTTTTTTACAGCTTCAAGGGACCGCTGATATAAGTATTTGATGTTAATTTCAACTTGATGCCTCCACGGGTTTCTGAGAAAAAAGGTCGTGATAGACAGACGGACGGACAACAAAGTGATCCTATAAAGCTTTTCTCGCAGTGAAATCGTATGTAGGACTCGGAAAAGAAAGCTCAAAGTAATTAAAAAGATTTTAATTACTCTCTTAAAAGAATATGTATCTCATCAATCATGTAAGTTATACTATAAATGTTAAATTTCAATCAAATATGTAATTTTTTTTTCAATTTACGTACTTAATTATGTTTTTGGAGCCGACAGTCCTTTTTTGACAAGTCTTTGAGTGAAGTTGGTCGTGGTCGCAGTCGCGATTATCTTCTCATTTGACTTCAAACCTATATTTCATTCACATAATTATTGTAAAATTTTAAAGGTGTGCATCGCAGGCCTCGGCTTGAGACGTGTAAAAAGAATATGAGGCGTCTCAGATACGTTGCCTCGCTTTGCAAGTGCGCTGTCTTGCCAAGAATATAAGGTAGGTAGACACATTGCAAATCTTGTGCTTCGCACGAGATGCGCCACGTATCTCGCCAAGTGTATATCTGACTTAAACATTTAAATCTGAAAATGAGTTTGAAGGACTACCTCCTTCAAAGTATCATATTCAAGTTTACAGTAGATTTCTACTCCATTTCGAGCTGCCCGAACAGTGTAGGCTTAGCTGATGTACTCCAAAGAGGCAGTTGAAAAAGCGAACGAACTAGTATTTTTGCATTCCACAGAAGTTGCTACCGCACCAGACACCTGAGATCGCTGATCGATCGGCAGCCTCTATGGGCGCTTGCCAAAGGCCATGCCTATAACGGAACACCACTATTACCACTTCACTCTGCCCTTGCTTAAGGGATGTCTACACAAAAAAAAAATGAATGAACTAAATCAAACAAAAGTGTAGTGGTGATTTTATCAACATGACATACATACCAATCACCATTTTTATGTAGGCATTTATAAGTAAGTATTTGTGTACCTTCCTACCAACAAGCAAATATCACAGTGATTCAATATTTATTTATGAATAGACAACAAAATTAACAGAGGAGACAGTCGAAAAAACGACGGAGGGTCGCTTCGCTTTCTTTGGATTTTTTTGGAGTCATAATATGGATATGGTTTAATACAGACCTCCGATCGAGCCATACCGTAACATGAACCGGCACCGGACAGAAACGGTTACTATGTGGGCCTGTGAGGAAGACAACTTCTGAAAAGAAAATGCTACTGTGGGCGGTTTACTATCTCTGAATGTAACGGGAGTTAGAAGGCAAGTTCTCGCACAGAGGTCCGCAACTTTGAAGCTGACGGGTTTGCCAGAAATGGTGGCCAGGACGTAACCTTTCGTCAGAGAGTTAACAGGCTCAACGGTTCGATGCTACCTATGCCGTATACATTTAGTTGGTTCGACTCGTATCCGGACCGGTATCCGGGAGTTTGGAAGCCCCCCCCCCTCTTCCACATGAAAAAAAAAAGGACAAATGATTTGTGTTTACCTGATCTATCCTTAAAATGTGAAAAAGAATGGACTTCAGCTCCGACTCCCTAAGTACATTGCATATCTTACAAAAGCAACTTACGCTAATACTAGGTCTTTACCTACATATGAAATAGGCGTTTTGTCGAACTGGCCACTTCGATCTCAAATATCTGGCGTTTGGTTAAGAATTCCAAATTCAAATTAAAATTGCAAGTTTAGGGTTGTGTGTTATTTCAGGTTTCACGCGTGAAAGCGCTCACCGCAATGGTTGAACTCGGGAAAACCGGCCAAATCTTAAAAATATGAATATCTCCGGTACCCATCATACTCCCCGGACCTTACTCCTTCAGATTACCATTTGTTCCGGAATTTCGACAACTTCTTGTGAGGGAAAAAATTCAATTCCGATGAGGCAGTCCAAACCGGCTTCAAAGATTTCATTGATTCTCGCTCCCAAATTTTTTTCAGCAAGGGAATTAATGAACTTCCTATAAAATGGCGAAAGTGCTTAGATAACAATGGTAGGTACATACTTTGATTAATTAAATAAAACGCCAATATCATATGTAAAGACCTAATTGAACTTAGGTAGATCT
Organism: Euplagia quadripunctaria; assembly: GCA_963859945.1. Classification (NCBI taxonomy): domain Eukaryota; kingdom Metazoa; phylum Arthropoda; class Insecta; order Lepidoptera; family Erebidae; genus Euplagia; species Euplagia quadripunctaria. The sequence goes on along the minus strand of OY982564.1, from coordinate 13,679,821 downwards.
AGTTGTTTTAACACGTGGATGTTTCTTGTAAGCTACTATCTGAATTACATTCCAATTTAACATTGTTAGCATTGGGTGGATGGTCTGGTAGAGGTTTTTCAGTGTCGAGACCGAGAGCAAAGTTATCGTAACCCCTTGTGAGTGTGGGAGCATCGCTGTAGAACACTCCACCTGCCAATTCGGAAAGCCTGCGTCGTCGTTGCGTATCTTTGTCGTCAGCAACGCTCGGTGGACGTACGCTGGAACTCCGTCGACGTTCCGAGCCAAGCCGAGTGGGAACTTTTAAAGCTGTCTAATATAAATTAAACGGCATATATTATTGTTCTTGAAATAATTAGAAAACTAATTTAAATTGTTCTATATTTATAAAGATGTTAAGTAATAGTTTATTGTTCTTAAGATTTGATGATGTTAACAACTTTAAAAGCAACATTTAGAATAAAATTATGTCAGTCAAGAGGAATATATCCTACCTTGATTTTTTTAGGCAAAGAGCTGAGAAGTTTTACGACTGGTGGTGATATCAGATCGATTGGAACATGAGCTGGATCCATTGTGCCTGTAATAACAGACACGATGAGTCCAGCTAATAATGTTGCAAGGCAACCCAATCCTGAGTACCACAAATATGACACTCGGAACAGCCAGAATACGGCGTCGTCTTGACTTTCACTGTAAACAAAGACTGTAATTAGGTATGTCAGAAAATATGAAACTCGTTCACTAGCAGCTGCTAAGTCGTGGCGTGATGTTAAATAGTCTATAACTTTCTTCAATGAATACTCTATGAAATATAAAATGAATTTGTCAAATCGAAGTGCAGCGGTTTTCTAAAGTGACTTAAGTAGGTACCTACTTATATTATAAAATACTAGCAACTCGCCCCGGCTTCGCACGGGTAGCAGAGCATATTATGTCTATATTTTTTTCGTTATTATGTGTTAATCGTAGAAGATAGACATATAGATTTCCTATATTGCAATACCTATTATTATTATATAACTCCGTAATGCATTGTTTTCATACAACTATTGGTTTACGCGGCAAACGTAATTTATACAAACCCCTAATAAATTATACACCTAAACCTCATGAATCATCTATCCGTACGTGAAAACTGTATGAAAATCCATTCGATACTTTTGTAGTTTATCGCGAACTGACAGTTTTATAATATGTAGTGATTTGTGAAAGACTTCGTAAGTTGTCTTACCTATCGTTTAAAATTCACTCTTTTCTCACTATATTAAATATATTTATTAAGTAGGACTTACTTCGGATTTATAGCCAAATAAGTATTATTAAAGGGCGAGACACAGCCTTCTGTAGAGGTGGGAAGTCGAGGCATTGGTAGTTGGGCCAATTGAGCACCCCCTCCCGCAACCGCAACTACAAGCAGACCAATAATTCCTCCTGCCACTGCACCCTGAATGTAGAACCAAAGACTCCTATTCAAAAAAAGTGGCGGCTCCTAAAACGTTATGTTGGGAATCATTTCAATATCCATTGCACTACAGCCGTGTTAGTGAACTTAAAATTTGGTTAAAACAGAGTATAAAGGAAAAGCACAAAGACAGAGGTTTAGATAAAAAGTAACGCTACTTTATAACGCTTGCAACATACTGAGGTCGTTTTCAGTCCGGACGCACCCGGCCGGATTGGGCATATTATAACTTTTTTTTTGGTACTTGCCAAATTGAAATATATAAAATAGGTTTAAGAGACTTATTCCTATCATAACTTTTATAAAAAAGTCACAAAAAATGCGTGAGGTATCTTTGGGACACCTGGTTGGAACGAAGTTCCTTTCGCTAAATACCTATATTTATTTGATGGATTGAATAAATTATATAAAAAAAATCCACAGATGGCGTAAAAATAAAAGAAATCAACTCACGGTGAGCATTTTTACCTAAAAGTCAATTAAAAAAATTATGTTGCACAAAGTACTGGAAAATTGCTAAAATAGCGATCGACCTCATAAGAAGTGGTGAAATCTTGCATGATCCTTTGTCTAGCTGACTAAATACCATTATGAGTTTGCTTGGGGTTTTGAAGGATTGGGCAGGGTAGCGGCGAAGTATCCGGAAAGACAGTTTTCAATGCATTCCTCGAGCGGGAACAGCAGGATTCGTCCGCGCATTTAATCACTTGCAATAAATATTGCGAATTACGGATGTGAGCGCTATTCAAACGCCATATTAGGTTCTGCTGGATCCTGCAAGCTATCTTCGGGCTTTGTATATTCTGCCGAAACATCGTAGTTGTCAATTTTCGTTTCCCTCCAGACCTTAGCAAGTGTCTCCCCAGCGTGTTGAAAATTGCGTTTTTCCAAATCATCATCGATAGTAATTCCTTTGTTGTCGAGATGAAAACCAAAATGTTGATACGGCAGAATGACGCCTGACAGTCCTTTGCTGAGGGGGGCCTTGCGCCGCTCAATTCGGGTGTATGCGCTCTGCCCAGGAGCATTAGTCGTTATGAACAGGGCGTCCAGATTGTATTTTTTTAACTGTTGAATGGCAGAGTTTTTGACTTTCTGATAACGCGGGTTTTCATCCGGCCCACCATCCACAAAGATGTTGATCACTGCCTTCACCGGATCCACGTTGAGATCCAGCGTATACAGAAGGAATAAATTTGTGCCGCTCTGCCACGACCCAGTCATGGTCAGGTAAAAGTACTCTGTATTCCAAATGCATTAAAAGAGGGCTCTGTCTTTTGACCGCCGGTAAACCTATTGGTACACGGGCCTTATCGTTTTAAGTTACAAATACTTGTTGCGGTCCCAGTATATATTAGCGGGTAGCTGCCTTCCCTACGAAAAATTCTTAGCTACGCCCATGATTCTAACTTGGATTAAGGTTAGGCACTGTTGAAGTCTAATGATGTAGGATCTGCCGGATTGCCGAATCCGGTTTTCCGGATTGCAATCCTTAGCGATTTTGCAAACCATTGTACTGCAAGACAAAAAGTTAGTAGGTAAAGGTAGAAAAAATGCAGACGCAAATCTTTTGAAAGTTTGTAACTCTACTGCTGTTTGGAATTAAAAGCTTGATTTTGTTTGTAAACAACGTACCTATTATAAAGTTACTTGTAAAGTAGTGCTACTTTGATTTTTTCCTACATATCGGTTTCATTAGTATTCAAATAAGGAATTATATTTAGAACCTTAGCGTTAGCCCAGGGGAAGAACATCCCAAGTGAGAAGAGTCCAAGCGCAACACCTCCAGCCATGCCGTTGAAGGATAGAGCGAGTTGAAGTACAGGTCCCAGCCTCTCCACGGCAAACACCAAGCCAAAAGATAGCGCACCGCACCCGAGGCATACCCAGCGAGCTATCTGTTGTAATAACATAAGTATTTTGTTACACAATGTGATAGTTACTATTTATGTACATACACACATGAACTTTTTGTGATGGTTTATCAAATCATATATACTATTTTTTTGCACACACATTGCACAAATCGCTAATTTCTATGATTTTGTCAACTGAGTATTACTTTTTAGGCACTGAATGGTCTATATTACTTATAACCTAAATATTTCTGGTAAATTAAAAGTTTAACTTTAGGTACCTAAGTATACAAATAAAGATTTCACTTTGCTTGCATACCTACTGTAGGGTGGGATTCAAAGAACGGGATTTGATCATCGCCGTAAACAGAGCTTATGTTAAAAATATTACTGCGTAATCTTTGATCAGCCTTTCAGAAACCGGGTGTAAGTTATCATGAAGACTGTTCCTAAAACCATATTACGTGCCATAAAATTGAACATTGCGTAAAATGTAAATAACAGACAAAGTAAAAAAGACATTATCTGTACGAGTGCTCTATTTTTATGAATTAAAATTAGTAGATTACCGAGGCCTTATACTCACTGTTGCACCTTTATCTTCTGGTAAAGTAATTCCAAGAAGTCCTGTGGCCAGGTCCTGACAAGCAACGGCAGCTAAAGAATTCAGAGCTGAAGCTACGGTGCTGCAATGTATAGATTGTATTAGGTACCTTACATTTTATTTATCCTATTACTTGAGTGAAGTTCTTCATATGAATAGAAGATAAAAAGGGAACGGCGGCCTTTTAACAGACACAAGGTTGGTAGTTTCTTTCTCCTTAGGTAATTCGAATATTTAAATACTTAATGTAGACGCTTTCAGTGATAGTAGGTACACTGTCGACTGTTGGATAGAAAAATCCTACTTAATCGTCTATTTCTCGAGATCCACACTAGCAGTTCAGGTGAACTGCTTGTGAACCGTATCTACTTAGGTGGACTATGAGAAATTAACACCCAGTCTAGTTTACAACCTTTGGACGTAGGTAGGCTTCCGTTAGGACTGTGGTGGTATGCAATTAGTGGTATGTCTACTAATTGAATTAAGTAGGTGTAAATAGCAGGCCGATTACCATAAAATAATTTTGAAGTTTGAAGGTTCAGTCAACATTTCTTTAACACAACATTACAAAAACACCTAGAAACGTGTACCTATATAATTTAGACTAGAAATCAATCAATTATTTTAAAATGAAATGTATTATTATTTAATAAATATTGGCTATTATTGACGATGCACTTTTGTGAAGTTTATTGATGCCTCTGCTATAGGGAGTCTCACATACTGTCGGCATATACAAGGTACAAGGTAGCTCTCAAACCCCCAAGACCTGTCTAGCTCACTGCGCTCTAGCTCACTCCTTCACGACGTTTATATGTCGGCGGATAATATTATAAAAGTTTAAATCAGGTTAAAAAATCAAATGTAAAAAAGCGACCACGACTTTAAAGGGCACATAAATTGCAGTACCGTAGAACGACTCGTATATTGGTTTACTATGGTCATAGGAACAGCGATATCAAAGAAAATTCAGACGGTGGAATAACAAATCACAGATTTTTTCACTAGCCAGTAAACGGCAATTTCATTAGCAACTTAATAATATCAACATAATTATGGGTAATTAGTTTTGCACTAGTATCGTAACCCACCCAAGACTTGCTGCAAAGATTCCAGCCACGAAAAAGCCAGGCACTCCACGTGCAGCGCCAAGTTGCTTGACCACATATAGCGGCAGAAGTCGATCCGAAGCACTGATAATTCCAGCCTGAGATTTAAAAAAATACGTTACAATTGCAACATTAATTATTCGAACCAAGTAAATAGGGACACAATTGTTTGACACGGTGGAATATGTCGATGGGCACGTTGGTTAGCAGAGTTTACCTGTAACTATACCTGGTATTTGAAAATTGGCCACCGGCCCAAGCTAGCAGGTATGCATACCTTCACGGTCTCTACTGATACGATACATTATGTTTCTCAGAAAATAAGGTAGGTCTGGAAGCTCTAAGATCTTGCTTTATTAAAAATCTTTTCAGAAAACCCTAAAGCATTTCTATGAATGTCACCGAATTTCAAGATTAGATAATCTGGCTTTTGACCGCGGCTTCGCCTTTTGTCAATTTTCTATCCCTGGGGAACAGGACTTTTTTCTGGATCAAAGATACCCTATGTTCTTTTGAAGTGAAAACTTCTTTAGGCACGTTGAACACTTTTGGTATGAGGAAAAGCACTGAACTCGCGTGACTGCCACGCTCAGATACATATATACCGATGTGTGTGAAAACTTCTTTAGACACGTTGGGCAGTTTTGGCGTGGGGAAAAGTGTATGTGTGTTATCACACTGTGAAAGCGTAACAAACAAACAAATAACGCACATTTGAATTTATCAGATTTGAAAGGATGTACCTAAATCGTTTTAATTATCTATTTGTCTACGTATTTACCTGAATAGGATCACAGTCAGCGTAATGGACAGCAAGGACGGCACCGGTGATGAAATTAACCGAGTAAACGCTGATCAAGCTTACAGCTGAAATCCAAAGCGCCACTCGCACTTGAGTTATTCTTTCCACAGACAAATATTTTTGCACTGAGGCTTGGTTAGCGCAGAACATGCTGATCCAATACACGGTGCCACCGATGACTACGGACCAGAAAGAATGTCGTACTGTTGGATCAGGATTCATGCTGAAAAAACACACACTCAGAATTAAGAATTCGTTGAAAGGGAAGTCTAATTCATATATACCATATATTTGATTGAAGATCTCCTCACCATATTTTGGCGTTGAGTATTTCATTGAGCCTCAGTGTTCGGAATTGAGTCCATACGGTTAAATTATTATTTAAAAGGACCAAATGATATTGTACCACATACAACGTGAGAAATCACAGCTTTACTGTACTTATCATATTTAACAACACGTGATGAAATATACAGAAAATTCGCTTATTAACATGATTCCTGAATTACACACTACTGATTTAAATGCCGCCCGCTTAGTAACTAGTGCATTTGATATTATTTGTTACTCATTACTCAAAGAAACGCAGACGTTTTGTCCGCCAGGCGTGATCCCACACGACGTCGAACCCTCCGACCTGTGCCGACGACATCGCCAACACTACTGCTAGTGACCCGATGAGCACGACCGTTTGGAACGAGTCTGTCATTATAACTGCTTTCATACCACCCTGCAAAATACACAGCAATATATTAATGGGTGTTACAGCCTACAGGATGAGAAAAGAGCGCATATGCGGAAGCCCGGAAATAGCGCTAGTTGTCTCGTCGTAGGAAGAGAAATAAAATTAAAAGCGGCTTTATAGTCAGTAAAAGACTAAATTAGGGCAGAACAGTTTGTACAAAAGTAATTTAGGAAATACGCAATTCTGTGAAGACGCTTAATAGCCTCAAATAAAAAAATAAGTCTGAAATCTTTAGGGCAAACCACATCCAAAAGGTACCTAAAGACAAAGCGCTATTATGATTTTAGCCGGTTCATTTCAATCAGTCCTGCCCTCAGCGAGAATTAAACTAGGGTGACAAAGTTGAACACTAAGTAATGTTAAATTAAAAAATTAGTCATTTCTATACTTACTAAAATAAAGCTGAAAAGTTTTTTGTTTGATTGTTTGTTTGTTTAAACGCGCTAATCTTTGGAACTATTAGAGCCGCATTTGCCGTAGGTTACATACCTACCCGCCGCGGCGCAATCATAATGGCTCTTGTTGCGACTTTTTATACATATTATACCTACACTATACTCAATAATGAACACACAGTAGTTTCCCAAATGTGAGAAGTGTGAATCTAATAGAATCGTTATGGTTATGGTTGGCAAATGGTCGAAAGAATTTAAAATGACGCATTGTTGGATTTACAAACAATGCAAACAAAGTTAATTAGATCAAATGTTAAAGTAACAATGACGACTTGAAAGGACTTGTACTTAACTTTTAGAAATCAGATCATATTAGCTATGTAGCTATTTAGGGACACAACATCATTAAGCTACCTACTGTATAATAGATCAGGACCCCAACTCGATAACATATTAATTAACTGATGTAAATTTTTTAAGTTTTAAAAATAAAAAAGTAAAAATGCACTCTCAGCGCCTAGAATATCTACTTACCTGGGTAGCGTAGAAAATACACACCGCGTAAACTAGAGTAACTGCCAGGTATGTGTTCAAACCAGTAACTGCAAGATCAGAATAAGGACTTATATAAGCAGAGTAAAAAAAAATAACACAATTGCGTACCTATATGAAAAGCGATCTGAGGAGGTGGCAACAAGACAACATAGAATGATTAATTATCAGTAATGCATCAGTAAAAAATGCTATCGGAGGTATCAGTTTGGCGATTTACTTGCTTGCTAAATGTAAAATTATCATTATTCATATTTGCTTTTCAGGAAATCTGTTATATTTCTTTTCTTTATTAACTTTTATATTGATGACTGTTGTCTTATTCTATTTTCAGTTTAAAAAACGATCTTACATCAGGCAAAAAATATCATCTTAATTTTGAAAGACCTATTAATATGAGTAATATGAAACTTAATAAGGTACGCATTTTGTTATCTTTATATTAGGGTGCAAGATTAAATCGCTCAACAGTTTATTCAAACCTCAATCTTACCTACACCCTACCGATAACAAACAACGCTCTGACGAGTCTGTCTGCCGCTGACGTGTAATAACTATTCCCTCAGCTAGCCTTCTTACCCAATGAGTCAATGAAGTGTGAGGCACGCTACTGCGGTTACTGGACATGGATGATATATATAAATTTAGTGTGGGACAAAGAGATCATTGGCCCATCGTCTGGATGCCGAGTAATCGATTTGAATGCCATGTTAAACAATTAGGTGTCAATAAACGACTTCAGTATGTTGGTGGAAACTGTCTGTACGGTGTTATGCTTAGTAATTATTTATATTAAAATCTAATAAGTTTACTAAATTATTCATCATTGCCTTATCATGACTGATTTGGTGAAAGTCTCTGCATTACTTAAAAAAACCTACCACGTGTTGGTATTTTTACCAATAAATAATAATGTGCATTTTTTTGTAAAATAAAAGCATTTTATACGTAAATCATTAATCAAAATAACATAGGACTTTTATACATTATCACTCACATATAGTTTATGCATTATCACACTGGCCTGTTGGCTTAGTGGTTAGTGACCCTGACTGCTACGCCATAGGTCGTGGGTTCGATTCCCACCCGAGTCTGGGTGTTATTTATGCCCGCTGTTTGTATGTTTGTAAAGTCCCCCACGACACAGGGGTCATTCCTAATGCGGGAGTTGTCTTTTTTCAAAGAAAAAAAATACTTATGTATAACTTATAAGATGTACTTAAAATACGCCTTTTACAGTTATCCTGACAATAATAACATCTAGTAGTAGGTAATAATTATGACTACGATAAGAATAATATATATTTATCTTCTAAATAAGTATGTTTGTAAACAATTCATATCATGGGTAAAATTATGTTAGCGAAGAGGCGCGCGTGCGCTCACTTGGACACCAACCCGTCATTCTAACATGATTGTACTGGAGTTGTCTTACAAAATATAAATAGAGACGCGTGTCAGAGGCCTGATGGTACTTAAGTGCACATTCCAACTTGGTAATAAATAACGGGAGCTGCCTATTAAATGGGTGCGCAGCCAGCTATTAATTTTCAAGATCTGTTTACGGCGAATTAACTACTCGAGTTCCTTCCATGTAATAAGTAACAATAACTGATCTGTTTCCTAACATTTTACGAATATATAGTTAACAGTTTAGTAATGTATAAGTGTATAGGTTTCTGAGAAAGAAAGAGACCTCTCCTGCTACACTGCGATGCAAATTTCAATCCGCAGGGATCGGCAAATCTAAGTATGGCTTTACAAATAAATTGTAAAGCGGCTTGTGTATAACAAACGTCCTTCAGAAAATTAAAACCGAAGGACACGTGTTGTTGCAAACTCATACTAGCTTTCCTGTTTTACAATTCTTTCACTAAAATGCCATTTTCCGATATTTGTAAGATCGTTGAAAAATGTACCTAATAAGATTTCGTTTTCAGATGCATTGCATGCATGCGTGGATACGAGTCTGAAAAACTTTTTAATAAAAACTGTCATCATGTTAATGATACAGATGATCATAGAGGTCAAGAGATTGAGCGGCCATTGTCGTTGTTACTCATCCGAGTTAAAATATTCCATAGTTAACTCGGACTACTGACCTAACGGCTCCAACTACGGAGCTAAACGATGTAAGTACCTACTAATATCTATGATGACACAATAATACTTTGATATCCATATCGAAAATTAAAGCTATGATAGCAAATGACTCAATAGAAATCATTATGGATGCCAGGCAGAGTTTAATGGTGACGTTACATAATGTATTTCAGTATGTACAGTTACTGTGCACGTGCACTAAAGTGCAAATATATTGTCATTGCACCTTAGTTGGCACAAGACTGTGCACTCTAACATCAAATGTGTTAACCGCACCATTAATTTAGTCATAGTAATAAAACATTCTTGAACTACCAACACTGTGTTACGTTGAATATGTGATTAGGTAGATGTATTTCATAAGCAATGCCATAAAAGTGGGCATAAAGATTTAAATCGAATATTTATTGACTGTAATAACTTACATTGAACATCGGCGAATATTCAACTCCCTATACTTATATATTTATATTTTAAGGATAAAACAAAATAACAAAAATTTCAGGAGATGCAAAACATTGTTGAATGATCGGCTTGCTGCTTAGTCCCGAAGAGGTACCTAAATCCTTACCTATTTGTTACATAAATACGTTTTGATAAAATATACCACTCTCTTTTAATTATTTATTACATACGTTACGGCTATTATTTCCTTCCTCTTTGGGCGTCTAGTAATATTTTATTTTCCAAGAATTTTACTAATGTATTATTAATGCTCACACTACAGACTTCACGGTTGCCGCATTCGTTACAAAATCTAATGTCCATTTGGGATATAGTTAAACCTTTTCTATTGAGAAACCCTTTTGTATAACGTGGTAAAATGTAACAAAATGATTACCTACATATTACGGATCTCTTTGTTGATAGATATCGTTGAGGTCAATCATAAATGAAAGCTATTAATGCTTTAGTGGTGAATATTTCTACATAGATTCCCTTGCCTATTAAATCAGCAATCTGATAATTTTCATTATTATCTATGAAAGTAAATTCAATACAGTCATTCATTGTTGAATATACGTGCATAGTGAAGTAGAGTGTCTTCAGTTTTAAGTTTGTCGATATTCTGCCGAATTAGGCATGCAACATTAGGCTATACTACAGGAGAGCACAATCATTATTAAACACAGAAATACAAATAAAACTCTGTAACTGTCATACTTAAAATCTTGATTGCTCAATTTAAAAAAATACTGAATAAATTATCATTACAAATACATCACGAATTCACAATGCATTTTAATAATTATGCGATAGTTTTGTTACCCTATTGTGTTTTTGCTTTTATGTAATTAGTCCTTGGCTCAAAGTTTTTCATTTTTGTTTTGTCAAAGTTTAATTTAAATATTTTTCTTCCAAATGTTAAAGAACACTGCAAAATAAAATCATGACATAAAATTTTGCAAATTCACGTAGGTGAGAAATAATTGCGGACTTAAAGATTTTTGAGGTGCTTCGTTATTTATTTGTCCTCTGACCATAAACCAACATTTTTCTGTTTTTGCGATAGTGCATACCTAAGAGCAATAATTAGTGCAAACTATACTCACCAATGTGGTGCATGTCTTCTGATTTATGCCCTATTTGTCAAATAATGCGGTGTGGGATCATGGAAGTCATGTCGTTTTAAAACTTTTTAAATATTTTTTATATTTCTTCACTAGATTTACAGAGCTTTTACAAGTTTATTTAATGGGACTTTGGTGGTTTAATAGGACCTGGAGTTTTCTCGTTTTCCGTATTTTTTTTTTAATAGTTTGCCACTTGCAAAAAATCCTTCTTACCATTGAATTTATCGGGAGGCTAAACAAGAATGTCCGAATGGTAGGTGCCCATGCCCTAGGTCATAATAATACAGATTGCCTGATCTTCGTTTATGTACCCACTTTCTAAGAATCTATCACATTAAATATGTATACATAGATAAAGACCTTGCTATTGACAAATGCTCTGTAAATAAAATATTTTTCCCATAATAATTTTTTGTTTTTTTTACTTTGTTTTTTAAGACAACTCCCGCATTAGGAATTACTCCTGTGTCGCGGGGGACTTTACAAACATACAAACAACGGATACAAAGAACACCCAGGACTCTGGTGGGAATCGAACCCACAACCTATTGCATAGCAGTCAGGGTCACTAACCACTAGGCCAACTACATTAGTAAAGTGTGTAGATAAAATGCGTACTAGGTTTCCCCATCGCCAGTGAAATGTTAGGTATGTACCTATAAACAATATAATATACTAAATAGAATTTTATTTAAATATCTCATAAATATTCAATAAAATTACATTCACTATGACAATATCATTTTTGTAATGATGGTGCAATCTAATTGTACATCATTATGAATTCGGCACCAGTAGTCTACAAGACAATCATTATAATATATTCCATAATACATTTTTGACGCTATCGCTTTCCCTCTAATTACAAAAGGAAACTTAACGTCACTGAAAAAGAACTATTGATGTGTGTAAGACAAGAGAAGAAAGAATTATAAAAAGAGAACGTTTAAGTAAGTACCTATAATTTACATTTGAGACAATAAAGAGTTTTTTTCGTAGTTACCTTAAGTTAATCGAAAAATTGTATTTTATTTTTTTTGTTTTTCGTGTCGTAGCCCCCACGGGTTATCACCTCACCATGGCTATTGGTAAAGTGGTATGTCGGAATCGAACCCACTAAAACCACACGGTGCCAGGGACTCGGGTATACCCTAAGAAGGAAGTCCCCGAGAAATTTTATTTAACTTAGCTTCTCTGGATCTAAATGGCTGTATGGATTACATAATAAATCAGATTTATTAAAGTGGAGATCTGGGTGTCATTACACTATAATACTAAAGGTATTTGTTACGTCATTGAATAATTTAATTTAAGTTTTGGTGTGGTTAATTCGAAATACGTTTATATTTTTGACTGGAAACTTCTTTGTGAAATTCCAATCATTACTTACTAGTGCCAACTATAAGGAAAAACATAGATGGTTTATAAAAGAAAATTAAATCGGACTAATTAAGCTTTCAAAACTTAGTTCAGAAGATGAAGAATACAAATATAATTACATTCCATATTTTAGATTTACCGTTTGGTTCAGTAGATCTTATAGCAAGTTTGTGAATCGCTCTGATCTCATTGCTGACTGTGCCTATGATAGTCATCAGGACTAAAGGCTAAATTTAAATGCTCCATATTTAAAATATTATTCGAAAAGTTGCAGGTTCAAGGATAGAGAAATGTTAGCCTTGCAAGTACATACATAGACTACACCGCATTATTTAGGGACGTGATGTAATAAGTAGGCACTATCGTGGCGTTTTGCGCGTGTTTTGAATATAATTCTAATGTTGATTTTCGGCAGTGTTGCATACACTTTAGTACCACTTAAGACATAATAAGTAGGCCCCGTTGCCGAATCGATAATCGTAACATTTTGCTGGTGATTGGTACGTACAGACCTATTACTAAACCAAAATAATATTTTACTTATGTAAACGTCCAAATGTAAAATATGCTGAACTTAAATTATCAAAGGCAAAGAAAGAAATTATTGTAAGACCTTAACTACCTACTTAAGTTTTAGTTTTCAGATAGCTTTTAACAACTTATTTATGATTCATTAGCCTCGCGAGGAGCAATCAACAAACAAACATGTTAAAAATTCAATACAATAAACACTCTAGCAGCTCTAAGAATTTTTTTTTTTTTTATCTTTATAAATAACAAAATAACAATGTTTTGTATAATGTTTTCTTTAATTTTAACTTACACCCAGTTTGGGTCTAAGGGTTAAGTAAAAAAATGGAACCATATTAGGCTAGAAGTGAGAACAAATAAATAAAATACTCTCACTTCTTACACTAATAATATTAAAAGTTAAAGCACTCACTCACTAGTGATGTTAATTACTTACTCATGGATTAAAACAAGTTTCTACATTCACTTTTAGGAAATTAATTGCTACGCACCACGTAAAACCTTACAATATCCATTCGAATTAAAGGTGTCTATTAAGTACGATTCACATCGAACGGGCCGCGCCGGAGCGCATCGGAACTCGTTTTAGTAGAGTGTGCGAAAAGAGAACCGTCGTAGGATTTGATGTCGCTGCAGTGTTAAATTATCTTTTTACACTGTTACGTCATCATTGTTTACTATATTGTACAGTATTGTTTACTATCAAACTATAATGACGTAACAGTGTTGTCAACATAACGAAAAAGGTAATTTAGCACTGCTGCGACCTCATGCCTCATGCCGACCGGCTGCGCCCACTTGCGCTCGGCTACTACCGCGCCCGTTCGGATCCGACCGGCTGCGCCTACTTGTGCTCGACTACCGCTGCACCCGGTCGGATCCGACCGGCTGCGCCCACTTGCGCTCGGCTACCGCCGCGTCCGTTCGGCTCCGCAACAGCAACGTGTCACTCCGGCTGGGCGACGAGCGCGGTCGAGCGCGTCGGAACGGTTGTGGTCGGCTGTCGCAGCATGCGCGCGCGTCCGATCAGATCTAGTCCGACGCGCTCCGGCGCGGCCCGTTTGGTGTGAATCATACTTTAGACTTACATAACAAATTTGCAATTAAAACTAATTATCCGTTACATGATGTTTCATTCAATATCGCAACCAAGTACCTACAGAATATGGTAACGAGACCAAAATTGTATTTTGATTGTAACGTTACTACAGTTTTACTTTATTGTATTCCAATAGTATCTTTTAACTCTGAATATTACATAACTGCTGCTAGAGCAGGTATGAAAATGTTTACTTTTAAATATTTTGTAAGAAAGAATGTCAAGAGTGAATAATAAGCACCTATGCACACTTGACTAGTCTTGACTATCTTCTAAGTACCTACGTCTTTTCTAGGTGAATGTATTACAATACTGTATCATTAGGTTACACAAGTAATGGTCAAACAAACGCAGTTCTAAAGTGTGGCAAAGAAAAGAGCACAGTTATAAGCAAAAAATTATATATAATTAATTCTGGTAATTAAGAAGCGATACAGTGGCACGGCGTACCACGCTATACGTGATTGAAGGTGTGAAGTGTGCTATACACTTACTTTTAAACCAAATTTTGACTATACATGTATTGCAAAATGGACATTGACTATATATGTGTGCTCAAAAGATCTCAAAGGCGTCTCTTTCATATGATTGTAACTATTTTTATTATGTATCAAAACAATCGTTTAAAGTGATTACAGAAACAGCCTTGTATTGATTATTTACAAAAAAAATTGGATATCAGTATTATATAATACATTAAGAATATAGAAAAATCAACACCTTTGACACAGATAAGATAATAATTAGGTGCCTTAAATAATGGTAGATAATGTGAAGTTCTTTGCAGTTAAGTTTTCATAAATTCTAAAATGGGGTGGTGAAACGTTTTATTTATTTGGCAACCTTTTGTATTGGTCTGGGTTTTTTTAACCCACGAAAAAAAGAGGAGGTTCTGAATTCGATGATTCTGATTCGATATGTATGTTCAGCCCTCACTCCGTTATTATTAAAATCGGTTCATAACCGATTTTAATGATTCTTTTTTTGTTAGATAGGATCTGATGATGAGATCCTGATAAAATTCAAATAAACCCTCGAAAATTGTGGGCACGAGTAGTGTTTCGATTCACTTATCATAATTTAATCAGGTATTTACGTTTAGGAATCATCACATCATGAAGCTGAGCTGATGAAGGAAACCATACATTTCCTACACAATTAGAAGTTAGATTTAAAAACTGTGGTTTTAGTGACAGAAACCACTTAATATGCTTTGAGGAAAATACATTTGATAGGGTTTTAAAAGTAGTTGTCACAGTATTAAAGATGACGCGAGCCACAAAAAATCATAAAATAAAAACTTTAAAAACAAGACATTAAACCGACGAAAAAGAACTTAAAGGCAAGAAATAAATAAACCTTTTAAGTCTTGAGTATTGAGCTTATTGACATAAACTATCAAATTTTATGTAAACTAATTTTGAGTCGTCACCGAATAATGAAATGATTACCTAAGCCTGCTTCTGAAATACCTAGTTGTTTTTTTTTAACTATATTGGTAAAAATAATAAAAAAATAATGCTATGTATGTCATGAATAATCATGATAGATATGCTGTCATGCACATAGAATTCTATTGATTCGGTAATTGTACTGCGTGAAAAATGCATGATTTTTTGTCATATCTATACATAAAATAAATCTGTAGCGGTATGAATTCTGTACATTGAATATATTTAAATAAAATCGACTGAGGGGTATTAAGATATCGATACTGATGCCGAAAATGCGATTCAAACAATTTTTGTCTGTCTGTCTGCCTGTCTTTCTGTCTGTCTTTCTGTCTGTCTGTTGTATGTATGTTCTCGATAAACTCAAAAGTTACTGAAGGGATATGCTTGAAACTTAGCATGATAATAATTATAGTTATAGAGTAGATAGATAGATAGAATATTCTTTATTGTACACCATTAATAAAAACAGTTGAAAAAAATATTATCTTACAAACCAGAGTACAATGGGCAGTCTTATCGCTAAAAGCGATCTCTACCAGACAACCTTAGGATGGAGATAATATCAAAATTATTTAATAAATACATAGTAGTTGATGGCGTACTATTCTAAAAATTCATAAATACTTATATACATACACATATACAGTTACTTAGTGGAGATAATGTAGTATTATAGACAGCAATTTAGATCTTAGTTATGGTAAAGAATAGATTAATAGTGACAGATAATGTTGCTTGACCAAATTTTTAAAGGCTGTAAGAGTTTCAGCTTGCCAAATTTGTACCGGTAGTTCATTCCACAAACGAACGGCCAGAACCATAAATGATTTATCAACGAAAGTAGTTGAATGCGCTGGCACTTTTAATATCAAATTTTCTGATGATCGTAAGAACTTTGTATGAGTATCGTAAAGGAACTCAAATCGTTCTTTTAAATAGGAAAGTGTATGGGGGTTAAACAGTATACTGTATAGCAAAGAGGGAAAATGAGCGTTCTTTTTATCCCGGGTTAAACTTTGGTTCCTACAGGAAAATTAATGAAAGCTGTAATAACATTTTAATGTAAGTAGAATGTATATCCCTATTTCGAACAACTTTACAGCGAGCGTTTAGCTTACCTGGTATGGTGTACGCTTTCTACTCGGTGCGTGCGAGATCGAATCCCTCTTTGATACTCTTTTTTCTTTTTTGCACTTTTTTATATTCAAAATAATTTACTTTTTTAATTTAGGTATCGTTTTTAACCGCAAAAAAAAAAGGAGGTTCTCAATTCGACCGTATATATACATATATTTTTTTTGTTATGCATGTTCAGCCCTCTCCGTTATTTATGAACCGATTTTGATTATTCTTTTTTTTGTTAGATAGGGTATACCTCAAGGGTGGTCCTATGTTAAGGAAGTCAGAATCTGGTGATGGAATTCTGATAGAATTGAGAGAAACCCTCGAAAATTGTAGAAACGAATAGTGTTTCTGTTTACTTTTCATTCCTTTATCAGGTACTAGCAGCGCCCCGCGGTTTCACCCACGTATGTCCCGATTCCGTGGAAATATCGAGATAAAAAGTAGCCTATATGTTAATCCAGGTTTCCAGCTATCTACATACCAAGTTTCATCACAATCGGATCAGTTGTTTTGGCATGAAAGAGTAACAAACATACATACATACATACATACATCCTCGCAAACTTTCACATTTATAATATTAGTAGGATTTGCGTTTAGAAATCATCACATCATGTAGCTGAGCTGATGATGAAAAAAAATCATAAAATAAAAATCTTTTTACCAAAAAATTAAATCGACGAATAAATGCAAAAAATAATAAATAAACCCAAATATAACATTTGATAGTTTATGTAAATAAGCTCAATACTTAAGACTTAAAAGATTTATTTATTTTATGCGTTTTAGTTTTTTTCGTCGGTTTATTTTTTGTTAAAATATTTTTTATAAAACCACTCCATTTAATTAACTAATAAATATTAAGAGTCCAAAGTATCGATTTTTACCTGTGTTAAAGAAATATTATTAGTCAAGTCTGTTTAAAGGATTTCGAGTGAATGTATATTTTCAATCGTAGGATATCATAAGGGAATGTGCTTTTCTGTGGTGGTTGTTGAAACAGCAGGAGTTTTTTTTCGTTGTTCGTTGTTATCCCAGAGTATTCGGTAGCTGGTTCTTGACTATGCCAACGAGCTACTTTGCCTCTCGCAGCCATTAAATTCATAAATATATTTCAGGGCATTAATTATAATAATAACTTCACCCACCTCACACACCGCCGTCTGATCCTAAACTAGGCAAAGCCTGTTAACCAGACTGCTGATAAACATCCTTATTTCCTTACTTATATAATATTATAAATGCAAAAGTAACTCTGTCTGTCTGTCGTCCTTTCACTACTGAACCGATTGGAATGAAATTTGGTACACAGATAGTCTAGAGCCTGAGAAAGGACATGGGCTACTTTTTAATGCGAGAAAAGTGGTGTAAGGGGTTGAAAGGTGGGGATGAAAAGTTGTATGGAAGTATCGTCATATTTAGAGCTAGAAGTTTGAAACTTATTTTTTAGGCTGTTGATTCGATAAAAATACACTATTCCACGCAGACGAAGTCGCGGGTACAGCTGGTTTTGATAATATAACTCCTTTGTATTAATAATTGGTGTACGTAGACAAACACAAGACATAGTATTTTAAAGATTGTTGAAAATTTATGTATCACGTCGTCGTCAACGTGAGATATAATTTTACTTTGTTCAATAAAAAAATTGTTATTATTTTAAAGCCTAAAAAACAATAACAAATTTTTCTTTAAAACTTGTTATCGAACCAACTCTATTTTCTAAAAAAAAAACAATAAAAATGAAATTTGCAATGCAATGGTAATTAAGTTTCAGTTTCCAAGGATTCCATAGCTCTTCAATTATGTTATTATTACCTAGAAACGATAAGAAAACCTTTTCAATCAAATGTAAATTTTTATAAAATTTACATAACTTCTCAAACTCAAATTTCAATATGATCTCGCTCAAAAACTATAATTTGCGTAAAATGTTAATTTAAGCGTGTAATTAATATGTCGTAATGTTTAGTAAATATTTACCATCGGAGAGGGCGAGCGCTGGCGCGTACACAGCCACAGCAGTGTACAATATCATTTGCAGAAAATACAACGCACTAGCATACACCCGAACTGACTTGCAGAAACGCACTTCCTGGAAAATTAAGGATCTAGTTCATTATTATTTTATATTATTTACTATACATTTTATATATGAACAATGACAGACTTAATGTCATAGGTATTCTATATAATTCCACTTTAAGGTGAGTCAGAGATTACATCAAGTACCTACGTGCACAAAATTTGGCGGACGCGGACGGGGCTTGAGGTCGCTGTGAGAAAACCTCTGCATATACCGTTTACTATGAGCGCAATCTAGAAAAGCAGTACAAGTCAGGCTTATGTCCATCAATGGATGACCTGGTGGTATTAAAATGGAGTGGGTGATAAAGAGAACCATATTGCTGTGATAGTATTAGGTACACAAAATAGGTATCAAGCATAATGCAAATAGTATATAAATATAGTGAAACGTCCTCTATTTATGATAGAAAAAGATCTGGCCATGCACGTTAGTTTCGTACTAAATAGGCGACTAAAACATTGATGTTGTTACGGGTGTTATCTATCAAGGAGTGACTGACCTATATTTTGTCAAAAAAAGGTATCAAAACATCGGTCTAGCTAGGTGTATCAAGATACGATTCTTGAAAAAGTAAAGTGGTTAATCCTCTTAACAACACCATGTTTCATAACCAAGAATGGTCCTTTCAGCAAGATTTAGCACCACAGGAGCGTGGGTGGACAGGAAGGTTTCTAACTTCATGAGAGCTGAAGATTGGCCGTTATTGAATTTATGTCTTCTTTAGAGAATATGACATGCTCTAAACGCCATGATAACTTGGAATCGCTTAAACATTCCATAAGAATGGCGAATTTACCCATGGAGAAAGTGAGAGTTTCAATTGATAAATGTTTTTTTGTATCAATATTTAGGACAAGACGGTGTATAAAATAAACTATTAAATTTGAGTAATATAATGTGAATAAGTTTTGTTGTTTAAAATAAATAAATGAATAGACAATAAGTGTACTAATTTTATGTAGGTATGTAAAAGCCCAAATTTCTCGACCCCAAATAAGTACCTAACGCTTGCAATTTTGTTAAGTACTATTTCCAATTGATCTGACTTTCTCTATGACTAATAAAACTTTAGATAGCTTTGCTCAGAATTCAGTCGTATAAAAAAATGTTTACCAGATATTCATAACACGAAGTGAGTCGCAGTCTCATGAATACTGGCAGGTATAGTTGACTCGCAATCGGCACGACGAGAACAAAAGATATACAAATCATCCAGAACTGTGCCCCTGCCATGTACATCTCCGCTGGGTTTCCCAACAACTCAATGGCTGTTACGAAACTGAAAATAGTTAAATTATAATGAATAGGAGGCAATGTTTTTACTTATAGACAATAGCCCTCACGAACTTTCTGTGCACAGGTTATTTTATCATATTAGGTTTTCATAGAATTGATGGTCGTCCCCCGCAGTTTCACCTGGGTGATGTTGAACATAGAATGGGGATTTCAAAAAGATTTTTTAAATTCAGCTTCGTCAAAGTCAAATATCTTGATTTTATAAAATTCCTTAAACATTACTTGAAATCGAAATACTTCGAAACAAAACTGAATGCAACTAGCATACGTAACATTAAGATAAAATGCAGGATTTATAACTAACGATCGAAATCTCGTAAATAGTGAAAGTACAAAAGCACTTATGAAGTTTGTAGAGTAAAAGCCGAAGTGATATCATTATAAGCGATTTGTAAGAAACACTTAACTATACAGAAACGAATAATTTGAATATTTCTACTAACCTTGCCCCGAGACTCATGGCCATAGGAAATGTTCCCATGGAAGAACCGCCAAGTAAAAAATCGTCACCAGTTGTCTGCTTTTCTCCAAAATATCCATAAAAAGCGCCTATCATACATGATATGAGAAGCATAGCAGCGAGGACACTGTAGTCTTCCCAGTGAAACAGTACCGCAGGTTCGGTTTCATTCTGTGATGAAGTATTATTATCTATCTTCTGTGTTGTCGGAATATTAAGTGACGTAGTCACGAACGGTAATATGCTTACAGTGTAACAAAATTTGAGTAATGTAACCTGAAAATATTTACAGTAATTAATATTAAATTTATATTTTTAAATTACTAAAATCACTTATAATAATAATTACGGATAGGGGCGAAATTTAAATAAGACACGTAATGAGAGGTGTTTATTATTTCTATATGGCTGAAATTATAATTTCGTTTTTGCATTTTTAAGTAGTAGCCTATAAAAATCAGTAGCCAAAATATATCACTTATAAGGGGTAATTGTTTTATTTTGTGATTTTACTACCAAATGATGACCTAGAATTAAAGCTAAAAGGTACAATTCCTTAAAATCCTTAATATCCGTAACTGAAACTATCGTAAACTATCGGATAATCCGAAATAATTTCGTATCCATAACCGTTATCCGAAACCGGTAAAAATTATTCATATATAATTGGAATCCGTAACATCCCTGTTTTATACATAGTCGACAACGCGTACTTTACATTCTAGTGTTGCAGACATAAATTATTTATTGTATGGTGGCCGCTTACCGTAGGCCGTAAGCTCGTTAGCCACTTTCGTGGTAAAAAATAGACAGACAGAATTGACATTATAAATAAATGCGCTATCGTGCATTGACGTCTAAAAAGCTGAGTTAGAATTCTGGCATGATGTCAGACTCCAAACCCGGCTGTTTTAAGGTCTGAAGGAGAAAGAAGTTTCTAGGACAGGACAATGTTGCTCGGTAATGTCCCTATAACGAGTACTTTACAGATATTTAATCTACTTTCTCTATCCTTTGTATGTGAACGTAGGGCTATTCTGTATACTGAGATTAGAGTTTCTACTTTTCTTTTCCAAAGCTTGAAAATAAACTTCGATTTGTTTCTACGATTTCCTCCGTCTATCGGTGTACAGCCACTTAACGATAAAAATGGCAAAATTACATTTTGTGAAGTCAAGAAATTTAATTTTTGTTTAGTGAACCCTAAAGAGGTTTTGATTAAACAAAGATTAGCATAGTGAAATTTTACACAACAGCGAGTGCAGAACACATTATTTTGGATGTACCATCCCACGTTCTCATAAAGCGATAGGTAAATAACTTTTATATGATATTAGACAATCCTAGCTGTTACAGTGACCCGGTAACATAATGAAAACAACACTTAATGTCTAACTTTGCGAAATACATTGACGCTGAGATTTAATTACAATGATTTAATA
Source organism: Euplagia quadripunctaria (assembly GCA_963859945.1). Classification (NCBI taxonomy): domain Eukaryota; kingdom Metazoa; phylum Arthropoda; class Insecta; order Lepidoptera; family Erebidae; genus Euplagia; species Euplagia quadripunctaria. The sequence goes on along the minus strand of OY982564.1, from coordinate 13,657,761 downwards.
TGTTTTATAATGGTGAAATACAGCAGTGTAAGTTAGACGAAATTACTTATTTCATAGAGTTACGTCGATCTTCACCGATTTATCTCTATTGCGTTTTACGTTATTTTTACTCGTGCGTCTTTGAAATTACACATCCACGTTCTAATTACATAGTTCTAAACGCATATCAATCATGTTTAAATTTACAAATACTTACACGCTTATTTAACATAATTGCTTAATCGACGTGTAGGATGAACTCAAACTTTAGCTACAATAACAAATTATTTCCGTTCAAAGAGTATTTTCTTAATTAAGAACAATTACAATTGTGTTGGTCAATTGTTTAAGTGTCTTTGTAGTCTACTAATCAAGAATATTCAATCTAACAGCCATTACCTACAGGTCACAACTTGTCAACTGTTGAAAACTGGGTGCTGTATATACAGAGACGATAAAATAACTATTTTCTTTTTGTTCCGCATTAAATGGCAAAAAGGGAACCTTTATAACTAACTGGCAGCGCCACGTGGTTTCACCCGAGTAAGTCGCGATCCCGTGGGAATATCGGGATAAAAAGTAGCCTATATGTTAATCCAGGTCTCCAGCTATCTACATACCAAGTTTCATCGCAATCGGTTCAGTAGTTTTGGCGTGAAAGAGTAACAAACGTCCATCCCTCCATCCATCCATACTTACAAACTTTCGCGTTTATAATATTAGTAGGAAGTAGGATTATACTAAAAAAATATTGGCATCTCTTGGTGTGGAAGTCCCACTCTTTACCTACAATTTTTTTTCAGTAACTACAGATATTGGTAAAAATGTTGTGAATGTAGCTGTTGAGATAGCATAAACAATTTCAGAACCTCTAGTATGCGTTTTTGATAATTTATGTCTACGATGAGTGCCACTAACTGCTTAGAGAAAACATATGAACCTGTAAAACCACATACTACAGAAGCGTAGAGAGTGAGCTGTAACAAACCGGACATTACCGGTTTAAGAAGTCTCGCCTTAACATTCCTGACAATTAACCACAGCTTCTCTCATCTAGTGTTTATTTTGTTACACAATGTTCTGTGTCAGACAAACAGACAAACAGATAAAAAGACAAACAGACAAAAAATCTAAGAACTGTTGTTTTGAGTTCTGTTACTTTAATAAAGACCCCCTTGATTAGTTTTTTTCAATATCTATAATGTACAGACCTGTTACAATTTTATTATATGTACAGATATATTATTTATTTACATATAGGTAATACTTTGTACCTACCCCATTTTAAATATAAAGCGCGTACGGAGGAGTACAAAATGATTAAATGGGTATGGAATGCAGAAAGCTTAAATTCTACATTTGATGTGTGTAACAAATATGTTAAATTGAATAAAATAAAATATTCATTGTTTAGGTTTAGATATACTGGGGATACCAAACGCACAATAGATTATGTTTATTTAGAAAATAGTTAAAATTAAATAGTCGAATCAAAAGCCCGTGGTCCAACAGTCACACGAGCTGGTCGCTCAAGAATTTTAAATGTTGGCAATAAGTAATCACTGACTGACTAAATAAGTTTCGAACGGTGTTTTGTGCGATTACAAATGTTCCTTTTTCAAAAGTCTGTAGAGTGTATGTCAAGGTAAAAAAAAAGTTGAATTTAGATTTTGTATTTTATATATCTGAGGTTGCAGTTCATAGTTTAATATAGCATGCTTAATATACACATGTTGCAAAAGGAAAATTATGCAGTACCAATTTGAAATGACTTATAATTAATTGTATATTATCCCTATTACTGTTTGCAACAAGGTCCAGATTTGACTATTTGAAAATAGGACCACGATAACATTTAATCTCTGATATCCGAGTTATCTAACGACTGGCTTCTCACAACGCATCGGCGTGGGCGGTTCAAATTCGATCCGGTCACGCACGTCTGGGACGGACCAGAGGACGGACGCCGGAGAAGGTTTTATCTAACGTACTAAATAGGAACTATACATCAGTCTATTTCGTGACCTGATCGAGACTGTTCTTTGATATATTTCAAGAAAATCTGTTCAGCCGTTCGAAGATCATCAGCTCTTTTCTAATCGCCGAAGGGATTTTCGAGCCGGGTGTATTTTAAATCTGCATTGGATAATTTTACAGTAAATGTTTATAGGTATCAGTGGCGTAACAATAGGGTGGCAGAGCGGGCATAATGCCACGGGCCCCCGGCTCGAGAGGGCACCAAGGCCCTGAACACAAAAATATTAATTTTGTATTTAATCAATATAACTTATCTAAATAAACCTAACAAAATACACGAGTTAGAAAATAACGCCCAAGAGCGAGTCAGACTCACACACATCCGATGAATTAGCCACGGGCCTCAGATGGTATAGTTACGCCACTGATATGTATAAAGTGCCTAGTTTTATAACATGACGTTATAATACCTCTCAACTAAATGCCTTTTTCTCTTTACGCTTTACTTATTTCATCTTACTTAAAAAAATTCTACTCATTATTCTTTTAACCATTATAGATTTGGCCATACAAAGGTTGCCTGTAAGAGATCGCTTTTAGCGGTAAGGCCGCCTATTGTGTCCATATCCACTTTGTGTATTTATTTTAAGCATACAATAAAGATTATTCTGTTCTATTCTATTCTACATTCAAAGGAGCAAAGTGGAACCATCAATATGTACTTAATTGTGATTGAGTAATCATTTATACCTTTCAACATGTTTTATTAAAATACAAAAAAAATAAAGTGATCTAAAAATCAAGACATAATAACAAAAATGATTAAGGTGAAATCTATTTTATATTTTACTTTTCCATTTTTTAACCGACTTCAAAAAAGGAGGAGGTTCTCAATTCGACTGTAATTTTTTTTTTTATGTTTGTTACCTCAGAACTTTCGACTGGGTGAACCGATTTTGATGATTCTTTTTTTATTTGAATAATAATAAATAATTTGGTCCAATTCTGACAATGGCATCCATGAGAAAACCGTATAAGTCTTTTATGGAATAGTTTTTTTTTGAAAGAATTATTATTGATATATAATATTATTATAGATATTAATCGTACAGCAGCACCGTACGTGGCACAGTCTTACTTTTGCTAGTTTGTTATTAATTTAAACATATATATTTACTTACACAGTATGATATTTAAATATACTTGTAATGTGTTCGCCAAAACTTTATTTTTGATATCAAACGGTGGAACGCTTAAACGTAAATAAAAACTGCTAAAATCATTACCCTTTTGGCTTTGCCGTGGTCGGGTAAAAAGAAGCTTACCGTGCCTTTGCTTCTTATAGATTATTTATGCAAATAATTAAGACATCTGTTATACATTACAATTGTGCCTGTGTTGTTACAAGTTTGTTTACCTTATTAAGCTTCTACGGGAAAACCTACGGCGCTGAAGAAACAGTGAAAATTAAGACCTATCTCTTAAATCTCCCAATGGCAAATTGTGTCGGTCGGTAACAACGACCGTTAACAGTGACGTTTTCTTTGAAATACCACTTTTGCTACCAGAAGGAATTAAATGAGCTAAGTATTTTACTTGTAACGTATGTATATCTCTGATGGAGTAGGCAGAGATGGATTATAAATTCATATTTAGCTAGCTATGTTTTTGGTATCGCGTAAGAGAGTGAGCCAATTACCGTCTGCCCTGAAAAACTCTTGAAAAATTCCCATATTGCTTTGAGAATATGTAAAGAGAAAATTCTAATCTAATCATGGACTTTAGGATCGCTCACAAAACAATGACGCATATCGTATGCGCCCGCCGCGCCGCGAGACTTACAAAGTAATCTTGCTCAAATAGCCCTAATTTCTCAAAGCTCACTCTCAGTCTTTTCAATGGCTACAAATTCATAAAGCAAATTATTTAATTCAGTTAAACTGAGTACATGATGTATGACCATTAAAAAAATATTCTATGCTTTTTGTGTGAGAAAACTTTGCGCTATGGGTGCATTAACTCCTACTCGTATCACACCTTTTTAGGTTATACAGTATTGGGAACTCAACTGTGTTCCAAATTCGAACACGCTTGAAATAATTTAAAACTGAATGATTTGGTGGAATCGAAACTTCAAGCTTTTGTGAATACTGAATATAAGAAAATGTCAACCTTTACTACGAATAAAAAACAATTTTACTATCCCTATCATATTAACGGATTGACTATAGAAAGGATTAAGGTTGTTGGGGTGATTTTTAAGGCCAATCGAATGTTGTCGTTTGTGCTTCGAAACGCTACGCCGCCGCCGTTCAAATAAGCAGTCTCTATAATAACATTATAATATTGTTTAGTAAGAAGCATAATTTATAACTATTGACTTCGTAAGTTTGAAATTATGAGTAGATAAAACTGCCATGACACCGACACAAAGACGTTACACAAACGTTAATGTTCAAAAACGTTGTTTTAAAATATTTAAGATACATAGGTATGTTCGCTTCCTTTAAATATAGCTTCCAATCAGCCATGTAAAAAAAACTATAGTTTAGGTTAGGTTATTTTTTATGTTAAGACCCACAAATGCGTTCATTGACACTATCATTGGGCTCTAAGAGGTTCTCCAGATGAATTGCAAATACTTCTTTCTGCTTTCTCAGCGTCCGTTCGCCTCCACGAGATACAAACGAGGAGATGCAAATATTCTTGCGGCAACCCGTTAGATTTAGTAGCTTTCCAAAACGAGTTTTTCGGAACGAAGAGTTTGCTGTTGGGCAGTAAACAGCAGACAATGTGATAGGGGGCCTGTTCGATCTTATAATCTGATGGATATGCTGAGTAGCGTAGTTTTCCAGTACAGTGTGTTTTTTCATCTAATTACTATTACAGCTTCAGTATAAGCTTTGCCATCACCAGAATAAGGCGTGAAGTAAACGTTGAAACCTCTGAAACAACTGTTTTTAGAGGCATGGGATTTAGAAATCAAATCAATGTCAACTTTGTTGCTCTTGATTACTTCTTCAAGTTCGAGTATGTTTGACGATAATTCGTTGATGTTCTTAGTTGCAATACGTAAGGGTACTATGAAAGCAATTTATAGACTACGGAAGTCAGTTTACAAGAGTAACTATCTATTACAAATAATTTGGTTTTTCTTTTCAGACTGTTTTATTAGAATTTATTTTATTTAACTTTATAGTTCATTGTTTTCGGTTATAAAATCAGAGTCAGTGATGCGTCTGTTTCTTGGAACTCCTGTCACAGAGTTAAGTGAACATAGGTGCTAATAAGGTTTCCCTGAGGAGTGCTTGTTGTAAATGGTTTGGTTACGTTTTCCTCAATCTTGATCTTAGATAAGTTTGATTTACCTTCCTGGACAGTATATCTAAGTAGACTTGGCAGCCATTAAAACTATCCGGGATGGTCGCACGAACACAGCACGGACTTAGCAGGAATGTTGCGATTCTTATTTGGAGATCCTTCTTCATGAACTAATAAATCAATGTGGCCTATCAAGCCTTTGGTCCTTAATGTCGTTATCATATCCTTATAAGTTTCTGGATGGTCCACAAGAACTCAAAGCAAAATGTTTGTTTAATATTTTTATTTCAAAATCACACCACATCTAGTACCGTATAAGTTTTGAGAGTTCATTGACATCTCATCAGAACAATAGGCCGAGGTTTGTTTGTTTTCAGATTCGGAATAGCATTATTAGGTTTGGATTATTAGGTTCATCTAACGGAAGTGATGTGAACCTGTTAGATTCTGCTACGGGATTTAAGTTAGGTGGAGAGTCACTAGTTCTTTTTCGGTTGTTAGTTGTTGGCACCTGCTGCCAGGGTGGTGGAGCATGTTGATTGGATAAGTTATTTGTTAGATCCACAATATCTCCTGGAGTTCGTTCTGGTTCTACCTTAGAATTGTCATTTAGAGAGACTGAGCATGTTCTATTATTGTGTTTTGGGAAACTAGGACTATTTGAGCAAGATTACCTTGTTAGTCTCGTGGTCGTTGTTGGAGTTGCTGCTTTGTGAGCGATCCTAAAGGTAACGATTATTATATTTACATATCCTCAGAGCAGTATGGGAGTTTTTTAAGAGTTTTTCGTGATAGACAGTAATTGGGTCACTCTCTACTACGTGATACGAGAAACATAGCTAGCTAAATATGAGTATAAAATCCATCTTTGCCTACTCCATCAGATATATACGCACGTTATAAGTAGAATACTGAGTTCATTTATTCCTTGTGCTAGCAGAAGTGGTATTTCAAAACGTCACTGTTAACGGTCGTCGTTACCGACAATTTGACATTGTGAGCTTTAAGAGATAGCTAGTCTTAATTTTCTCAGTTTTTTTTCAGAGCCGTAGGGTTTTCCATAGGAGCTTATAACTTGTAACAACACAAGTACAATTGTAATGTATAACCGATGTCATAATTATTTACGATCACTAATGGGTGTTGATTCTCTTTGGTTTTCTCAATGTTTTTTAAGAATTCATTATAATAATAATAATAACTGGACACATCTCACACATGGCCGTCTGATCCCAAACTAGGCGGGGCCTGTATAATGGTAACCAGACTGCTGATAAACACACTTATACATTTCTAAATACATACATATTATAGATAAATTAAATAATTTAAATGCCATCGTGTGGAAACGTGTACGAAAAACCGATTTATGTGTCTTTTTTCCTTCTTTGATTAATTAAAAAGTCATAACAACATAATTTCTATGTCAATGCAACAAATGATTATTATAGCTTATGATGCAATAGGTCAAAATACAAAGCTATTAAGTAAAACATGCTCCTGCTAGCCAGGCGATCTTCTATTTATCATTACGTTTACGAAACACAATAAGATTGGTACCCACTGCTCATAATAAACTCTAACTTTTGTGTAATTTGATGTAATGGAGCCTCAGCTTTCGTATTTCTACTATTACATCGAAAAGTTCAAAGGGATAATTATTATAACTAGAGACAGCCTGGTGGTCGAATTTCGACCATAATGCATTTTTAGTTTATTTCATTGGCCAGTATACCTTGAACTGTGATTGTATAGACTTATTTACCATGACAAGTCAACAAATATACTGGACGCGTGTAGCTTGATGTAGCCATTTTAACGTAATTTTTAACATTATTGTTTAAAAATTTCATATTTTTGCACTTCTAAAAATAAACCTTAAGTATTCAAAACTTTACGCTCCTCCGTTATCGAAATTTGCTTAAAAAGGGGTACAAAGATTTCTCTTCACGTGTTAATTTGTAGATATATGTATTCTGTTATGTCCGTAATCTGGAAACCCCTTTACAGATCGCATTCTAAGGACAAACAGGCGACTGAGCAATGGTTCACTTCTTATATTTCTAGTTTGACATTGGGTCATAATTTTTAATTTTACTATTGATTACGCTTGTTTTTTTAATGGGAAGCAACGTAACAGCTGCGAGAGACTGAGAGAGAGCAACTAGTTAGATTTGGATGTCAAAGGTTATTTCGTGTGCCAGCTAATTGTACCTACAAGGTGGGTATTAAAAGTGTTTTTTTATTACAAACGTGAGAGTTGCAGAATTCATCCTTGGCGAAACTTACGAAAGTTTTAGAATATAAAATTGAATGTAACAATCTACTAGAACCCACTCAAGTAATTGATTATTTTTTGTGTAATTTAGCAAACCATGCTAGATACTGAATTGAGGTACTTTATCAATAAATAATGCATTGCTTTTTATTTACAGGGACATAAAAATCGTTAAGAATATTTAAAAATATAAATAATTGAACAATAAAAACACTATAATTAATACAAATGCGTTTCATTGTGTGAGAGAAATAATAATTAGAGTGACTTAACAAAATGTTCACAGACACTCGTTATACATTTTATAGCCTATGTCTCATTTGAATTATGTGTAAAATAAAGTAAGAAAAAAACACTAAGTCAATTTACCAGGAAAAATTTTATATCAATATACATTTAACATGGGAACATAAGTAAATTATATGTTTAACGAAACACTCACCTCATTTCTATTGAGAAATCTGAATCTTGCGTACTGTGAAGCCATTACTCGTTCTTATATAATATGTCAAATTATTCTTTAGTCATTTGATACATATATTCAGTTTACACATGTCATGATCTTTTTTATAGCTAATATAAATACGATAGACGTTCCGCATCCATATACCCGTATAGCCAACACTGTGGGCTTGAGATGTTGTGATATGTTCCACTTATGAGCACCATTAATGCGTATACCAATCAATTGTGACTAAGAGTAGAGAATCATCCCATACAAGGCAATCTTTAAGGATCTGTCCACATTTGCTTCAACTATCTTCCACCGTCTATTTTAGGCGCTTTCTGGAAACAATACAATATTTTATGGATAGTGATTTGCGTCCGAGTCGCGTTATTTGTTTTCAAGAAACAGTAATGTTTTAAACTTTTAATGATCAATAAAGCATTGATAACGCAGCGTGGAGTACTAATATAGTGAACTAAGGAATTATTTTTATATATTTGGCTTTGATTCAGATGAAAAATATAGATACATACTTCATAACACACTAGCTGTTCTACCGCGGCTTCACTCGCGTGTAAATGTTTATATATTTTTCGCGCAACACTAATTCTTTTTCCAAAACAAAAGTAGCCTAAGTTACTCCTTATAACACAAGCTATCTGCCAGTGAAAGTCCCGTGGAAATCGGTTTACCAGTTCCGGAAATTAGCCGGCACAAACAGACAGACGACAGACAGTAAAATAGTTTTTTTATATTTGTATCATATACCATATATGTGTAAAATGGTGTTGTACTAACTTTTAAACTTTCGCGTTTCATGATATAATTATGTATTTCCACGGGAATTAACGCGATCACGAAAAGGTATAACATACCTCTGAATTCCCTGACGTTTCGACCAGGTTGCACTGGCCGTGGTCACAGGCACGTGGAGTCAGCCCGTGCAAATACATAATTATAAAATGGTGGTATTATGACATTACAAACATACACTTCTATTTTATTTATAGATGACATGACATTACTTAAAGTAATCAGTTATTTTAATTGTAATTACAAGACTTTTAATATAGCTTAACTTTTGCAGTGCGTCTTTGGTTTCACCTAAAGAACATATGTATATTGTAGGCCAATACAGATAGCTATAAATTAGGCTAAACAGGGATGAAATTAATAACAGCATGTAAACTGTTGGACGGGGAAGAAAATAAAGCGAAACCAACAGGAAAAAATTAATTAAATTTGATCGAGTTACGGGGGCGAAATAGGGTGGATAATTTTTCACAAGTTCCATCGAAACTAGACTACTAACTATTTAACTTTCACAATAAACTTTTTTCGATAAGAGGTCTAGACCTCTTATTAAAAAAAGTTTATTGTAAAAGTTGGAAACAAATAATAAAATAAAAAGACCTATACCTAACTTTTGTGTCAATCATTTTTTCAGATAACCTCAAATTTTCCGTAAGCAAACAAACTTGTATGTAGATAGTACGTCCATCTCGGGAATAAATTCTCGAAGATTTTTGCCCGTCTTTTCCGAAAGACAAACTTTACTTTTCAGTTCTAAAAATACTCTCCCATACACCGATTTACGACAAAGTCAACTTTCCGACCTCAAAATATAAGTTTGTAATCACAAAAAAAAATTATGTAATATAAAACAACAAATAAACGACTTTCAGATTTTTTCCTATCCTTGTGCTGTAAGACCTTGCTTACCAAATTTCATGATTTTAGGTCAATGAGAAGTACTCTAAAGTATTTGTTAAAATCTAAGGCTTAGGTAATGGCCGTATCTTTTGATTGCGCTGACTTAGAAGCTTGATTTTACAGCTTCAATGGACTGCTGATGTATGTATTTTATGTTAATCTCGATGCCTTTACGGGTTCTTGAGAAAAAGGGTCTTGACAGACACACAGACGGATATAACAACAAATTAACGATTAACGGATTTTTTCCTTACTTGTGCTGTAAGACCTAGCTTCGTACCAAATTTAATGATTCTAGGTCAGTGAGACCTGCTAAATGTTCAAATTTGGTCAAATCTAAGGCTTAATGACAAAAGTCATTTTGATAACAACCATCTTCTATAAAGATTCATAATATATTTATTCTATAAAAATATTCATAAATGATCATTTGAGTTTTGAGTTCTGATCCTAGAGTTCATTAACCAAACGAAATAAATTATGTATATTCTTAGGTGTATTTTTATTTTAGTACATTTGTTACTCTGTTAAACAATCTTCCTTCTACCGCTCCTTCTTCCCATTTGTACATATTAGCAGCGGATGAGGTGTTTATCGTCTACAACGACAGTTAATTGTGCAACAAATAATAATTGTGCATTCGTAAAATTACAATACGTAATATGTTGCAGTAGCCAGTCAGTTAGAAATTATTCAACATAAACATACCTACTCAAATCTATCGCGATAAATATCAATTAGCCGCTTATTGTGACGATTGCAAAGTGAAATTCAGTTCTCACTTAGATTTTGGTTTACATCAATTCTTAGAGGTAAAACATAACCACTAAAGGTACTATTTTTATAGCATTTTGCAAATCACGGTATAAGAACCAGATGAACGTGTCTTCAAAAAAGTCAAAAATGGTTTTTTTTTTACAATACGGATCACAAAGTGCTCCTTTATGAAATGCTAAAACGACGTTATTGTAAATGCAATATTTCACAAATTCCAAAATAACAAAATAGCTAAGGAACCACAAGGAACTAGGTGAATTCTCGGAGTATTTTTGCTCTCCTGTAAAATTAAGAAAATGTAGATACGTTCATTTGGTTCTTATACCGCGAAATAATACAGCAGATTATAGCAGATAATACAACATGTAGTTTCTCAGATAACACACATAGCAAACGCATGTCCTCTTATGAATGCATAAATCAACCGGTTTCAGAGAAATAGGCTCCGATGTACTATGCCTACCTTCCTAGTGTTTCCACATTGAAGCTTGAGCCGGGTCACGGGGTCAATTATTCCCACTTTACAATAAAACAACAATCAACAATCAATGCACTGAGAGATAAACACTAAGTTGTTTTAACTATTAATGATCGAAATTGAAAGAATTATGTTTTATTATCGCGCACTTGCTCGTAATTCACAAGTTAAATAAGCGAGCGTATCGCATCGGAAACGATTGGGCGTATGGAATCACATATCAACAAAACTGAGAAATGCACTCATGCGAATTAATCAACAATGTTTAATGCAGTTTTATTCTGCCTACCTGCCGTTATTTCACTACATTGGTTAAATATGGATAGTGGGTATTCATGATTAACCTTAGAAGTTATTTTTAAGGCAATACTCAAATAATGCAAGATCATCCTCCGCGCCTTTTCGGCTTTCAGTTTAACTACGATACGGCCGAACTTTGATATTTGACGTGGAGCGACTGCCATCAGACCTCCACAACCCAAGTACTAGGCGATATTGAAGTTCTGTAGTTAGACCAGGTTGTCGGACTTTTTAGGGCTCCAACTACCCGTAACGAATGAAACAGATGTTTGTTTGGCACCCGGGACCTACTACTTACCTTTGGAATGTGCTATCCTACTCGATTACCACTTAGCCACGAGCCCAAATAATGCAAGATGATTATGTGAAATTAAATAAGTGCATAACTATTTAAATAATTTTGTAAGTAGGTAAACAACACAACTGATATCTATAAAGATTCTGAACTGCATCTTTCGCCAATAGAGTTCCACTTATCAGGATAAGAACATTCAGTTTAATTTCAGACTTATAAATTGTGAAGATGTTTATTCACCAGTTGGGCGGCTCCCATTGGAACATATATTTGCTGTACTCTGCCTCCTACAAAATGTGAGCTTTCGTAAACCTTCCTTATTATAACTGCAAAGATAAATCTACCCATCTCACAAGAAATTGATCGATTTCGAAGCACGCCTATACCGACCTCAAATCTAAAAACCGAGCACGTTTGACAAGGCCTATATAAAACTGGACACCATATCTTAACGCGAATAATATCGGAAGTTTAAAAATAGGTAATCGGTGTATATCTACGTATTTCGCGGTTACTTTCAATAGCGACCGTACCAAGTAGCGGCAGTGTTCCAGAGATTGGTTGTGCGAGGCAAAAAAATTCTGGAGAACCGCACAGTGGTGGAATGCCAGTTATCCAGGTGATGGGGATGAAAGTTTTGTCGCGTTGAACGATGGCGAAACGTTGCGGCCGGTATAAATCCGAACAATTCCTCGGAGCACTCCCCATGATACATGCGATAGAGAATGCAGAGTGAAGCTACATCTCTACGCAACGCCAAAGGGTCAAGCCGATCTAAAATACCCTGGCAATCGATGATTCGAGTCGCTCTCCGTTGAATGCGGTCAAGAGGGAGAAGGTGGTACTGGGGTGCTCCTGCATAGATATGAGAACAGTATTCCATATGCTGCCGAACCTGCGCCTTATAAAGTTATATGTAATTAAAATATTGTTTCGCCGTAAAAAGAATTTTATGACCTTTGTTTTTTAGTCCTCAAAAAATATTTTGGACCCCGCTTACTTTATAGTAATGACTTGGTGACTGGTGCCTGGTGGTAATGTTTCGGTTAATTTCGGCGCTGCACTCCCCGCATGACGGCGACGCGACGCGACGGTGCGGCCGCACCGTTCGCACCGCCCTAGGGTCGCCCCTGACCGTACCATGCGTTGTAAGTCGTTTATTGTTTAAAATAATTAAAAATCTCACTAAATATTGCTTAGTTATTTCAAACCATAAACTTAGTATACTTTACGTTAGTATAGTAAGTTTATGCTTCAAACAGACCAGCAGTGCCTTGTGCGTTTATATTTTTATAATGTTGCCTATTATATTAAAAAAAAACCGCCAAGTGCGAGTCGGACCCACGGAAGGACGGACAACAAAGTGATCCTATAAAGGTTCCGATTTTTCCTTTCGTGGTACGGAACCCTAAAAATGTCACATGTATTGTGGTCTTTACAATTAAGTTTTTTAAGTGTTTATTTTTTCAATTTTAGTGTGAGGGACGTACGTACTGAGTAGATACGGTATTTAGAATATTACATACTATAATTTCAAGATTCAGTTCGTTACAGTACGTTAGATTATATTAAATTTAGTTTATTAAGCCCGATACTTTATTTAGATAAAGTGGTAAACTAAAAACTTGCTGTACCTACTTGATTGAATCACTACATATTATAAAACAAAGTCCGTCTGTCTATCTGTCTGTTTGTTCGCGACAAACTGAAAAACTACTGAACGAATTTTCATGTGGTTTTCACAAATAGATAGAGTTATTTGTGATATTAGGTGTTTAATTTGTTAAGATTTTGTGTAAATTGATTAAAATATGTTGATGATTGTTGAAGATGTCTCTGCTACCTGTGCGAAGCCGGGACGGGTTGCTAGTAAGTTATAAAAATATATACACACAGCCGAACGTAGAACCTCTTTTTTTTGAGTCGGCTAATAACAGTAACAATCATCACTTTAAACGTAAGTATTGCTTAATTTCAAGAAAATTCAACAAACACTACATCTGTCCTTAATTTCTGAGGGTTTCCTTCGTTTTCCCTCAGATACCATCATCAGATCCGGACTTGGTGACAATGGGACCACCGTGGGAGCATAACATTACACACAAAAAAAAACGTCTACGAGAACCATTTGTACATGTTGTTGTGCAAAAAAGATAACCCTGGTCGTCGCTATACTTGACTTTGAGAAATAGGTGAAAATGCGAGAAGTATTCGTGCCTAATAAATTGTTGACTTTGCTATTGTAAAAGACTAACATTCATTCAATTTTAGACTTTGCTAATGTAAAAGTCTAAAATTAATTTAAGTATTATTGCCTACTCGTGATAGGACATCAAAAATCGTTGTGCCACTATTGTCAACAGGTAACACAAAAGCCACAATAGAATTTGGTTTAGACCAAGAGCTTAAAGGAAAACCAAGTAAGTTTTAATTTAGAAAAGAATGCCAACAAAGTCCACTAGAAAACATCTGCACTGAGTGTCTGAGATCGCATATTCATGGCAAGTCTAACTATGTTGGACAGCACATCCTGTAACATGAGAAGAAAGGGAACCCAGATAGCGAGGAGACTTCAGTCACCGTGCCTATAAAAAACCAACAGGGTCTATGATGGAAGAAAAGGTGAAACTACATCCGCATCCTTAAGAAAATATGAGTCAATCTGAATCAGTTCAACGCCCCATGATCTGGTGTCGTAAACCAGGGCTTAATAAAAAAAAAATTGGCATACGGATTTCTCACAATTATTATGTCACTTTTCAGATAAAGGTCAAATAATAACTACTTAAATAAAATTCTTACATTAGGTCCTCATCTATGAAATTTGCCGATATTACTTTCTATAGAAAAAAAATAGGCAGTCATGGGACTGCCGACAGAAGTGAAAACTTAAGCGAAACGACGAAGTTAAAACGTCACATTAACAGGTTGGTGACATTAAGTAATAAAGAGCTCTAGTGGATCTATATAATATATGTATTATTAGCGTAACGGTCACGTTCTCTCTGTCCCTGTCCCTGTCTCTGTTCCTGTCCTTGTCCCTGTCCCTGTCTCTGTTCCTGTCCCTGTCCTGTCCATGTCTCTCTGACGCTGTACATGTAAATATAAGAAACTCGGCTCCAAAATATTTAACCAACGAATTTTAATACGCAAATGAACAAAAATGATACACGTGAAAGATACACCACGTTGACTATGACGCTTTTTCTGAAGGCTTCTTAGTACGCAGGCGCAAAGACAAAGATTATAGGAAACACTGTATACTTGTATTCTATCTCATTTTCTCGCAGGCTAAATCCTATTTATGAATATGTTTGTCTCTTTTTAGTGTGACTTTTTCGTTTCATCGAAAATCACAACCATTCTAAAGAAGTTTCACTTCAAAAAGTCTATTGTATCGTTATTTTGTAACTGTATGGAATGCGTTTGTATCGCGATAGTATTGCATCTTTTCATATCGATATATCGTATTGTAATCGTATCGTATGCCTTTATGTCGATATGAGATATAACGATTGCAAATAAATTCTATGGGACAGGTTTTTAATGTTTGAATAGTGTAATAGTTTTTAGTGTTTGTTGGTAATGGTAAAAATTTATTACTGTCCAAAAGATAATATTATAATATGTGTATCCTAAAAAGTACAGATCAATAACGTGTCTTCCAACACTATACATTACAACTGTGTATAAAGACAACATCTCATAAAACCAACGACACTATTATGGCTTACTCTCAGAATATATGTAGAAGTCGGGCCCGTGACAATAAGGAGCTCTTTTTACTTAACACGACTCCTTTTACTTAACGCGACGCTTTTTAAGCGCTCTTGTGAATGAAACCTTAATCAACAAGTTCGCCGTAACCGAAAGGATCTGGAGACATATTGGATAGATTAATAAAAAAATGAATGACTCTGTTCCACATACATGGCTCAAAATCCTTACTAATAAGTAGGTAGTGAATCAAAATTATGTTAAAAAATATTGTTCAACTTTATTCGCGTTTAACGCATTTATTTTATAAAACAAATAATGGTGTCGATTCTATTGTCAGACTCACTAAACTAAAACCTAACTTAATTTCTTCATATGAAATGAACTTTGTCTTCTTCGCAACAAGGTCTATTTGTTACTGGCATCTATTTCTCAGCGCCAATAAATTTCACTAAAACCTGTCAACGTATACTCAACTTTATTTCCACGCAGCGAGAGTCCCCATTTATTCAAATGCCGTATAATTACCGTATAAAAACTTGTTCAAAACGAACTAAGATGACGTTATTTTAATCGACACCTACGAAGACGCTTACTAAAAACACAGAGCAAAAGAGATGGCATTCAACGGATAGCAGCTCTCGCTACGTGGTATTAAAGTTTATTTAAGCGTGTCAGACTTTAGTCAACAAATAAATTGCTTATTTCGATAGCGACGTATGTTACCTACTTGTTTATATTTGAAATAAGACCTTGTTTCGAAGGATACAAGGTTTACATCTTGTATGAAGAAAATTTTGTCAATTATAGTTAAGAGAGAAATACAAGAGAATTGACACCAATGCCTAATTGATAATGAATTCAGTTTTAATTATTTTTACTTGAAGTCGTAGTGACAGCGATTTTTACTTCTTTACTTTGACAATTAATTATATATACTTAATATAAATTGTTGTTGATCTGTAAAATTTTAATAGTTGTAGGCTGTTATAGGGTTGTAAGACGTTTTAGTAGTAGTTTCAAATTTGTTAATACTTGTTTTAAAGTATTTTTTTACGTATTAAATTGGTTAGGTTGAGACCCAGAAAACGCAATGACAGAAAAATTGTAATGTATAGGGAATATAGATCAAATTACAATATTTCAGCATTACAAAGATTCCATATCCAATTTGCCTCAAGTATGGTTATGAAATTGATTTGAGTGTTCATAAGAGGAGCACTTAAAGCACAATACAAATCGTCTTCTAGTTGTTAAACTAAAGTAACACTGTTCCATGTAGCGAGCCTCATGCAATCCAATCCAGAATTTAAACATGCAAAGTTGTAAACGTTAGGTACCTATGAATGAAACAAAGAGAAGATAACGAGTGTAATATAAGTAACTACTTAATTACTTACAAGATAATAAATGTAAAAAACTCACAGCACACGTCACGTCTTACAGCTTCACAGCTCCAGGAACTACTTACCTATCCAGTTTGTAGAATTTGCTGCCAGGCATTGGCGTACCAGGAGCCGTGAACAAGAATGTTATTAATTTAAAAAAACAAAAAATACTTATGCTATGTCTTTATTTGAAAAAAAGATGTAGGTATTTAACAATAATTAAGTACATCTAAAATCTAAACGCAAATATTTAAGAAACGGGATTGTCCATAAACGTTAGGGAATAATAATATTAACTCGAATCTTCGCGGGATAGGTAATCTTCAGCAGCCTTTTTTTATATTCTCTTTTTTCAAATTCCATGAAAATATATAAATGTTATTGTTGCATATGAATAAAACCTTATATTTGTGTAGCTTCTAAAATATCATTATAAATAATTAAGTTTTTGCAACATAATAATGAATAAAAAATTTGCTATTACTTTTTTAGGTAGTAAAGTTTAACTAAATAGTACTTATAGATGCATACAATTTACGTAGATTTTCAGTTCAATGCTGTTAGGAAAGTAAACGAAACATCGTTAAAACTATCATTTTTGCAATAGTACTTACCTACTATTGTTATATAGTGTTGTACTAAAAAGAAAATTAATTGAGATAGCTCGAATATCTATAAAATAATCAAGGCTGTCTGAAGGTCGAATACTATGAAAAAATTAAACGAGGATTCACAGTGGAATGTGTGCCCTCGAATATGTTACTTGATGCGTCGTCAGTAGGAGGGCGGCGCGTGAGCACCATCATGTTGCGAAAGGTATGTGAACCATCGAAAGTGCCCCCTCCCCCGGATATGGAGCGTACAACTCTTATAAGCACAGGTGGCGCCTGGGCACTGGACATTGCACTATCTACCTGCGTCTAATCGCGTACCCAGGATGTGTAACAAAACGGTAGGTGTTTGTGCCTCGCTTACTTCCAAGGATATCGCACCCTAATGTATCTAGTGACCTGCTGAAATATCACAGTGAAGTCTTTGATATAATAAAAATATGAAGAATATTAAAAAATAGGAATTAGTGTTTTAGTGTTTTGATTTTATGGATTTCTGTAATGAAAAAAATCATTATCAAATTATGTAAGCCACCATATAATATGCCTAATATAATGTGATAGCTGATTTGAGTCTCTGTGTGCAGGTACTTCGATCTCTGGTGTGGGCTGTGGTGGTTGCATGTGCGGTCGCGAGGCCCGAGCCTCCGACGTCGTACGGTGCCCCAGGTCCATCTTACAGTGCTCCATCCTACAGTGCTCCATCCTCATCATATGGAGCGCCAGCGCCGGTTTATGGACCTCCTCAGCAACCTACAGTCCACAAACACGTATACGTACACGTCCCACCTCCTGACAATGAGCTGCCGCCACCACGCAAACAAATCTATGTGCCTCCTCCCCAAAAACATTATAAGATAGTGTTTATCAAGGCCCCGACGCCGCCAACCCCTACCGCCCCTATCATCCCAGTGCAGCCTCAGAATGAGGAGAAGACACTAGTCTACGTGTTGGTGAAGAAACCTGAGGAACAGCCTGACATTGTCATCCCGACACCTGCGCCCACGCAACCAGCCAAACCTGAAGTGTACTTCATCAGATACAAGACTCAGGTAAGATAAATCATTTTTCAAACGATAGTCAAGTCATTCCGATTTGAGAAAAAAAAAAAACTTTGACCTCCTGTGCCCCGCCGTTTTACTATATTGCAAATTAGTAGCTACTCTATTTCTAGATGTTGTAGCCTTTCTCTATAAATGGTTTATCTCCAAAATTTTCTTTTAAATAGCTCTGGCGACACCCGAGATAAACGCGTTCACAAACAAGCAAACTCTTTAAATTAATAACGTGTATTTTCACTATTAATGTTAAATTTAAGAAAAAAAAAATAATATTTTAATAATACATAATAATATGTTTACAATATTAGTCGGTGTTTATCCTCACATAATGATACTAGAGCATACCATTTCCTTATATTTTACGAATAAAAATAGTTTCTTTTCCTTTTCTTAACTTGCCTAAAGGTTCGGTATAAATATTTTTTGCTAGTTCTTAATGAAAGACATGAAATCGATAAAAAAATTGAATTGTTTAGTTCAAAACAATTAAGATGTTTTTTAAAATCGACGTTTAATTGAACGTTGAACGAAATCAACAGTATTATGTATCATAACATTTGTAGAAAACGCAAAAATAGAAAATAACGATTTTTAATTACATGGCCAGTTTTGCGCACTAATACAACAATTAACATCGTGCCAGAACATTGACGAATCCTAAATTTCACATAAATTACATATTTTCAATGCAAGTTACCGTATAGCCTCATAAATAAACCATTATTTTCATCTTGATATTACCCTTTGGATTAATAACCATAAACATTAAAATAGTTAGTGCATTAAAGAGACAGATAGATAGTAATTTTCTTTCACGGTTCTTGGTTTTTAATTATTTATTCTCTTGTCAAAATGTCTCATAATGATGAATAGAGGATAAGATGTACTGCTACGTGAAAGTGTGCATAAACGTTTCCTACAACAATCTAGGAAGCACTGTGCCATTATCTGCAAGACCTAGCGTACTGAGTGCACCCGCTATCATCATTACATTAACGCAATCGAGGATGCCTCTGTAGGTACTCCGACATAACCCGTATTTTCCATAACGCAATACACATACATATACGTACATATCGCAACAAGACGATAAATCGATTTTTTGTATCATTAACAATTAGACACTGGCCTCTCCTCAAGAATTTTTACAACGATGTAATTGGCTTATGCAATAGCGATGTATTAAGCAAATTTAATCTAAATTATATGGAATTATATGTTTCTTGGTATATGTTATGTAAATATGGTGGATTTATCCTCATATTTTCTTGTATTATCGAACGTCTGGATTAAAAACTAAATATGTTCGGGTTGCTATTGCCTGGATTTATTTCTAAATTAGAAGATTTTTTTGTATAGCGGTGCCCCCTTATGTCATCGCCAAGACACATGGGAAGTACAGAATGATGTGCACAATCATATTATGTATTTATTTACATAGTCAGTACCACCAGCCCACAATGTCTTACCCTTTTTTTATTCAAGTAAGTTGTCCGCCAGATTATGAGCTCTTATTGGTTTCTTCAAGCACCTGCAACACTAAAAGTGAAAAAAACGGTACTACGAAACAACATATTTTATAGGTTGGGTGGCCTTGTTCCCGGAGACTTCCCTCTTAGGTTATACCTACGTATTCTTTGCGATATATTGTTAATAAATAATTGGTGTACCGTCGCACGTCGTGTGGGTTCAGTCGATTCGATTCTGACATACCACTTCACTGTTTGCCCCGGTGAAGGGATGACCCGTGGAGACTACCACAAGTTAAAAAAAAATTGCGTAGCTGGGCTTCCCCGATCGTGCGTGTTCTACGGTGTCCTCCCTCCTTCAGACCGTTATGCCGATGAAATCTAATATATTAAGAGAGTTAAACGTTCAAAAATCTCGTTATGGTTATTATTACGTATTAAAAAATAGTGTCCGTACGTATGCCTAATACTTCCCACACATGGTGATACGTGATACACGAACCCCTTTAAAACACAACTATTTACACCGTTGTTTACGTAATATAAAGGCTACGTAATAATACCACATACATATTTCATACAAATAGCTTTATAATTGGCGGGCCAGACGAAAATCAAAACAAACTGCAAACGAAAGTATACGGAGCATTATTATTATACGGCACCACTTAAAGGCTATAGGTAGGTACACACGCAACATGTTTATGTATGCCTATCTGGGTCACACTATGTTAGACGGTACATAATTATGAGAATTTATTAGAAACCTATTTTTGTTTTATATAGTTTTCACAGGTTCAGTTGAAACCAAAAACCACTTGTGGTGGACTCGTAATATATAAAATTACCAAATCACTACTCATTCGTCTTATTCAAGAACTTGACACTATCAGTTTAGGTATAAAATGTAGCCCGCAGTTTTACGTACCCCACTGATAAAAATTGTAATATCTAATAAAAGTGATAAACTTATTTTTTAATTTAATTGGGTTATTTTTAATTTAATTAAGTTAGCAAAGAAGGACACGGTCTGGGAGATAATAGCGATTAGGCAATAAATGTTCGCAACACGACCTGTTCGAAAATTATGCTTACATCGGATTACCAATACCCCATTTTTATACAATAGGTGATTTTTCTATTTCTGAAAAGTGGAATATTAGTAGGTAATCTCGAACACTTCAAATCTAAATTAAATTCAATATCTTTATTTCATAAAGTCCTAGTCCAGGGCAATCATCGTAAACATTTAAATTAAACTTTTTATTGTTGAATGGATATACCAACCATAAAAAGTTTTTTGAGAAATGGAAGTACTTAGGTAACAAAAAATAAAGAAATTGCGGTCGTATCTCAGGAGCAGATTATGAAAAAATGTTTTTAGACGCTGACGTCCACTTCAGTAAGTAGGTGCCTACCTACTTACAAGTTTCTAGTGTTGTGAAAAAAATTACCTTTTAAGCAATAACTCAAAAAATGTCAGACGTTTACACAGGTGCACATTGGCGCAATAGCTTGCATATCCGTACTTCTGTATCTTTAAATTTTTAATAAATGTTCGATGTGTGTGCATTCATGTTAGACCACAAAATACATGAGATTAATATTATGAAACGTTTTTATTGCAAGGGGTAGCATTATGACTCGCGGCGATTTCTTCCAGACAACCTTTATGAAGATCAGCACACTAAATTTATATGAGGAATTTCAATGAACAAAGTATAAGATTTTTTAATTTTTGTCCGTATGTATCTTGACGGTTGCTTAATAGGTAATAGACAGAGTATCAAATGTTAATCGACAAGTTGGGGTATCGAATAAAAAAATAAAATAATTTAGTAGTTACAAACAAATCATACCCCAATGGCGCTGAAGATATTTCGCCAAACACAATTCAAACTGTCGTGTCCTGACACCAATGTCCTATATTTATATTTTCTTTTTTTATACTTATGTTATATACCTACTGTTAGTTAAATAATCATGTTTTAAATACTGAACCTGAATATATAATGGTATGTTTTTTTCTATTAGGTACCTATCGTAAGTGCATTGCTACTTTATAGCATTTTGATATTTTTTAATGTTCAAAGGTTATATGAAATAATAATTAATATTTAAAAAGAAGTGTTCCTGACATTTTTTGAGAGCAATTTGATGTAGAAAGCCATGGTAGACGTAACGAAATTTGGGTACAAATGCTTCACTTTTCATTAATATTTTTCTGTTGAATTTTGCTTGTATACTTTTGTGTATGTGCAACTATACAATATGCTATACCCTAATGCATAATAGTAAAACACTTATTATACGTATTTAGTGTATTTACATAGTGCTCACGCTTCATGACGCAAGTTTAAGTAAACTTGCGTCATGAAACTTAAAAAGTTAGGGAAGGCATTATATTTAAATTAAGTAATTTAGATATTATACCTGCCCTAACTGTTGTCAGAGCAATGTCTTCAGAAAATTATACCTACGTTACGCAATTGTATCGAGAAGAACCATCTTCTTTATCGAATTTCTGACCCTATTCTCTAGTGCAATTGTCTTTAGCTGTTGGAGGAGGCTAGCTACACAATACATACCTATGGAAAACGATTAGGTATAAATAAACAATTTTTTCGCTTGTTTCAGAAACAAGAGGGCTACCCGGCCGCAGCACCGAAACCTGAATACGGACCACCCGTATCAGCACCTTCCTCAGAATACGGTGCTCCTTAAGGCTGCAACTCTTGACGATGATAAATCCAGCTAAACCTCACTGCTTGACCCTCTTCTTTAGGCCCATCCTACAAGAAAACTTTCTGATTATGTTATTAAGTAATTTAGGTAAATTTGAAGATTTCAGTAGGAAAGATTTATTCTAGTAAAACCAAAGTTATACTAATCGTACCTACAAATGATGTTCAAGATATTTAGCCTTCTATGTAAACCAAACTAAACAAGGACTAACAAAAGAAAATAAGAAAAAAATGTCACTTGTTAGTTTTCGCTTTTGCAATAAGGTGAATCGTTACTTACAAATTTGAATCTTAAAGTAGGCATTTATCGTAATGCTTTACGTAGTCATACCACCATAGGTAACAGATCTGGCAGTTCTCTTCTTGTTTCGACTATTTGACCCATTTTATGTCAGGCCTACTGACTATGACTAAGTTTAGTAAATTAAAATTTGGGAATTGAAATTGTTAAAACAAATACGTATTAAATACAATTCAAAGAAAAACCGCAGCTTCTACAATTAAAAAGAAAAAAATTACATAACTGACGTCCTTGGCATAAAATTATATAGTATCTCTGACGTTCTTTATACCACAACAAAATGTTTTTGGTGGTCGGTTTATTCTCTTAATGCGATTTCAGCAGATTTCAGTAAATATTGATAAGAACCTACAGAAGGCGGCCGAACGCTGTGAAGGTGGCATGCTGGCTTCACGCCAAACTGTACTGCATCTTTTCGTTTATTATACATCAAATTGATGTGAATGTTTGTAAATATATTATTTTTATATGATTAAAATGTTTTATAATAATTAACACTTTGATTTTATTTCTAAATATCACTTGAGTGTGACCTTCTTATTTATAAACAATTACTGGCAGATTTGGATTTAAGTATAGTTTAGTTGTCTTCTATATTACTTAGTATAATATATATAGCTCTTGATAAAGAAGCAAGATAAGTATAGACAAAACTAGACTAAATACCTAGCAAAGAGTCCTAGTGAACGGAGAGATATTTTTAAAAAGGTTAATAAAAGTAAATGTTACTGTTAAAGTAAACTCTCCCTCCCTCCCTCTCTCTCCATGTCTCTCTAACGCTGTACATGTAAATATAAGAAACTCGTTATAAAAATATTTTTTTTTTAAATATATGACACTCGGACACATTTTCCATACATTTTCGATCAGGGTCACGTGTCCTGAGGCGAGTTTGACATTTTTTACCCATCTCAAAAAGTGCCCAACGCCGCTAAAGAAGTTTTCACTTCAAAAATTTATTTTAAATATATGATATGCTAGCTCGTGTAATTTACCTCGGGAACCCTTCAATTTTCTTGAATGAAAAAAGGCCCATGACACATTCCAATCCATAAACTCCGCAATGCTGCGTGAAGCACGGCAGATTAGACAAATTTCAAATTACATTAATAATATGAGTTAGGATCACAATAGATTAGATTCATTTGAATCATTGTTGTTTCGGTAGGAAACTATTAAATATGCCACGATAAAATAATAAATTGATCGTTGCTTCATGACTTTTTAAGAAACAAAAAGTTTCACTGTCATTATCTTCATTGCATCAAGGCAAACTTTACAATGGTATTAACTCTATATAACATTTTAATTTTTGCCATTATTTACTTTTCGGCCTTTTTAAGGTTTACGAAAACTAGCACTTTACTTAAGTACATACTTTCAGAATTTTAAACCTAATTCCATATTTTAACTTGAACATGGCACTGTGATCGTGCATCATGCCAATTTCTATCCGAAAAAGATTTTCTATATAGTTAAAAACGAATTACTAAAATCGGACGTGTGATTCTCGAAATATAACCAGTTAAGCTAATGGAAAGTAGAATGAGACGTTGAGCAATTGCATTTTTTGTCATCAATCTAGAATAAGGCGGAATAAAAAATAAAACGTAATCCAATGACAACATCTTGGTTTTAACAGTGTTTCAGTAAAAAGCTACAATGGATTTCAGAGGTAATTATGAATTATGTTCCTCATGAAAATGTGTACACGGAAATCCATTGCGAAAGGTGCTAACTAGCGTGTGACAAGGAGACCCTATTTAGTAGTCTGCTAAAAATGAAAACATGTGAATTACATACAAAACAGTCATTGTGGTTACTTAATTCCCCAAAGTTGTGTAATGCAGTTTTTCATAGTATCTTATTACTTTTAACGAGCAATTCTTGAATGTAACTATGTATTTATATTTCGGATATCTCGGAAACGGCTCTAACGATTTTGATGAAAATTTGTATACAGATACAGTTTTGCATTTTAAGTTCAACTGCATAGTTGTATTTCCTGTAAATGAAAAAAAAATGTCAATTTTACAAAAAGTACTGTCTCCCAGGTACTGATAACATAGATACAAGGACTTCTTTGCAGCTTAACCAACCAAAAAAGTAAACTACGTTTATTTTTTCAACAAGAGCGTTTTATTATTTCAGGTAGTCCAACAACCTTTGTTCTCGACAGCTGTGCACCCGTACATCTTTTATTCTTTCTCTTTCAATTTGCAATAATGTAGCAATTTCCTCCAGTTGTATATTGCGCACAGCTCTATTTCTTTCAATTTCGTAATTTAAAAATAAATATTTGGTGATCTGTGTTGTCTTAGTACGTACATTGACCGTTTGATCATTTTGACACTCATGATAGATTGCTACATGTCCTAGGTTCTGATTGTACAGTACTGAAAGTCACTGAAGACTTTTACAGGCTACAGGTCATATGTCCTTCTGCAGGTCATGTGTCATCGCACCAACCCATCCCTAAACGCCTGTTCGCCTGTTTTGTTACATTCTTTAGGAGAACTGCTATAAATACACTCAGACGAGTGATATAGCAACACCTGCGACTAGCGCGGGGGTAAACATCACACACGCCAATAGGTCAAATCAATTATGATCTACGCAAGTGAGGAATAAAGAGGACTAATACCGGGTGGACGTATTATTGCGTCACCCAAAAGCTCTATTCAATCAATGACATCTACAATAAATAGTGATTGATTTTGTGGTGAAATAGCAAAGTAAATACTTCTATACTCCATATTACTCTTGCATATAAATGAGTTAATTTGCGTCAGTGATGTTCATAAACGTTAAATGGGATTACCAATTTTGACCTATTGCCCTGATGAGTGAAAGCTGCAGTGAGACTAGAGTCGCACCGATTTAAACTAAACTGCAGGTGTCACTCGGCAATATATTTACTATAGGCAAAGAAAAGCAAACAGGGAAGAATTTTGATCTTGAAAAATGGCGTATTAAATCAGAATATAATTTAATTAGTTTGAATGCAAAAAGTAATCTCTGGAATTACTAAACTGATTCTAAATATTCCATCAATACTTGAAGCTATCATAGCTCTTACAAATAAACTAATTAAGTGGTTCTGAATCCGAAACCGGTTTCTTTCACGTCTTTTCGTTTGTGTTAGAGGTTTTGAAAAAGTTGCCAACCTAATAAATGGGTGGTTCACCATAGTACCGATAGTTCTCGCAGATCGATGGTCACATTTGTGTTTTAGAATTGGTCTTACATATATATATATATATATATACACACATCAGATCGAAACGAAATTAATTGCAAACACAACGAAAGTCTTCTTCCTCTCAATTTCTGTGTTCGCAAACCCATTGTAAACGAGCCCTACGGTTGCGGGGTGCTATAGGTGGAACTCTCAGCGGCCTTCGGGAACGCAGACCCATTTTACGTAAACGATTTCGGATAGTTTGGTCGCTTATCAACAAGCCTGAAGAGCGGTGGATTCCGTCGAGCAGTATTTTGGATGTAACGGTCCTGTCTGCTAGTGGTAATGGGAGATCGTCCTCCATGTCGCTCGGCCACGCTGCCCGTGATACGATAGCGTGTCCAGAGGCGGCCTATGAAGCTCTATGTAGTGCCAAGAGCGACAGTCACAGCAGTTTGCCTGGAAACAGCTTGCAACATTCCGACGGCTCTCATCATCTCTTCTCGTGTCATATGATGTCGTCGCTCCATAACGATGTAATTTTTTTCAGTTCCGATGCAGAAATTGTGATGGTTTTGTATTATTACACACTTTTATAGAAATCCTAATTGATTGTTGATTTTCTATTTTTAATCAAAATTTAAAGAAAATCCTTTATTTAAATAGTGAAATTCACTAAATAATCAATAACGATCCAAAAAAGTTAAAATAATAAACCTCAATTGCCGCAATACTCTAAAACGCACTTAATCCCTAGACACTTTTGATGTGTGTACCTATGTAATTTTCAAATACTCACACTCATATTTTCATGTTTGTCTTTCTTCAACCTAATAATAAGATTGCATTATGTAAATTACTGTTAATTGTATTGTTGGTTTTATTCTCACCTACTTTACTTGTTGCGAATTTTTTTAGTCAATTTTATCTAGCTTCTCACCTTTGAACAATGATACACAAAATAAATTATACCGAGTTTAAAAAAAAACTTAAAAACACATTTTAATAGCAAATCAGTGTAGCAATACAGAAAACATTTTTTAAAGTATAAAACCGTGGGGTGCTTTTTAATACATCTATAAACGAGAAGAGAATTCTATGTACCTTTTTTTTCATCTTTTGAAATACCATTCTTCTCGTTTCTGCATCTTCCACCAGCTAGTCTTCTTACACTTTTTATTTCTTATTTTATTTACGCCACATACATCAACAGCACACGCTATCACATGCCTTTTAAATACCGTCCATCCAAACATCCTCTTGACTAAGGAGAAGAGAGTGCATCTTCGTGTTTCAGCTTGACATTAAATTTTCTTTTGTACATGTCTTTTGTCTCTAGGTTTTCCAATCGTTCTACTTTTACAACTTAACTCAATAGTAGACACTAGAAATGTCCGCCAATACCAATATTACTCGGCCAACTACCAAATAGTCCTTCCATCAACAATCAGAAAATTAATCATGCTCCTCTTTATTTACGACCATGCATTCGGATCTGAGATAGAAAAGATAATTTTATTTCTAACCTTTCTCAATAAAGTATACGAGTACATACGGATTAGCTTGTGCTGAAATCATGTGTTCATCCTCCTCCTCCTCCCTCCTTAACCCTCTGCAGTCAGGCTTCTGCCCAGGTCACAGCACTGTTAGTGCATTGATTAACGTCACTGACGACATCAAGTTGGCTATGGAGAATGGAAATCTTACAGTACTCTCCTTACTAGATTTCAGCAATGCCTTTAATACTGTAGATTTTCATATCTCTTGTTAGGTATATTACGCTCTATTAAAATATCTCCAACAGTGGTTGATTGGTTTCAAAGTTACCTGTTTGGTCGCCGACAGCGTGTGCGCTTTGAAGAATCCCTTTCTTCCTGGTGTAATACATCTGTAGGTGTGCCGCAGGGTGGCGTTCTATCTCCTTTACTTTTCACAATTTTCATCAATTCCATTTCTAAATCATTACTTTCATCTTACCACCTTTATACAGATGATCTTCAAGTCTATACGCAAGCACCATTGCATAATTTGTCGGAAGCTTTTAAAACAATTAACACTGATTTGGCGCAAGTGTGCGAATGGAGTGAGGAAGTAAGTCCCTCTAAAACACAGGTCATAGTTGTGGGAAGCCCCAGGATGATATCTCAAATCGATTGGTCACAATTACCGAACATTGTGTTTAATGGTTTGTGTGTGTTGCCAATGAACATTACTGTTAAGGATCTAGACATTTTAATTGACAATACTTTATTACTTTATTCTGGGGTCCGCAATTGCGGGGGGTCAGCCGCAAACTATTTGCATCAGCGGGGTCTTTGCGAAGTCTTCGCAAAGACTACGTAATTTCCTGCCGACAGTCACTAAAATTTGCCTCATTCATTAAAATCGCTTGCACAATCCCTTCTTCTTCCTATACTCGACTATGGCGATGTCAGCTATCTTGATATAACTGAGGAGCAACTTGATAAGCTTGAATGCCTTCAAAATTTTTGTATTAGATTTATATTTGGTTTACGCAAATATGATCATGATCACGTATCAGAATTTCGCACCTTGCTCAAGTGGCTCCCAATTCGCTTTCGACGGAATACTCATATTCTTACTACACTTTATCATATAATGTTTAATCCTTGTACTCCAACTTACCTAAAGGAACGTTTTACGTTCCTCAATGACACTCACACAAGAGCCTTGAAATCGTCGGAATCACTGGAACTGGCAGTACCTAATCTACCAGGTTTTATGTCAAATCTTTTAGTGTACAGGTTATGGAACGCATTGCCTTTACCTATTAGACGTGCCCAGTCACTGGCCATATTCAAGAAAATGGTCAAAGAATATTACTTGGGTTCTTAATTTCTCCGTTTTGTCATTAGCTGCATTTATCGGATAAATCTTAATAATCTAGAAATATATATGTATTATTTATTATATATGTTTATGTATATGGTGTATATGAATAGAGTGATTACACTTGTTTCCCTGTATTAGCTATTTAATTATATTGTATATGTTATAGGTATCATTTACTAGTTTTAAGTCTAACATATTTTCATTCCCACACTAAACTACCCATTAAATTATAATATTACTGGTCATTATTTTTCCATCCCAAGGTTGCCTGAAAGAAATTGCTTATAGCGATAAGGCCGCCCTTTGTACATATCAATTTTGTAAACTTACTTTAAGCAATATTTACTGGTGTACAATAAAGTTTATTCTATTCTATTCTATTCATCACAGACAGACCCATCTCCACACATATATGTAAGAAATACATACCATTCTCATTTACTCTCATCTCCAAATGTCCCTAACACCGTCTCATACCCATTCCGTTCCACTCCCATTCTTGCACTAAAATCATCAAGCGTAACAATTCGTTCATTCTTATAGTGAATGCCTGGTTATATGACATGTCCGGAGCATAGACCTATTTGCACAACCTTAAGCTTATTTTTTTGGTGGTATTTTAACCATAAAATCTAAATTGTCTTCATAACAAATCCCACTTTAGACACGAGCAAGTACATTGAAACACATTAACGTATGTGGGCGGATTGTGATGTAATATGAACAATCACTAGGTCTCTCCTGTATACAATTGCAAGAAACGTCTCACGGCTCTATTATATGTCAGCAATTTAACATTTTCACTTTCACGGGTACAAATGTGGTCAATAGACGCTTCCGTAAACTAGGATTGTCTTCAAACAATGTATTGTCCACGCATTAGGTACCTACTTATATGTTTTCAAGCTTCTCAAACTCAAAACTGTAACATGTTACAGTTTTGAGTTCCAAATATTTCGGCGAATAGTAATCACTACTACGAATATTTTTCGGTATTACTACATATTTATAAGTAGTTATAAGTCGTATAAGTGACATAGGTAGTACATTCCGGTGAATTAACTATTATCTTATCTGTGCTTGCAGTGTCCCTCCCTATTGTCAGCAAGATCACTCGCTGTTTATCAAGCGGTTAAAATTAAATCATTTTAAAACAAAAGCTTTTTTAATTTACTCATACAAAAGCATTGGTGGTCTAGTGGCCTGTGTGACGGACGACTACTGTATTATTTTATACTACTAATCTGGCCCACACGAATGACAGTTAAGTCCAGATTCAAAAGTTAACAACAGTAGGTATTAGGCACTAAGTATATTAATTGAAATAAAACGTTACACGTTAGTCACCCTTTTCATCGTTTTTACTTATAGCCACTAGGATTATGTAACGAGAAGTTAGATTATTTCAAACCCGTAATGTTGCGTGGCTGGTTACAATCGAGGAATGTTAAATTAATATCACTTAAGTACGTGTGGTTTTATTGCTTCTCGAATTGGTACAGTATAGGTAGCTATATACTTTCTACTGCCTGTTATAATAAATTGATATCGATTAGTTTGATGGTAAATGTTAAGTTTAACTTTGCCTGAATTGCACTATTCGGATTTTCTTTTCAAGGTATTATACCTACCTATGCATAGGATAATTACTTATTAATACACTGAGTGTATGTGTATATTGGTAAGTAAGTAGATAGGGGTAATCTAAGTATGAGATTTCCTTTTACTCATACTATTGCATGCTAATGCGCTCATAACTCTTATTTACATATAAATAATAATATATACTTATATCAATACTTTTATTCATAAAATATACCTAATCAATACACATGTGGAGGAGCGGGTGTTATGTCCTTCTAACACAAAGGGAGGATCCTCCCTCTTTTAAAACGATATTAATTATATTTAAATCGCTATAAAAAGCCTTACGTCTCTAGCTATGAATAGTTTTATTTGCAACTAGTGGTTCCTGCGCGGCTTCGCTCGCGGAAACACTTTTATATTTTTTGCGCGCAACTCTAATTTTTTTTTTAAATAAAAGTAGCCTAAGTTATTCCTTATAACACCAGCTATCTACCAGTGAAAGTCCCAAGGAAATCGGTCCGTGGAAAACAGACAGACAAAAAAAATTAATATTGATTTTTTGGTGTAAGTACCGTGTAAACGTTTAGATGCATTTAGTAAAAAGCTGTTATTATAACATTACAAACAGACACTTCAATTTTATTTATTTGTATGCTATGTAACATCAAAATGTTTAAATTCAAGATAAACCTAGAGTAATAAACAAATAAAACATGATACACGCTAGATTCCTCACTTCAGTTATTATCCTTGGTAACATTAATAATTCAGTTCTCATGTATTAAGTCGAGTATATAAATACGTAGATAAAATAATTTATTATACGAGTTCAATGTTTTTTAGCTAAAATTTACATTTTACTTCTTTATCGATTAAAACTTCCTCTTAAATGAAATCTATTATTATTTTTAATCGAATCGGCGATGTGTTAGGACATCACTAATTGGCTACTATGGTTATGAAATTGCCAAAAGAAAATAAAAGAATAGGCAAAGTATAATACTCTTATCAATAAGCCTATTTAATTTAATCGAAATGAAGTACCTACCGTAAGCACAGATAACATAATACTATACTACTAGTACCGTAGGTATACTTTTACAGGAAAATATAAAAGTCAGGTCAGTTTAAAAGTAGTAGTAGTAAGTACCTCCCGAAACAGATTTGACAGTGTTAGTTTTCAAATATTTAGGCATGAAAATCATTTATATTTGTAATTTTTCTGCTTATATACATAAAATGCTAGGTTTTATAGACTTGCTTTACTTGAGTTACAGGTTTAATGCTAAATATCAAGCTATAAGCGTGCGGTAAAAATGTTCATTACTAAAAAAGACGGAAAGTTCGTGGTGCGTTAACCCCTGCATCGGATGATTAAGTTGTCACAAAGGCCAAGCGATCACAAAAAGTATTCGTAGCATCATAATCATAACATCGAAAACCTGATTTAAGAAATAAAATAAAAGAGATTGTAATTCCTCAAAGGACAAGGGCCTAGCAATGCCTAAATCCGCTCCTGCTATTAGGAAAGGCACTACAAGAAGAAGATAATTTACTGCAGCTGCTAAATAGTACCAGTAGCAGTAGTATCAGGTTTTCTTTACTTAATTTAGTACCTCCCCGTAATGATATAGATAAAGTTTGATACAAAAGTTAAAAATACTTTTAGATAAAGTTTTTGACTCAATGAATTACTTTTTTCACATTATTAAACCCTATATTACAGAATCTTAAGTACCAGGTTCTTATTATTAACTAACGCAATGGCTGTCAGTCATTCGAATAGTCACGAAATTAAACATTCAGACAAATAATCTAGAATCGCTATTTCTGTATGGAACGTTCGCGGAGATCACTGAACGCTACTTTTGGTTTATTTTCGTCCGTAAACGCGTCCGCTATACAGACAGTATAATTGTATAACTTACAAATAGAACACGTAGTTATTAATTTTAGTATATCTTTATAATATTTTCTTAATAATGTCACTAAAAATCGAAGCCGAAATTAAACTTGATTCTGATCCCTGCGTTCTCGCTTGGGACAGCCAATTGTTCGTTGGTACTGAAGATGGATGCATAAAGGTAAGTCTATTAAATATTTATTTACCTTTTTGAACGAACGAACAAACTACTAATATTTATAATTAATATTTATTTCATTACATGCAGTAGTTTGCTTATGTTGCATGGCAATGATCAAATTCGTAAGGAAGTCACCTATTCTCAGGGGAAGTTAAAATAATTAATTAGATGTAGTCATTTCCCTAAAAAATTATAGTTATATAACATGACTATACATTTTATAAAATTCCTAAAGATATTAATGTTATGGTTGCCTATACCTACAACATTTCTAAGCTTAAAAAAAAATCTATTATACTTCAGCTCGCGTGTACATATTTATATATTTTGCGCGGAATCCTAATTCTTTTTCCAAAATAAAAGTAGCCTAAGTTACTCCTTATAACACCGGGTATCTGCCAGTGTAAGTCCCGTGGAAATCGGCCCACCGATTCCTGCGATAAGCCGGAACAGACAGACAGACAGACATACAAAAATTTTAAAAACTGATTTTTAGAGATAGCTATCGTGCAAATAGCTGTATGAGCTTAAAAAAGCTATTATTTTGACATTACAAACAGACACTTCAATTTTATTTATTTGATTGATGGAGTGCTAGTTTTAGCACGCAGTGGTCTTGGCCTGATTAATTTCTGTGATGTATGATGCGAGGCTTAAACTTGTGATTTGTGTAATATTTTTCATACATATGAAAAATCTAAAGAAAATACTAAGGCTGTGACTCGGTCAACACAGGCATTTCAATCTTTGCGAATTATAAATTTTGTGAACCTTGCCTTCTCTTTATCTGTTCATGCAGTACACGTTTACCTACTCGTAACATCATACGTTACGTTAACGTTATTAGTTTGTTTCCAATAATATAACAAATAGTCATAGTCCGGTTTGAAAATGGGTTCATTTTTTATTCTGACTTTGTTATATTTTTTTTTTCAGTCATTTGATGGTAAATTGTCTCCCAAAGAATCATGGCAAGCTCATGGGGTTCAGTTATTTGCACTAGCTACGGGAAACGGTTACCTATACTCGTCCTCCAACGACGGAGGCATCAGGGTTTGGACTCTTAGCGGTCAGAAGGTCACTGAATTACCTTCTACGGGGGCTGATTTTGGTACTGTACGAGTCTTTGGTACTCATGTATATGGTGGCGACGAAAGTGGGAATGTAAGTTAATTTAATTAATAATTAATAGTAGTAATTTTATCAAATTATATCAGTAACATGAAATATGCCACAGGTAAAGTACCTACAAGATTTTTACTTTCACCAGATGAAATTACAATGAAAAAAATATAACAACATTTCTAAACTGTCTCTCAAGCTTGTCGTAGGAGGCGTTTAATATATTTCATGAAATATTTGTAATGTTTTTTGATCTGTTTTCCAATGAAAAAAAACTACAAACTCCAAAATGTTTATTTTTGGACCCACCGGACGCCTTTATCAAGGGGTGACGGGACCATCCGCTTTAATATATTTGAATGAATATCTACCGCTGATAAAAGTTGTTATTTTTTAACCTTTTGTTAACCATTTTGGGGTTTTATTAAAAAATAAAACCTCAAAATGGTTAACAAAAGGTATTAAAATATCATATATTACTAAAAAAACTAAGGCACCCATACTACAAGGATAGAAATGAAAACACTATTACTTATCTACTGCTAACTCGATTACCACGACAGAATTGTAAGCGGTTGGTTGCAGTTTACAAATTATGTTAGTTTATAATATCGCGAGAATGTTTATAATGTGTATAACATAATGTGACATATAGATTACTTACTTAGACTAAACTTGTTTAGAGTTCCAAACGTAATTACTATGTACAAAGCGACATATCTACAGTCGTAAGTTACAAGAGAGCGTTTTAAAGTTTTGAACTGTTGTGATGGATTTCTTTATGATTGACTTATATACAATTTAGTTAGTTTGTAATGGTGTTACAGTTTTTTTTTATATCCATAATTTTCCCTTAAACCAATTCTGCAGGATAAGGTTTAACATTCAATCCTTACGTGGCTATCCGTTTTTACGTAGGAAAAATCAGAACGTTAAGTATTTTTTGATCTAAAAAGAAAATAAGTAACGTAAAGTGTTACACAGTGTAACTATTTCCAAGATTTATGCACGAATGAAAAAACAATGTAGACTTGGCTTTTTATACGTGCCCACTAAGAACAGACTTATGATTATAATATTATAGAACTAAAGAAAACCTCTGTTAAAATTGGAATAAGCACAAACCGGGATATAATTAATAAAAGTTATGTGTAGATATCCTAAGTAATATTATAAAAATATTATTATAAATATCATTGTGGATTGTATACTTACTTGGAAAGCCTGATTTCAAGGGGTAACAAAGAAAGGTTATTCAAATAAAGCGAGCGTGGCACTTGATAGCTGCGTGTTGGTGCCCACCGTAATGCATAGCAATTAGACTTGGGCATGGCAGATAAACGATGAAGGTAAAATAAATGCTAATAAAATGAGGTCTCTGCAATGTATGTGTAAGCGTAGTAAGATAGGTTACTAGAAAGAGGAATATTGAAAAAGGTACACTGAGGTGGTGTGGGCACGTAGAAAGCAAGAGTTTAGAATTAATCACAAAAGGTAAACGTAAGTGGGAATACTTGTAGAGATCGACCACGCAACCTACCCTGATCAAATTGGTGAGGTTCTGAAAAAAAAGAGCAGGTCAGAAGATGTACTTACTCGTACATTACCGGTTAGAATAAATGAGAGGGATAGTGAGACTCACCGAACAAGAAGAATTCAAAGGTTGAAATCCGTGCGTCCCGTGACGGTTTTCACGTCTAGTGCACTATGGTTATTTGTTAACCACAGGGCCCCGGGAGTAAACAAAATCATGGGACACCGTTGCAGAACATAAGCAGAAAGTAGCAATAACTTACTAAATCCCAAAGGTGCCTCTTTTAATTCACACATTCTCACTTCCATTCCTCAGATTGTGTCGATTTTGTTTGTATCTTTGGGGCCGACTCCAAATTATTTAGGTATTTACATTGTTGTAGGAGTTTTTTTAATTATCATTTTTCGCTCTTCAGTTCCCTTTTCCTTACGTCGCCGCGTCGGTTTAATTTTTTGCTAAAAAGGTTATTACATAGCTACCTACCGATAATATATTTTGTTTTCAGATAATTATTTATGAGAACAATAAGATAAAAGCTTCATACAATGTATTGGAAGAAGTAAAGGATCTTTGGTATGGTCCGCCGTATTTGTTTACAGCTCGTGATTCGTACGTCACAGTCACTGAAATTAAGCCAGGTAGGAAGCTAGTAACGATTTGTTCACACCATTATTGACTTTAGTGTCCACCCATAGACCATCTAACTCCTCCAGTGCCGTCACTTACTGCAAAATTTCTTCAATATACGATTGTGTATTGTGTTAAAATAATCTTATCAGGCGCTGACCTTTTTCAAAATACAAGTTGTAGATAAATGACATATTATTATTTAAATATTTCTTCAATTATTTAAAGACAGAATGAGAAAGAGATGTAAATCTAACTCATCCTTTATTGCATTTCAGAGGATTCAAAAACTCGCTTCATGACTCGTCACACCATGGAGGGTCGTGCACCATTGAGAGGAACGGAAAATAGACTAGTCTTCATGTCTAGAGGTGGCTTTAATTTATGTCTGCATGACTCTTCAATTAATACAGTCTTCGAAAAGTTACACGAAGTAAAGGTAATAAAATTTATAGTAGGTAGTAAAGATAACATACTGTGATGTACGGTGCAAAGCAATTACAAATTCAAAGATAATTTCTTCTTCATTTGACTTTTTTCTGAAACGTTTCTGTAACTTATTACATTACGTTGCATATTTTAACCCATTTTCCCAATCGTGCATATTGTTTGATAAAAACCTGAGACTTGAACACATTAACAACATTAATGCGTACATCATCGGCACAGCTCAAACCCTGCATAAACAGCTATATCCAGAAGTGGCGTCAAATTTTTGGTTCAAAACGCAAGTCCTAAAGACATGAAGAAAATTTCCTTTAACTAGGTGACAAACGTCACAAATTTGCTCCAGAAAATGTAGAAAAATACGTGATTGGAAGTACATTGTCACTAGTAAATACAATGCGTAATGCGGGAGTTGGCTGTCAATTCAAATCAGTTTTCTTCTGAGGTTTTCTTGATTACACGTCAATGCAGAAGGTTCAGTAGAAATTAGTATGAAATAACAACTTTTAGACGTCAAATCACTTACTTTTAATGGTTAGCTTTTTTCGTTTAAAAAATCGATTGAGTGAGATCGATTCTAACACCCCCAACGTGTACCTACAGTGATGCTTTCAAAGCAGGAAGCTTCTCTGTAGTCTATCGAGGACCCTCGTAGACTGTTTACGCAATGACGGCCACTTGTTATTCGCTCCCGTCAATCTACCTGACATATATATTTATCTAAACACCAGTGTCCCGAATGTGTGTAAGTAAGTATATCAATCAGAAAGGAAAAGTTTTATGTATAGTCTCCACAGATCACATGGATCATGGATCACAGTTTTTTTATGTGTTAAAAATAATCTTTTAGGGTGATACCTGACCTAGGTTAGCGAACAGACTAAAACCTGTCAACACAGTGAACTGGTCCAGTACCTTGACGATAGGTTCTGGACCCAGCTCTTTTAATGTATTATCAATTATGTCCAGGTAAGCGACTTGATTGTGACAACTTTGGCAGTGAGCGGCAACAACGTCTGGACCGGCGGTTGGGACGGAATTGTTCGCAAGTGGCAAATAGCCGGTAGTAAGTTAGAAGCATCTGGAGAAATAAACCTCGGCGGATGTATTAATTCATTAGTCTCGGTCGATGACAAAGTTTACGCGGCTGTAGCCGGCGGAAAAGTAGTTCAAGTAGTCTAGAACTTCAGTTTACCTGATATTTCTGAGTCTACTAGTCAAAATAATAATTAGACGGAGCTATCATGGAAGATAGTTGATTGTCATGTCTTTTAATAATGCTATATATTTCAGTACCACCTTCTTTAATTTTTTTTTTAAGTAACTAAGTTTTTCAAATGTTGAAATAAGGATTTACAGTATGAAGTATGAATCAACTGGTTGGATTATTTTATTGTATTGTATTGAATTGTGCTCTTTTAGATGATATTGAAAGAAACACCATCTATCCTGACAGGTAACGAATGCTCAGTTTCCTAAATAAATAAAAATTGGTCAAGTGCGAGTCATTTCACCTGCGCACGAAAGGTTCCGTACGTGTGGTATGTACAAGATTTAGCACTATGTACTTTTACATACTTTCATAAAAGAACCAAGAGAGGCACTATGGCAATTTGCAAATATTTGTACTAAGAAATGCACACTCTGTGTGTATTCAAGTGTTTACCTATTTGTATGTGTACCCTACCACGAGGACCACTGTTTAATAAGCATTTTTAATTTTTGTTATTATTTTTATGTGATGTATACCTATATGTATTATTTACATATTATTATTGATTATATCATCATTATCATATATTATTTATTTATTTATTTATTATACACATCATACTTATGGGCGACTTCAATGCGAAGGTGGGAGCCCCTAAAGAAAAAGAAGATTTGGTCGTTAAACAACATGGACATGGTGAAAGGAATGATAGGGGCCAGAAACTGGTGGACTTTGCGCTTGAACACAAGTTGACAATAATAAATACCTGTTTTAAGAAAAAACCAAACCAAAAATGGACTTGGCGGTCTCCGAACGGGCTTCACAAAAACGAGATTGACTACATTCTCACAAATCAACCAAGATTGTTTATAAATTTTGAAGTTCTGAACCTGAATTACCCATCAGACTACCGTAAAATCAGGGGAACAATAAAGTTCTCCAAACACAAGATAAGCAGAGTCCAATTTACTAATAAACAAGGAAGTCAACTTAAAAGTGAAGAGGAAATAATAAAGTACAAAGACAACCTAAAATCAATATCATCTGAATCATCAGCTTGCCAAGGAAACGAAACAGTGCAGACTTGTTATGACAAAATAGAAAATGCTATTTCTGAGAGTCTAAAATTTGCACAAATAAACAATGGAAAAGTTAAACACAAAAAAATAATACAAGAACGAACAGAAAAACTACTAAAAAGAAGAAAAGAATTACAGAAAACCAAAAATAAAACTCGTTCAATGAAAAATGAACTTTCTGCCCTATACAAACTAGTCAATAAATATATAAAAAGAGATTACTCAAAATACAGACAGGATATACCATAAAGAAACACCTACAGATCTGCGGTAGCACAAAAAACCATTTAAGGAACTACGAACAAATAAATCTTGGATAGAAGGGTTAAAAAACCTGGGAAAAGATACATGCAAACGAAGCGATATTGTAAATAC
The DNA here is from genome assembly GCA_963859945.1 of Euplagia quadripunctaria. NCBI lineage: Eukaryota > Metazoa > Arthropoda > Insecta > Lepidoptera > Erebidae > Euplagia > Euplagia quadripunctaria. The sequence continues at coordinate 13,618,802 of OY982564.1, read as the reverse complement.
CGCTACAGAATAGAAAACTATATAGTGACAATACTCATAATCACATAGCAACATCAAACAATAACAAAGAAGGCCAATTTAAAGACATTAAAGAGATAAGTGAAACTGAAGTTATAGAAACAACAAAAAACTTAAACTAGGAAAAAGCCCAGGCTCCGACAACATCACAAACGAAGCTCTGAAAGCTGCTCACACAATTTTGGCTGCACCGCTAACCAAACTGTTCAACTTGATACTTCAAAAATCTGAAACTCCTACTCAGTGGTCAGAAGCAAACATTATACTGATATATAAAAAAGGTGACCCTAAGAATATTGGCAACTATAGACCAATCAGCCTATTACCCAGCCTCTTCAAACTTTTCTCTACTATTACTATATACATATAAACACAAGAATAAGTACTGTATTAGAAACAAAACAACCTGTAGAGCAAGCGGGCTTCAGGAAAGGTTTTTCAACAGTTGACCACATTCACACAATAGAGTTAATCATAGAAAAATATCAACAACAGCAGAGAACTTTATATATAACTTTTATTGATTACCAAAAAGCCTTCGACTCGGTAACACACGCAAGCATATGGGAAAGCTTGGCAGAGCAAGGAGTTGAAGAAGTATATATAAAAACTATCCAAAGTATATACAGCAATAATATAGGAAGGATCAAACTCGAGTCCGTCGGCCCATCTTTTTCTATAAAAAGAGGAGTCTGTTTCATGTACTTAAACTTTGTAGAAGCAAGAAATAAAAAGGCTTATTTATTTATTTATTTATTAAATATGTTTTATTATTATTGTTTTAAGTGCCTATTACCATTTCTGGTCTTTTGTAGCGCACTTTTTGCTTTACAGTTCAGTGCTCCGACTTATGGCTTCGAGAAACCTCCAGATCCTATCAGCAGTGATTGTTTGTATTTCCTGCGGTTGCACGATGTGGAACCCTAGGTTAATAATTCGGTGCCGCATTAGTGGGCCACAAAAGCATAGAATTTGCATTGTTGTTTCTTCTGCCTCTTAATTGACAGAATCTGCATATTGTGTTCTCTCCCAACTTTAGGTTGAACATATGTTTGTTCAGTTTGCAGCGTCCGGTGAGGACTCTTGTTACTGCACAGGTTTTGTATCTTTTGAGCTCCAAAAGTTCTTTGGATACTTTATTATCATAGCCCTTTATTAAGGCTTTCGAGTGTCTTAGACACGTTGTGGTCTTCCATCTCTTAATAGCCAATGATGTATATTGGGCGTTTATTATTGAATACGCTCGCTGTTGCTGATGCCGCAGAATGGTTCTGGGCCATGCTGTTGGTTGGCTGCACCGGCTTTGGCGAGTTCACCGGCTTTTTCATTGCCATCGATGCCTGAATGGCCTGGTACCCATCTTAATATAATTTTGTTTGATTGGCTCAGTGTCCTGAACACATTTTTCCTTGCAATTGTGTATTAGCTTTGAGCTAGTCTCAAAATTGTGTAGTGCCAGTAGTGAAGTGTGTAATGTGTTCTTGATGCCAATAAATTATTATTATTTATTATTGCCATCAAATAAAATATCCATACTCAAAAAAAAATCCGGGCCCGCAGAGGTAGATTCCGTGTTTTTTTAATTTTTTTGAAAATGTGCCCCCCAGTCCCTCCCTTTGGGGAAATACAAACTGTATTTTGCATTTGGAAAGTTGACTTCGTTGTAAATCGATGTATGGGCACAGATAAGATAATAGTTACTTCGTAAAAGATACATCACTTCCATAAAAAATTAAAATACCTATAATACGCTATAATAGCCTACCAAAATTTAAATAATAATACCTGGCGATAGCTACAACTCGAAATATATCTTGTTTACGCTTTTCGAAAGTTGAGAACACTGCTCACCGCGGAACCTTCATCTGTGTGAGTAACTTCATTGACAAATTCAATTTTTTTATTCTTTTAGCGCCAATAGAAATACATACTCCGTGAAAATGTCAACTCTCTATTACGGGTAGATGAGATACAGCAGGCAGACAGACAGTACAAGCGTACAAGCACCCTATGGGTACAAAACTCTAAACCACTTCGGGGGATCCGGGAACAGCTTTTATTAAGACATCCGGAACCCTCCTAGCGCCTGCCCGCAAAAGCGCGGGCACCACCTTTGGGTAACAACCTCTCAATTACGGCCACTATAGCGGGTGGAGGGGAAAACCCATCCCGTCCACCCGCGGCCACACTCAGGGCGGCATGAGGCGCTGGTAAGCGCGCCTCCGCCGCCCGGAACTCAGCCGTTCACCGATATACTTCGGCGAGCACTTCCGCCTCCAAATCCCACGGGGGTGTCCCGGCCAACGCGCATGCCGCCTCCGTCGACACGGTGCGAAAACCCTAAACCACTATCCTAAGGATTTCTTATGTTAAGGTTAAACATTATATATGTCAATGTAGAATACTGAGTAAAACCAAAGTTAGAACCATGTGGGTTTATAAACTTTTTATTATTATTTATTATGTTTTTTCAATGTGGGAGTGACAAACCAAGGCCATTAAGTTTTTATACTTACTTATATAATACCAGCAACCCGCCCTGGCTTCGCACGGGTAGTAGAGACATTTTCAACAATCATCATCATATTTCAACCAATTTACACAAAACGTCAACAAATTATACACCTAAACCTTCCTCATGAATTACTCGATAAGATATTAGGATTATCCTGAATACATAAATATTAAATTTTGGTAGAAACTTGTACTAAATGAATGTGATATTTTTAGTGTTATTTTCTGTGGAAGATATTTGAGTAATCTTCTACTGTCTTTTCTTGCTAATAGTCTTCTACTTAATTCCTTTATCACTGGTTGTACTATGCTAACTTTAAGGATAGCACCAACCTCTATTAATTACTATGTATAGTAATTGATAGAGGTTTATCATCTGATAGAGGAATAAAAATTAATGAATAAAGTCATTAATTCTTATTCCTCTCTATCATCATAATATTTATGTGTCCACAGAAGTAGAAAAGTAATGTAACAAAATGGTGTTGTTAAATTTCAAATAAATATTTAAGTATAATTAGTTTTTTTTTAGATCACCTCCTCCTAGATGAATTGTAAATATTTTACTTGTCAATAGTTTTAATCGCCCATACAAAGATGTTGCTGTTATTATGATAACTTATAAGTTTAATGGTTGACAGAAATGTACTCATCACTATAATACGAGAAAATCATCCCTCACATAGAAATAAAATAACATTATATCCAAAAGGAATATTATTTACAAATATCAATTTAAAGTATTTACATTAAATTAGTAGTTGTATCCACACAAATATAGTTGGAAAATAAATGAATGGCACATTAAATTTTTATTTTATTTTAAACCAATTCCTAAGTCCTCCAATATCTGTACCAAAACATAGGTTAAAATTACTTTACATAAAGGAACTGAATACAAACAATAAAAGAAAATAAAAGTTTTAAACTTTTACTAACCATGAAACATAAGTCTATTTAAATACCAGATACACAAATGTATTTAAATTAAATAATGATTTCAACATCACATATAGTACTGTCAGAAGGAAGCTTCACTGTACTTGGGTTTACATAATTAGGATCGATTGGTTTGAGTCCCCCTTTTTCCCGACGACGCAGTTCCAAGAATGCTTCACGCTGAGCCCAATCCCTGCCAAGTGTGTCAGGAGAATAGGCCCAAGAAAATCCACCGAATACTAAGCATAATGTTACGGAGAAGAAAAAGGATGCATTGTGGTAATTGGTGTCATCGGTCTTGCTATTGTAATCAAAGCCATAGCTGACCCAATTTTCTTCTTCTTTCTTTTTACATGAAGTATCAGCAGCAGCGCCGGCAGCTGCAGCAGCCGTAGTCGCACTATCACTGTTTTTTCTAGAAGTTGAAATGGTACGACTAATTTTGTTGAAATGTTTCCACACACACTTCTGCATTACAGGCAATTGCTGAAGCCTAATTAATGAGGCCATTGTTTTTCGTTTTCTGGTTCCTTTTTGTTAAATATACAACTATAATGGTTATTTTTCCACAAAAGGTTAAAAATTGATTATGAAATCAAAAATAGTGTACAACTTAGAATTGTCATTAAATAGTTTTTTTCACTCGACTAAATCGTCAATTTAATCGATTAATTATAACAGTAAAGTTAAACATTTTAAACTTTAGTATTTTTCATGATTTTACTATATTTTAAACGATACGAAATTTTTATGGTAGACTGTAGATTACTGGATACAAATACAAAGATATTTATTGCAAACTGTGTAGGTACATATATTGATATATGTAAATGTTACATTAATATTGAGTAACCGTGTCGAAAACAGGGCGGACTTTGTTATTACGGTTTTAAAGTGAAAACTTCTTTAGGCACGTTTCACGTCAAAGTGCCCACTTTTGGTATGGGGAAAAAATATCGAAGTCCTACGACTGACAGTTTTTTTGCGTATAACTTTATCAATAAAAAAATTATTGATAAACTGATAGCACCATTCGAAAGAACGGGAAATTTTACAAAAAAAAAACAGGTGAAACATTTTTTTGTAGCCATTGAAACAGTGCCAGTAACAATTTGTTAACTTAGGCATCAAATTGAGTTGAATCGATCGGGCGATCGACGCAACACAACTTGATGCCTTATTTAGCTCACGCTCACGCAGAAAGCAGGGCCGCGCTACACATAAACGGATATAGTTGAAAATTGACAATTGCAAATGATATGAAACAAATTGGACATTGAAAAGTACTCATTATTCAAATTTTGTTTTTAGTTTTAAATTTTTTATATTACTTTGCAATTATTATTTGTTATTTCAAATTTAGGGTATAAGCCGGCATTTTTAAATGTTGAACTTTCATATTTAAGGCATTTATAAGGTTTTGCAAAAAGTTTTGACTCAATCCGACCTGTTTTTCGAATTTGTTTGATTTGAGCCTCTTTTTCTCCAATAGAGTATCAACAGTTAACTCATTTCGGGTATTGCAAGTTCACATGTTTAACAAAGAGTTCTCGATGTACAAGACTACATTAGTAAAAACATAATATATTACGCTTAAACTTGAACTAATGAACTTAAAACTAACACCCCTTTTTATAAATAATTCTTGTATTATTCGACAATGTTCTAATTAGTAGATGTGTGTATTATCATTCAAGCTCCAACGAATTTCAAAACGCAAATGAACTTTCAACCTAAATGCAAACTTTTTAAATAATAAAATATCAGGAGCATGTTTGGACTTGAACTTCATCATGATTTCATTCGTGTTAAATCGCTCATATGTGGTCAATACAGAGTAAGTAAAAACGTGCCTGAAAGATTTGTACGTTCGAACACATTATCTTGCACGAACTTGTCCACGCTAATTGACTTGCCGAGTTTTTCATCTTGTACGAACTTGTGCACGCTCATCGATTTGTTGAGTTTTTTAAAAGTACATTAACGATACTTCTTACTAAAATATTAGTCATTCTTATAATTAGTTGGTACACGTAACACAACTTATACAGTATCTTGAAAGTTTCAAATAAGAACTTGTGTAAATTAATAGGAGTCGATTTTTAGACCTCGTCAACGCCCAAAATCAGTTTTCGTTTATGTCGACCCCTAGGAGACCGATTTCGACCCCAAGGGGTCGATATCGACAACTTTGGGAATCCCTGGTGTAGATTGTCAATGTCGGAAGCGTGCATGGGTGTGTGTGAATGAATACCATGTAGTAACAAAACAACAACATCCTGGTAACAAGTTTTATTGTTTAATAATGATTATGTGTGCATGAGCGAGTGCGTACGTTTGAATGAGCGTATGTTAACAAAAAACAATTTATTTATTCAAATGTCCATATTCACATCAACGTTTGCTGTCATTGAACCAAAATAACTCTACCTACTCCGATCACTGCTCATAAGTATCATTATCAATGTTATAGATATGCGGATACCTGATTATAATAAACCTCAGTGCCGTCCGATATATAAGGTATTAGATATTGCGCCGATACATAGATATTGTATCTATATACGATTTCTATCGCACACTCCTAGTTTTAGGAGTTGGTAACATTGATTGAAAGATGATTGATTTAGTAGAATTAGTAGGATTTAGGCAAAGAGTATACAAACACTACGGATTTTGGTTTAGCGTAGGGATGGCGATTTTGTCAGAAAAAGATTGATTTTTAAATCGATTCGAATTGTATGCTGATGTTTCGATCCAAAAAAAAATAGAGGCCTAAAATATCAATTTTAAAAAATCGATTTTTTTTCAAGTTTTCATTTAAAATGTAAATATAAATTCATTTTATGAAAAACAAGAAAGATACCAATAAATAATCTCTTATTAGTAAAAATATATTTATTACATGAAAAACTTAACGTTCCCAATGCTTCATATCTAAACTTTTTAAAAACAATAGTCTGTCAAGTCTACTGGGATCCAAGCGGTTCCGCTCATCACTTGCGATGAATATCATAGATATTGAGTGAAGGTCGTGATAAATAGTTTTTAGTTTTTTTAGTGATAGATAGTATATAATTGTAAATAATTTTATGGTTTTTACCAAACCAAAAAAAATCGAAGTGCGATTATCAAGGGTGCAATATCAATTCACTGGATCGATTCAGTACTGCACATCGATTTAAAAAATCGATCTTTTACATCTGAAAAATCGGTTCTTCGATTAATCGATCTCAGATCGCCATCCCTAGTTTAGTGAGTTTAGTTACAATTGTTACAAATGGTTCATTGGTGATATTTCCATAATAAGTTTTAAGAAACTTACACAAATTACAGACTTGGAACAAGTTTAATCTTGTTACAAAAATGGTTGTCCGTCAGTATAATGAAGAGTTAAAGTACTTAGAAAAAGTCAACCCATATTGTTGGAAAATCAAGATAGGTTTTCAACCTAACATGAACGTTGAAGGTGTGTTTTACGTGAATAATACACTCGAAAAGTTGATGCTGGATGAATTGAAAAATTCATGCAGACCTGGTATGATCGGCGGGTTCCTTCCCGGCGTGAAACAGATCGCCAATGTGGCGGCTTTACCTGGTATCGTCGGGCGGTCAGTTGGTTTGCCGGATGTGCATTCTGGATATGGATTTGCCATAGGTAACTTGCAATATCTACTGTTGAAATGTTACTAGCTCTGATACACTACAATAAAAATTGTATAAATATGTTGTGGTGGCATCTTAGCCTTTCCATAGCAATAAATTTATAACCTTCCTTTTGATAAATTATTTTTTGTTATTTCTTTTTGGAATCTATTGCGACATGTTAATTTGCATAAAATTTTACATCAATAAACATTGTAACATTACAGAAAAATCAAATGGTTGTAACATCTAAAGAACTACATTATTAGCTTACAGCACAGTTCTAGTATTTATTAACTCGCTATTTATTTCAAAATTACAAAATATTATGCAACTACAATAAAATCACATTATTAGTTAATTTCTATGCTTAACATTTTAGAGTAAGTTTTATCCCTTACTCTTCCTACTATGCTCTATAGACTAGAATTAGAACCTTAAAAAGGTGGTTCAGTGTTAAACAACCTTTATAAGGTCCTAGTTGAACTAAGGTAGCATAAACAACATCTTTTTAATATTACAATGATCAACTGGTTTTTATTACAGGAAATATGGCTGCTTTTGATATAGCTAACCCAAAATCGATTGTGTCCCCTGGTGGTGTAGGATTTGACATCAACTGTGGAGTTCGTTTACTCAGGACAAATCTCCATGAAAAAGATATTCAGCCAATTAAGGTAATTTATGATTTTGCATTCTATAACTTTCCTTGTCATTTAAACATTCAATGAGTTTCAAAGTATTATAGAAACATTTCTATAAAAGATTAAAAAAAACATCAAATTAAAACACCAAGTTAACATTTTTCAACACAACTTAATGGAGTTTAAATATTTTATAACATGTATTTGTGATATTTTTAGATAAAGTATTAATCAATTCTTCTTTGTTTTATGTTAATTCTTATCATCTCTATCCTTCAGCCTTAGACCTATCTAGCTAGGAGGGCACCAAGCAGATAATTAACCATTGCAATTTTGCATGCATTAAACAACAATAGTGTTTTGCATTGCATTAAATTTGCAACCATTAATAAACATGGTTGATTAAAATAATATTTGTTTTAATCAACCATAATTTATATTAAAGATCTTTTTAACCCTCCAATCAACCTTTAACAACAACAACAACAAGGTTAAAGGAAGTTTTGAATGTATGAATAGTAATGTACTGTAAATTAATTACGTTTTTTCTTCATTAGCATAAGATACAAAATTATTGATGTTGATTCCAGATTAAGTGATGCACCAAACAGTCAATAAAATCAATCAATAAAAAATCATCATATTTTTTCCTCCGCGCAGTTCACTTTACACATCAAATTAAACCACTTCAGGCCTGACAACCAATATCTTTTTAAATTGAAAATAAATGCTTCTTAAATTCTTGTGATCATCTGTTCCTCGAGATTATAGTGGAGGTGTTTGGTAAATAAGATGCTAAAGGGCAAAGTTTATCTTCATAAAATTGACTTGATGATGAAATACCTTATGCGAGATGCATATGGTATTGCAGACTTTATTTTAGATATACTAAGGAGTAAAATTTACACCAACAGGACCAGGCAGGCAGTTCGGGAACACTTCTTCCGATTCACATAACAAAAATCAATATTTTAGGCTAACTGAGAGGTGTAACCTAATACTAGATAGCTTATACTCTCATAAATGTCTATCATAAAGAAAAAGTATTTTTTCAAATCTGACTGGTAGTTCCATATAAAGAAATATAATATATATATTGATTTTCACACTAGTCAGTATTAAAAATAGGCGTGTTTCTAGGTAAACCTAATAGATTAGAATTTCCATTATATTCACAGATTAATAATATTTGTGTGTACTTTGACAATGCATCCAGAAACGCCATTAATTTCCTTGCAAATATTTACCTAATATCTTATTATGTAAAATGTCCAGACAGTTCAACTGTTCTACGACATGACAATATCAATATACGTTTACGAAAATAAAACTTAATCAATTATGGTGGAAATTCGACCACCAGGCGATCTGTAGTATTTTTTTATTACGCATTTTTTTTTGTCGTAATAACCGTATCCGTCATAGTCGTAGAACAGTTTGGATATTTTTTGTCCATTTTGTTCTATCGCGGTGAGCAGTAGAATTGTCGGGATGTTTTTTTGTCTATTCTGTTCTATCCCGGTGACCAGTAGAACTGCCTGGATTTTTTTGTCCAATTTGTTTTATCGCGGTGACCAGTGGAATTGTCTGCTTTTTTTTTGTCCATTTTGTACTATCTTAGAACTTATAGTAGAGCTAGATGGATAAACAAATAATCAATATAAACATTTTAAAATTCACATTTGATATTATTCGTTTCTAGGAACAACTTACCCAGAGTTTGTTTGATCACATACCAGTAGGTGTAGGATCCAAAGGTATCATACCCATGAATGCCAGAGATCTGGAGGAGGCCTTGGAAATGGGCATGGATTGGTCCCTTCGTGAAGGTTATGTGTGGGCTGAGGACAAAGAGCATTGTGAAGAGTATGGACGTATGCTTAACGCTGATCCATCCAAAGTGAGTCTTCGCGCCAAGAAGAGGGGATTGCCACAATTAGGTACTTTAGGTGCCGGCAATCATTATGCTGAAATACAAGTCGTAGATGAGATCTATGACAAATATGCTGCTGGAAAAATGGGTATAGAAAGAATTGGCCAAGTTTGTGTTATGATTCATTCTGGGAGCAGAGGGTTTGGTCATCAAGTGGCTACCGATGCACTTGTTCAAATGGAAAAAGCTATGAAACGGGATCAAATAGAGACAAATGATAGGCAGTTGGCATGTGCAAGAATAAATTCAGTTGAAGGACAAGATTACCTTAAAGCTATGGCTGCTGCAGCAAATTTTGCTTGGGTCAACAGAAGTTCCATGACATTCTTGACCCGCCAAGCATTTGCCAAGCAATTCAAAATGGCACCCGATGATCTAGACATGCATGTTATATATGATGTGTCACATAACATTGCTAAAGTTGAAGAACATGTTGTGGATGGCAAAATAAAGACCCTTCTGGTTCATCGTAAGGTAATTCCTAACTAGTGCTAATATTATAAATGCGAATATGAGTTTATGTTGTAGATGGCAAAGTAAAGACCCTTCTGGTTCACCTGTAGGTATTTCCTAACTAGTCCTAATATTATAAATGCAAATATGAGTTTCTTTGTCACACTCTCATACATTAACTACTTAACCGGCGTACAGGAAAAAACATAGGGTAACTTTATTAAAAAATTATAATTCTTTAAAAAAAAACCAACTTCAACAAAAAAAACTATTCCATAAAAGACTTATATATGGTTTTCTCATGGATGCCATTGTCAGAACTGGACCAAATGGGACCACACGGGAAGCACCAGCTTTCAAATAAAAAAAGAATCATCAAAATCGGTTCACCCAGTCGAAAGTTCTAAGGTAACAAACATAAAAAAAAAAACGAATTGAGAACCTCCTCCTTTTTTGAAGTCGGTTAAAAAAACTACTGTTCAAAAGGAATATCTGAATTGATTGCCAAAATGTACATTAGCGGGCGACACCGCAGGCAAAAACTAGTTACTAATATTTGTTTTAAGGTGATACTAGTATCTAGGGTTACTGGTAATATGTCGGAAATCCATTAAGGGGATGTAGAGAGAGGTCATTTGAAACCTAATGAAATTAATTTAGCCTGTCTTGCATGTTTTAATATCAGACCTTGAAATTTAAGGGTTCAACGAGAGCTTTTCCACCAAATCATCCTTTGATACCAGTTGACTATCAGTTGACTGGACAGCCTGTATTAATTGGGGGCACCATGGGTACCTGCAGTTATGTGTTAACTGGAACTCATCAGGGCATGACTGAAACTTTTGGATCTACCTGTCATGGAGCTGTAAGTACTCATCCAATCAAAGTAATATGTGATTTATATTGATAGTTATTATAAATGTGTGTTACGTGTTTTTTTGCAGGGTCGAGCTTTATCTCGAGCTAAATCTAGGCGAAACTTGGACTATAAAGAAGTTCTCTCAAAGTTGGAAAATCTTGGTATTTCAATCAGAGTAGCGTCACCAAAACTGGTCATGGAAGAGGCACCAGAGTCTTATAAAAACGTCACTGATGTCGTTAACACGTGCCATGCTGCCGGTATCAGCAAGAAGACTGTTAAATTACGACCCATTGCAGTTATCAAAGGCTAAAACGCGGTCTATGGCAATTGCGAAAAATCCTAATAACTAAAGACTTATTATTGTTCTCATAGGATATATTGTCTATATTTATTTTTAAAATGTCATTATGTAAAAGTGATTTTTCAAACCTACATATTGTGAATAAAATAACTGAAATATTTGTAACATTTTTATTATTATTATGACAACAAATAATTAACAATTCAACTATAATAAATTAATACTTTTACATTTAACTTTGGAGGTACACAGAGTTCATTGTTCTACTAATGACTTAAGGATTGAATCCTCTGATTAGAATGGTTTTAACTTATCAGCAATAATTACAAGCAGTGCAGTGCCTAAGAAGAATAGTCCGGGAGGTATCACTGCTACTGTGCGGTCTGTTTCATCTGTAAAAAAACATATATCCTATACTATTATGAGTATAAGGGTATAAATTATAAGTCGCTTTACGTACAAAATCGAGAAACGGCAAATTTCTTCCTATTTATTGCAGTATTTTGGTAATAATTATAATTACGAGTATTATTAGAAATTGATTGTTTCTGCTAAATTTCATAACTTTTTAAGTGGTAATAAAAAAAAAATTATGAGTATTAGAAATATAAACATTTTTATGATAAACCCTTAACAGAAAATTTAGCTTTTTCTTATGTAACACCTCATCTAAATGGTGGTTTGCTATTGGCTAGCCTTTTTTTTTTGTTTTTTTTTTCGTGTTGAGACCCCCACGGGTCATGGCCACCTCACCATGGCTATTGGTGAAGTGGTATGTATCGAACCGACTAAAACCACACGGTGTTCCGTAACAAGTGAGTCTATCGCAAGGGACTCGGGTATATCCTAGGAAGGAAGTCCCCGAGAACCCTAGCTGACTTTGGCCGCCCTCAAATAGAAGGCAGCCACACCATTGGTAGCGGAGGGCCTTGCTCTCCTTCCGATTTAGAGAGGCGCACGCGGAACACGTCGCGCCACCGTCTCAGGCCTGTTTCTGCTAGGGTAACGGGCAGCCTCACCCGTTATCCCCAGGCCAGCGCTCATGGAGGCCGGAGATCATTATGTCTCCGGCGCCTGGTGCCTCTTCTTCGAGACGAGGGAGTACTAGTCCTCTCCCGTTCCCTTTCCACCGCCTCTTTAGCGGACATCACTTCCTCACAAAAAGAAGCGGCGGATTCCTACGCACTCTCACTTTGGACCATGGACAGAACCATGGTCTCTAGCGAGAGGCTTCCCACACCGATAGCCGCCGCGAGGTCATGGCGCTGTTGCATCCACGCTGAGCACTCCACAAGAGTGTGGAGTGCAGTATCCTCGCGACAGCCTCCGCAGTGATGGCACGCAGACGTTGGCTCCCGGCCTATGCGACACAGGTACTTTCCGAAACAGCCGTGGCCGGTCAGCACCTGCGTCAGCCGGTAGGAGAGGCTGCCGTGCTGCCTCTCCAGCCAATCCTCCATGACGGGTTTTAGGACCACATTAGGACCTGACGGAGCTGAGACCGTTGCACCTCAATTTCCTGAGGAGTGGGCCCCAGCTCTTGCTCCTTGCGCCATTGATACAACGACGCAAGTGTCTTCGCCTCGAGGTCCCATGGTGCAGTTCCGGCTAAAAGAGTCGCCGCTGTATCCCCTTATGACTCTGATGGCCATCGCTCGCTGTGGTCGCCGCAATATGGCAGCATTGCGGGCCGTCAGGTTCTCCGCCCAAATAGGGGCCCCATATAGGGCCATAGACTGCACGATACCATTGTAGAGCCTCGTACAGGAGGCCAAGATATCTCATCGAAGGCTCGATGCCGATGCGAACACCTCCCACGGTAAGGCTAGATCCAGCTGGAGGCCTTTTCCGAGGCCCATGGAAACAAAGGGCCTCGGATTTATGTAGGGCCACCTCAAGACCTAGCCGCCGGATCCTTCCAACGACTTGAGGGACACCGGCCGTGGCTTTTATGGTAGCCTCGCGGTACGTCTTGCCTCGCGCCGTCACGAGGTTGTCGTCAGCGTAGCAAGTGACGGCTACACCTCCCAAGAGCACTCCGCTAAGCACCCAGTTGTATCCAATGTTCCACAAGAATGGCCCTAACATGCTATTGGCTAGCCTGGACTTTGCTATTTCGGAAATGGCAAATTTGTTGCTATTTATAGCAGTATTTTTGTAATAATTATAATTAGGTGTATAATTAGAAATTGATTGTTTCTGCTAAATTTCATAACTTTTTAAGTTATAATAACAAAAAAATAAATAAATGAGTAATAGAAATATAAACATTTCTATGATAAACCCTTAACAGAAAATTTAGCTTTTTCTTATGTAACACCTCATCTAAATGATGGTTTGCTATTGGCTAGCCTGGACTTTGCTATTTCGGAAATAGCCTATCAAGGACTTTAATGTTGATTTTTAATACTATTTAATAATATGATTTACCGAAATTGGGCAGAAACAAACATTGAAGCCAGGGCAAAAAATATTAATATGTGCATAAAATGGACTTTGCGGTTTTTCAAACTATACCCCTCGTATATTTTGAAAATGTATTCTAAAAAAATGTTGATTATGATTAAAACTAGAGATGCAACGGATATCTGGCCGCTATCCGGTATCCGGCCTAAATTTACTATCCGGCCGCATACCGGATAGTGAGCAAGTATCCATCTAGCTTTTAGCTTCCTAGGCGCCAAGAAAAGAGGCGAGCCTCAAAAAAGGGCTAAAAGACCTTTAGAACACTATTCACAATGTTTCTGATGAGGGCGATGGCCCTATCTTGATTTAGACGGCATTAGGTAGTTGTTAGTACTGACTTGAGCCAGAAACCGATCCTAAATGTATAACAATGAGAAACACTTACCAGGATTGATTTGATCATTTTCTTCACTACTCATCGTTGTCCACGCCAAACATCTACTAAGCGCATTCTCCCATCGAATCCGGCTTATGTCGCGTTCTGTAATAATTAACATCGCCTTGCATTCAAGTACTATTCAGACCTAACCTTGAACTGCTCGTGGTCCATTATAATTATAATCAAGTTAAATCAATGTGTATACGTTAACATACTATGTAGGTGTTTTTGTAATCTAACTACCATCACTAAGAAACGATCTTGATTTTGGTTGTTAAGGTTGGGAGGTAGATTGGAACGTTGAAATAATGTATTCAAATAAAAAATACTTTATAGTTGCGGGTGAGCAATCAGTAAATGCATAAATAAATTCGTTACCTTCAGAAGATGTCGAAGGCAGAAATGTGTCGGCTGGTGGACTCGGTGTGCTCACAGGCCACACTTGTAATGCTCGACCAGCAACTATAGCTACCCCGAGAGCCGTGCTTTCCATCATCAATGGTCGAATCTGAGAGAAAATTTGTACAGAGATTATTTATATATTAAGTTTGTATTAAACACAGTTTTTTATGGCGCCTATACATACACACTAAATTGCTTCATAGGCCTAAAAGGAAATAAAACCTCTAAAATTCACGCTTAGTTCGGCTGGAGAATTCGCCGAGATGGCGAATCCAATAGACAAGACACAGACCACCATTTAATCAACTTGTAAGCCTGACCTGAAAAAAACTTGGTGGTACCCAAATTTCTCTAGCCTTGACGGAAGTGGGAAAGGTAACGCGATTGACCAGTCATAGAAAACTCTGATTTCCTATAAATATATGGCTAATGACTCTTCCACGCTATCTAAAAAGAGGTTGGTACTTCTTAAAAACGGGACGGAGAAACTAATTCGGGCCTGTTTTGGTTAGGACGACGAATGGCATTGCTCGCTATCACCATGTGGTGTCGTAAACAAGTGTGGGACTCATTTTTTGCCATTTTACATAGGTACATCACTTCGCAACCGAAGGAAAATGTGGAAGGTAAAGCTACATTGTTCCGCCCAGCCTGCAATTTCATATTTTCAAGCCAAATTGCACTGATGTTATCCAATATGTATTTCTTAAACCTAATTAATATATACAGGTATATCGCAGTATCAAAGAAGATCGGAAGAACTGTAACTTCTGTATATGTAGAATAAAGCTACAATTAACGTACCACAGGAATACCGAGAATATCTGCTTGCATTTGCATAAGAAGAGAATTCTGAGCCATGCCGCCATCTGCCAGTAGTCGCTGTAGTGGCGCACAGTCCGCTTCCATCGCCGTCGCTACAGAACGCGTTTGATGGCACACTGCTTCTAAAGCTGCTCTCACTATATGCTCCCGGCGCGTGTTACCACTTAGGCCCCACATTATGCTGTGTAATTTATTTATACAAATTAAAAATCCAGTTTTAAAAAAAAAAATCTTTTAAACTGGATTTTTAGATTTACAAAGACGCTAAAATCATTTAGCTTACGTCAAGTGCGTATTGGAATACATATACAGAATGTTACAAAAAGGTGTCACTTTTTAGGGTCGTATAGTAGACCCCGTAAATAACGTAAAGCGCTAAATTTTTTTGGAAAATTCGTTATTTTTAATGGAGAAATCATATTTTAAAACTAATAAATTGAACTTGAAAATTGACCGAAATTATGGTTATTTATTATTTAAATTAATATTTATTATTATTATTTTATATTATTTAATAATAAACGCCAAGCCATAAATTCAGCTCAAATACCTACAAAAGTCATAGGGATTCCAAGATCGTATCGATAACCAAATAACTACCGCTGTTTATCGTCTGTTTTTTTTTACAACAAAATATCACTTACAACATGAAGTTTTATTTAATAACATCTGTTGCCCAAAATAATTACGATTAAACAGTAGTTACCAAGGAATCTAAGAACAGACATAAGAATAACAATATGTAATTCATATATTTAATCACCCTGTCTAATATATAGAACTTAACTGAACTAAATTTATCATTATTTATTATTATGCTATCACATATCCAAAACATCGCGTTCATTCCATTTTAATGTTACCGTATATTAAGAACTTGGACATCGTTTACGTTATTACTAATAGTAACAGAAAGCTAAGATTAGCAGGAGCGCCTCATGGTATCAAACTTTCGGGACGGGTTTTCTCTTTCACTAGAGGAACAATATATTAAATTATTTATTCATCACCTTAGGCACACATAATTAAAGTTCCCATTCCTCCCCCGTACAATCGCTTAAAAGTAGAAGTTTATCGAGCCGTTTTGGCGGTAACCTGCTTCGGGTTTTTGTTATTACCGGTACTTACTGCCTTAGAAAATAATCGTTCTGAGGGGACTGACGTTGGCGTCGCAGGAATTGATAAATATTCTCGTGCCAACTTGTATAATTTTGGGAAAAAAACTTTCATATCTTCCCATTGTTCAAATGTTCTACGGAAAGTGGTGAAACCAGTGTAGATAAGGAATGGCTCATTTCATCCTAATTTCCAGACTGTAATGAATAACTCTTATGGTGATTACAGAAATCGTATGTTGTTTCGAGAGTAGAATCACTACCTATCAGCTATTTAAAAAGGTTGGACATGATTGAACTAGACGGCGTTGCAATAAACATGAGCCGTAAAGCCAAGTTTTAGGTAGATAATTTCACAACAGATGCATATCAAAACGAGAAATAATAATAAGTAGGTAATTTCTAAGATTTATTCGATACGATACCTGTCAAAATCTACTCATTGAGTAAAAGTATCGAATACAAAGTATCGAGTACATAAGTATCGGTATTTAAAGGAAAAGTACTCGATACCACAGACTATCAATACTTTTTTCGTGTCCCTATCTTTCACCGCTTTCGATTCTAGTCGCGTAAAGGCAACGTCCTTGTGTTCTGAGGTCTCCTATTTAGAGTTACCCAAAGAGGGTGCCCTCACTTATGCGAGCAGTGCAAAGAGGAGGAGCGCTGATTTGCTAACAGCAGTCGATCCAGGTCGGGGATCGATCCACTATTTAGTACTGCATACGACTTTAGTTCTACGCCGCTTAAGCCGCTGTGGTTATAGTTGATTCGATTCCGACACCGCTACACTGTAAAACCGGTCGGTAAGTAGGTATAACAAAGTTCACTCACCCACGCGCATCTTTCCTCCAATGCGGAGAATATAAACCGTTAAATGCCGGTACAAAACAAATACTTCCTTCATCGTCATCACTGACCTGTCCTGCCAGAGACTCAGTATCACGTACATCACTTATGAGTTCTAAACCATCTCGTAACCATTGCAGTGTATCACCTGCGTAAAATAATGTAAAAATAAATATTTAATTGGCAAATGATAAATGGACTTTTTTATTATCATGCAGTAAGTAATATGTTATTAAAAAATTACTAACTCACCTGCTATGGCTACAGACCCTTCTAAAGCATACACTGGCGATGCATCCTGTCCAAGTTTATAAGCTACTGTAGTCAGGAGACCTTGCTGCGAATGTATAATTGAATCTCCTAAAAATTAATTTTATTTGAATACTCTTAAAGTTAGTAGATAAAAAAATGTGGATGGAAAAATGATAACCTGTGTTGTATAATAGGAAACATCCAGTGCCGAAAGTACATTTGACTTGGCCAAATCGCATGCATCCTTGTCCAACGAGGGCTGCTTGTTGGTCCCCCAAACACTGAAGTGTTGTAATATCAAACATATAATGAAATGTATATATAACATATAATTAGAATGGGGATTATGAATATACTACAACGTGTTAATATGTATTTACAGATGGTCGTTCGACACAATTCACATTTCTGGACCAAGCATTACCAAATATTTTGTGGTAGATACTTGATATTCATATGTAAATTCACCATGTAAGTTTCGGCGTCGCGAAGAACTTACAAAAACGTCTTTCTATGGACACTTATCACAATGCAAAAGACAGTTCATCAAAAAAATGCGAGGTTAAGGATTTAGTCACTAGTTTGATTTTGTCGTAACCCATTAAATCAATTTATAATGCCATTGAAAATTAGATCTAAACTATACATAGCACTTTGTAAGTTAAACAAATAAATTGCGGGCGATCAGCGTTAGTTACATAAAATAAAGTGTGTGTGTGTGTGTGTGTGCAATTCAAACACGCCAGAAGTGAAACTACAGAAAAGTAGCCTACGAGAGAATAAGACATAAAATATAAAAACAACACAAATAATTTACTAACGTAATAAATTTAATTTTAGAAAACTTAAATATTTAATAATGTTAAATAATTAACATAAAATAATTAACCAACGAGTTTTAATACGCAAATGTACAAAAATTACACCACGTTGACATTGACACATTTTCTGAAGGCTTGGTAGTACGCAGGCGTAAAGACAAAGATTATAGGAAACACTGTAAACTTGTATTCTATCTCATTCTCTCGCAGGCTAAATCCTATTTATGAATATGTTTGTCTCTTTTTACTGTCGCTTTTTCGTTTCATCGAATTTCAAA
The DNA here is from genome assembly GCA_963859945.1 of Euplagia quadripunctaria. NCBI lineage: Eukaryota > Metazoa > Arthropoda > Insecta > Lepidoptera > Erebidae > Euplagia > Euplagia quadripunctaria. The sequence continues at coordinate 13,600,106 of OY982564.1, read as the reverse complement.
TCACAACGATTCTAAAGAAGTTTCACTTCAAAAGTATTAAGTAAGGTTAATGGTTACTAAGTTATTACTTAGTATAGATTATCTAGACTCGAATAAAAACTTTCGTGACTGGTGTTCATATTAGTTAAGATATACAGTTTTACTCACGTGTATATTTCGGGGGATGCCCGACTAGTTTCAAACCCGACGGGGGCCCTTTATCAAGGGGTGAAGCGTCCTGCCGCGCCGGTTGCAGGTGCCAGACTCGGTCCGAGTAACGTGAATAAAACCGTATATCTTAACTAATATAGATTATCTATATTAAATATATACAAAGGTACAATGTAACGTTTGAGTTCAAGAACTCTTTAGTGTCATGCTAGTACAACTTTTGAAATCACATCAGTAAGGCAATAAAAACGTATTTCCTACTTTAGCTATAGATAGTCTAGATATAGCTTGAATATTTAAGTAACTATACGAACATTAAGTGAGAACTGGGAAAACTCAAATTTAAAACTTAATAGGAATAGGATGTAATTAATAAATTTACGTTAAATTAAGCCTGGCGCCAAATACTTAAAAGATTGCCCGGTGCCATTAAATAAACTGCGAGGTTGTAGTAACAAACAAATATATTTGTAAGTATAACAGCTTTCGTACAAGAAATGTGATTAAATTGAAGCAGATTTATGAAGAATATGCTATACATTCTATATAGGCAATCTTTCTATAAATAGCGCCAGTTTAAAAGTAGGTAAAAATACAAACACAGGAAAAACATTAACCTCCTGCAAGCTTCGCCGTAGGTAGTCAGGTAAAAACAATAAAAACTGACCCCAGCTATCGGTACGCCAAGAAGTGCTCCTGAAGAAATATAACCATATATTTCTGCAGAACTTTTAATCTTTGGTAATATTTCTACTGGTATGTCAAAAAATCGCAACAATCCCTTATCCCACTGCAAGCTTCTCAATGACATCAGCTGTGTTCGAGATGCATTAGTAACATCTGTAATATGTGTCCCGCCACTGCTGCCACCTGTTAAGTTCTAGAAGAAAATACTGCTATTAATTGTAAAGAATTTTAGTTAGATCATGTGTGTCACAACATGTACGTCAAAGAAAGACTGGCATTATTTATGAAGTTATCATTATTTAATACTTGTCTGAAGATTAGAAGGCAAAATAAACATCAATTAACAACATGAAACCACAAGAGTACTTGTGGTTTCATGTTGTTAATTGATGTTGTGATGAGTGACTTGATCCAGCGTGTTCTTAGCGATAATTCAAGAAAATCAGCTGTTCGAAGATCATTAGCTGTTTTCTATTCGTCGATGGGTATTTTGAGACGGGTGTATTTAAATTTTTTTTCATGTTATTCATAATATTTGTTGCCCATATTAAAACTCAAATTTATAATTGATAATTTCTAATTTAAAAAGTCGGTAAGGTATCCTGAATTTTGATTAACTTGTAAATGAGATTGATGATCACGCCATGCGATGAATTAAAAATTCAACTCCTCGCTTTATTCTCCATAGATGAAAGATTTAATTTGTTAAATAATTAATTAAACGAGCTGTTTAATTTTTATTTAAACTATAAACAAGATCAAATTCGATAAAGAGTCAGCTGCAATCATTTGCAAGAAAATAGTTCAGTAAATTATTAATTGAATATTAACGCCCCGATTATTTGTGTGAAAAAAATATGTCATGTCAGTCAGGCTTTTTTCCAAAAAAATTATAATGATGTGGTGAAAGCTCTCGAATTTATATATTTAAACAATTTGACAGCCGTAGGCCCAATAACACCATAGTATTACAAATATTGCTAACTATGCTAAGTAGTTACAGTTGCAAGCGCAGAAATGTCGTTTTCTAAATTAACTGAGAAAAAATTACCTGCGTTCAACAATGAGCCAGGAGAGGTTGGTAAATTTAGCAACAATATCTATTATATATACATGAAACTATCAACCGAAAATCCGAGAAGCGAAATATTATAATATAGATATGTTTATATTTTTCGACATTTTCGACTCTTCTTGCTTTTTGCAAAGTATAACAAATCAGCACTGAGCACCATATTACTAGCATATAGAGTAGACAATACGAGTAGTACTTGTGCAGTGCGGGGTGCGCGGGGAGTAGGTTAAGGTGTCAAAGATGAAACGGAAACTGTACAGATGTGACACATATATATTTTTCTCTTGATTTTTACCTACCCGATTTACTTACCGTGGTTTATTTATTTTGGAAATATAGAAAGAAAGAAAGAAAGAAAAACCATTTATTTTGCACAAACACGTGACGCACACAAGACATATTAAATAAAGAACATGTTTACAATAAAAAAAGCAAAATAAATGACAAAAATAAAAAAACATAAATATATATATGTAAAACAAATTAATTTTGGTAATGAAATAGAGTTTATTTTCCTTTAAAGAATATAAGTTTGGTACGTTTTTGGCGGTTAGAAAAATAATCATTGCTGACTTAAACGAGTTTAGCTTTGCTTTGATTTGCGTTTTAAACAATTTGTTGTATAATTTTGTTTTTTTTTTATTGTGTAATGGCATAGGCGTTTGCCTTACAATTTATGAATCATACTTCGAATTAGATTAATCTTATGATTCAATGTAAGAGGTTGACAAAGTGTTTCACATTGGTTCATGTTCAACATGTAAATCAAATACAATTTTTTTTTAATTCTTAACCATTATTTTGTAAGATTGAATTTTCTTGACTTTCACAGCGAGTTGTTTTCTCGCTGTGGTTTCATTAAATAATTTCTTTTTTAACATTATTAAGAGTAAAAAATTGATTCCGAACCACTTACTGATTCAGAAACTGGTTCTGACAATGCTGATTTTAATAGTGACGAGCACATTTCTTGAGATACGATCGCCCTGCCTTTGTAATATATATATTTAAATCATCATCTTTAAAATGTTTTAAACATAAATGTAGCAATTATCACTCGGTAACCATGTATCTTCATTGCGATTTCCTTAAGATAAATTTGATCCAATTTTCCTCGTTTGCGTAACCAATTCGTAGAATTAAAAAAAAAGTGTATAGTTATACGAAAGGAAATTAAAATTAAAAAAAAACATACCAAGTTAGTAGTACTTGGTATGTTTTTTATTTAATTTGATTAGGTACCATTCTGTTATAAAAATAAAGAATAATTGCAGAAAAAACATAACACCTATCCTTTCAAAAATAAAACAGCCGACTGCAAAAAAGACAATTCAAAAGTAATGCACTAAAAAGACCGAAACAAGATTGAGAATAGAAAACAAAATTAAAATAAACTATAAACAAAGTAAAGTCTACTTCGGTTTAACAGAGTATATTATGAGCTAAAAACCCAAGTTAAATACCCGCATTAAGTTTTGTAGCAGGCGGGACCCATTAATTTTCTTTCGGTTTATAACTTGCAATTGGGTCCCGCCTGCTACTAAACTTTTTAAATTATTTATTTTATTTTAGACTTTTTAGTGTCCCGGCACACTCTTATGAACAAAAACTGTGTTACTTATATAGGTCGCGCAAAATGTAGAGATGACTGCATGACTAACAAAACGGTTTATTTACAAACAATTTATTTGTTCCGTTTTAAATATGATTGGGCTACGGATATTTATAACTATTCTAAATTTCATATGATATATGAAATGATAGTATTTTTTTCCGTCAAAAAATTAAAAAAGAAATTGCCATGGCGTACCATGGCGACAAAAAAAAGAGGCGCTTCATAGGTTTCGAACGCAGGCGCTGCCGAGAGCCGGTGCGGCACGGAGAATGACTTAAAAAAACTTAAAATCCGTTACAGAAGAAATATACTGTTTTACTTAGCGTCATAATTAGCAGTAAATTAAGCGCTGTCGACATAAACCATTGGTAGACAGTTTTCTGTGCTCAATGTCTTTGCATGCTAAGTTAGAATGCAAAAAATCATTTGAAGCTGATATGCAAACCAGTGTTTGGGTTTTTTGCCCACTGTTTTGATTTTCATGGCTAATTAATAGAAGACTAAAAGCAAAGCATGCCCGATGATAAATCAGTTCACTATTGAATAAAAATGAGTTAATAGACATTATTATGACTACGACCAATAGCGCTCCGTTACTGGTAGTAACGGAACGCTATTGGTCGGATGACAATAGTGGGGTGATAAAAGGCTAGGCATGCATTATAAGTTGATAACAATCACTTGAGTGCTTATTGCGGTACGAACAACATCGCAGTTACTGTTATTTAGTGAATTTGATAGTTTATAGAGTGGTGATTGTTACTAACATTAGGATATTTTTTCGGTTTACAGTTGTTTTCGTTTCACCGAAATAAACGTAACAGACGTTGGGCAAAACTAATTTAACTTTATGATGCAATGTAAGTATTTAGTATAGTAACTTACCCATATTAACCAAGAGTCTACAGTGCCAGCCATGCATTCGCCATTTCTTACAGCATCCTTCACATCAGCCACGTTTTGAAGCAGCCATTTCAGTTTTACAGATGAAAAATATGTTGAGAGTGGAAGCCCACTAGTTTGTGTAACGGCATTAACGCACTGTGCTCCTTTTACTTTAATTAGATCATCCACAATTTTTGAAGTTCTTACATCTAACCAAACTGAAACATTGAAATGAAAAACAAATTATTAACTTAAGATTCAAAGGTATGTTAGTAGGAATATTTAGAATCTAATTTTAAATAAATTAAAGCGACGGTAGCATAATGCCTAAGGCGTCGGATCAAACGATCCTGTTCGAACTTTACGCAGTGTATTACTGACGTAAACCTACTTACTTTTAATACAATAGCTTAATTTAGATGTTTAGAGTACAATGGGCGGTCTTATCGCTAATATATATATATATATAAAAGATATGTCAAAAAAGTTGTTGAATGCACCGGCACCTCTAATATAAGATTTTCCAATGATCTTAACCCTTAGATTATATATAGGTCCAGATACCGTGACCAGTACAAATCTCACCGTTTACTTTGAAGCCATTTTTTGGAGCTGTGTTAGTGAACCCCGCCCAACGCGAGTGTCTACGTACAATATTTGTGCTTGTGTGCATGACGGTTTTACTACCAGCGCATAGAGGTTACCCCAAAATTTAGGGACTTTTTTATTAAACATAATATTTTTTTTCAGTAATATTAAATAAAGACATTTTAAATGTGTTACAAGTGTTCGTTTACTTTTTCTAAAGCTTAGTAGGATAACAAATTATTCTTATTATTAATTTATTTGATCAAATAACATGCGTTATATTTCAGTCACTGCCATAAATGAGACACGACAGAATTCTATTATTTCTCAGCGGCTTGAGGCACCAGGAAAAGAAGAAGCGACTTAGTAGGAACTATTTATTTATAACAATATTTTTTGGTTTGTTTTTCAAGACTTTTTTTTGGAGTTTACTCCTAAAGAATCGATTTTGGTATGAAAAATATATGAAGAGTAAAATTTTGTGATCGAAGGACAGCGCTTTGTTGTGCTTTTTTTTAGTTTACTCCTTAAGAATCGACGCATGTAGTTATATATGTGTGTCTACAAATTATGAATATATATAGAATAAGGGAGAGGGAGAGGGAGAGAGAGAGAGGGGGAGAGAGAGAGAACCCCCAGTAACTTTTTGCTTTTTTGTAAACTCCATTCGTGCGTCGGAGCTGACACACACTTTTTTTGTAGTAAATCAACGACTTGAGTAATAAAATGAAATGAAACTTTATTAACAGGAATAGAGTAACAAAAGGTATTTTCATAAAATAAAGTAAATGTTTCACCTTGGTTTAGTGGTAGGACGAGACGGCAAATTAAAAATTATTAATTTTTAAATTCGGTCGTATTAGTTCGTTTTGGGGTTAACTAAAAAGCCAGTCTGTTTCTAGGTACTTGCAACACCGGCAGGCAAATATATAAAATAACATGTATTATTTTTGCTAACATTTTATAGACACTTCTTACACATAAATATAAACATATACATAACACAACACTACTTAAATAACATTATTTATGAGTACAATACAACTAAGATGCAATAGAAAAATTAATATAATACCATTAAAAATTATGTCAATAATGTAATTTTTTTTAGAATATAGCAAAATGTCAATGTGCTTACTAAAATTAATTAACTGTAAGTATATTTTTCGTCTTCTTATAAATAACAAGTTTGGCAAACAAAATTAAAACATACTGCTAGAATGTATTATGGGTAAATAGAATTCACGTCCCTGGCAATATCTATAGTAATGGCGTCACTATTTTATTAATTTGAAATTTTGTTATATTATTATAAATACATTAGCAAATAGAATACTTAGATATAAAATGTGATGTTCGGACATATATGATTCTTTTTTTTCTGACAGCACAACCGGGCATTTTTGAATATTATAAATAGCGACTGGAGACGTACTTCAGCGGCGAACGTTCGCTCACGTGTGACGAGTGAATCGCTTATATTTATAAAAGTCGCTTATATTTTTTGGCTTCAGTTTTCGGGCACGGATTAGGCATCTGGACCTATATATAATCTCAGTCTTAACCATTTCGTCTGGGTACCATGAAGGAACTCAAATCGTCGAATTTACCTTGCCTATTATTCTGCTATGTACTATTGTGACCCTGAATGAAACTACTCCACCCACCCTAATGATTACTATAGCTCTTATGACTTTGACTATAATGCTAAAATGCTAATATGACTTATGACGACACAACCTACGATAATCAGTTAGCAAGTGAGACTGAATTACAGCCTACTACAAGCTATGCAGATCAGAATCAGAATATTTAGTTGGACAAGACATCAAATAACAGTTTGCACAATCCCCTGCAACCATATCCCATAAAAATGATGATATCTCAAAAAGTAGCTATAAATTCAATGGGCTTTTTCATACTTTTCATTCAATCATTACTTTTCTAGGCTTTAGTAGGGTTTTTTTTTGGGGGAAAATATTAATATGACCGTACAACAATGTAAAGGCCAAAAACGTCTCAACACAGAATCATTCATATACTTTAATTATTATTGTTGAAAGTAAACCTCATGATCAGATACAAAATATCAACCTATGATATGGAATGATTGATTATTGTCTCACCTATAGATGACTTACCAATGGCACTATATAAAGGCTGTCCAGTAACAGAGTTCCATACTATGGTAGTTTCTCTTTGATTTGTAATACCAATGCCAACCACATCCTCAGGATTAATATCAAGTTTTCTCAAATTATCTACTGTTACCTAAAAAAATACTTATGTTACTTACAATATACGTATCACTTTGTTCATGAACACTAAATGTTTTGCTATAGCATGAGATAGAAGTTTAATACTAAACAATTGACGTAATCAGAACACAAAAAGGAAATTTTCAGAAGGCAAACATGAGTGGAAGCAGTTGGACCTGATGTTATACTAATGGAAATTTGTAAGTTATTGAAAGAAGCCAAATATGAGTGGCTGACTTGTTTCTTTAATAAGTTATTGCATGAAGAGGTAATCCTTAATGAATAGGTTCACTAGTGCCCATCTTTAGAAGTAAAGAGGAATAAAGCTCATGTCACATAGTATGAAAGTCAGGGTGGGAGAAAGTAATCGAGAGAAGAGTGAGAGACGAGAGTGCAATACCAGAAAACCAATTTGGGTTTATGCCAGGATGTGGGACTACTATGCTATATTTTCAATAAGTCAACCATGTGAGAAGTACAGATGCACAAGATCTTGCACATAGTGTTTGTTGACCTAGAAAAGGCGTATAAAAAACCGGATAGACTAGGTTTTATGGTGGGCTTTGAAAGAAGAAAGAGTGCCTGCTAAGTATGAGGAATTCATTTGTGCTATGTACAGAGAGTCCAGCTCATGTAAGGACAGTCGCTGGAAACACTAAGATGGTTAAGGTGAGAAATGAATATCGTCGGCTTTAGTTGTTGACCTGCTAAGTCCATTTTTGGGCTATGTTTACTTTTTCTATCAGTCTAGAAGTAGAGAATATTATCTACCGTATGACAAAGGAATGAAGTACAAATTAGCTCAAAAAAGGTACAAAATGCAATGCCCGAAAAACTGCTTTTTGATCAATGGCCAATCACAACAAGGAAAAGCTGCTAAATCCCCCAGTTTGTACTGACAGTAGTCCGATACTCACGTGCTGGTTACGTCGTGTTTATTTTTTCAGTGTTTTAGTTAGCCATTTGAGGATTTAAACTACTAGTTACAGACAAGGTAAGTTCATTTTCATTTGATTTATTTTATTGGTATAAAAGTATCATGGCAATTATTAATAGTAAATAGTTACATAATAGTAAAAGAAACAATCTTGTTTATTTTTGTACTTACTTATTTGATTACTACACATTAAATTGTTTTATTATAAATGAAATAAAATGTTTTATAATACTTTATTAAATTAATCTTCCATTGTCCTTTAAGTCTCGATGCTGCTAAGTCCTCAACTAAATTGAAATTTTATTAGAAAGACATCTTTTTTAAATGTGTGTAAGATATTTTACTAATTATACTTCTAAAATATCAAGGAAAGTAATAGTAACCAACGGGATTTTCAGAATATTGATTGCTAAATGGCTACATTTTTTATTCAGTTTTTTGTTCGTCCTGTAAACTATGTAAATTGGACTTACCAGGTTAACGACTAAAGCCGACGATATATTGGAGTAAGCCTGAAAGTAGCACCATAGTAAGTGGATGAAAACTTGAGGAGCAATCGATTATCGTGGTATAGACATGCAATGCAGGGGGATGAACAAAATATGGTGAAGAAAGTATTATGTATGGAAGTTAACTGATACAAAAGTAGAGGACAGCCACAGACAAGATGGATGGACTGTGTGGAAGAGGATATGGCTAGAAAGGGAGTAAATGACGAAATATAGAAGAAGATAACACATGGCACCGACGCAAATAAATTTGGAGAAGGGTAAGACCATGAACATCATGATCAGCCTATCGCCGTGAAGTGCTGGACGAAGGTAAAGGGTAAGACGATGAGTGGAAATTATTTTGTGTGATATTAATATTACCGGACCGTTTAAATATAATATCAATATTATAAAATTGTTACCTCAATACATTCCAAAACCGCATTTAGAATTTCCAATGCATCCTGTTCAATCCAACCCTCTTGAGGGCTAAAACGTTTTAATGATATTTGATGGTATGTTAATACTTCCGATGTATTTGCTGCAAAAACCTGTAATAAATAGTCAAGATGAACCAAATTTACTTTAATTTAAATCATCAAATACAATAAGTGTAATAGTTGTTTTTATTATTCTTACTTTAAATTACTTACCAAAAACTTTACATTAGATGTTCCTTCATCTACGGCTCCTATTAAAGGGCCAAACCTGCCGAATTCTCTCATTATTATGTAGTATTTACATAGTGAATAGCAGTAATAACCTCAACAATTTAAGAGAACTCGGCATACTACAAGACGATCAGCTGTTTGGTTTGATCAATCACTTAATGAATACAAGGGTTATAGTCGATTTTTATCTTTGAAAATAAAACATTTCTGGAATCGATACCACAGAATTAGGACCAAGTAGATATCAGTCAAACAAAGGTACTTTTAGTCAGCCGGTGTTCAAATTTCAAACAATATACGACGATGATCAAACGTTTATACTATTATAGTAATGTATCACCGTCGTTTTGTTATCGTAACTATAATATTTTGAATACGAAAATGAGTTTGTTTGTTACGATTTCACGTTTTAACTACTCAACCGATCATTCATTACATTTTGCATAAATGTTACCAGGGATACAGAAAAGGACATAGAGTACCTCCCGGAGGGAAAAACAATATAACTTTTACGCAAGCAAAACCGCCGGACTCAATATCATCAGTTGTTTCTCTCGTATTTTAGTAGAGTTTTGAGGTCCTCTGTCAGTAGTACCCTATAGGTTTTCGACCCAAAACCTATAGGGTACTTATGGTTGACCTAGAATTGTCAATTTTGGTTAAAAGCAAAGTCTTACAGCACAAGTAAAGGGAAAATTTCGAAAAATAAAAAAAAATTGAAAATTAAGGTAAACTTTGGTACTTGCAAGTTTTTGTGAAAATCTAAATTTACACATATATTTTTATCGTGTAGACTCAGGACCTTAATTTCTATACACCTAATAGAGACTACAGACCTCAGTATCTGGTATAAGTTTCAAATTGCTAGGTCCACCCGTTCCTGAGAAAATGGGTGGTGACACACGGACAAACAGACGGACAAGAAAATGATCTTATGAGGGTTCCTTTTTTTACCTTTTGAGGTACGGAACCCTAAAAATTGTAAAAGACTTCCGTCCGCCAACTTCCGCTGATAGTGGCTTGCTGCCTGCCTCTAGCTGTAAAATACCTCTATGGTTCGAAACCCCTTTATACAATAGTGATGGCCTGTAGTGGGCCAGCATTATTATGCCAATTGTTGGGTCAAAGAGTCGGCCTATATGTCACCACGATACGCAACTGTCAACTGTCAAGTCCATCCAAAGAGTAAATAAATAAACAAAACAATATGGTAGGGTAGGGTGACCTACCGAGTGTGTTGAACTGTGTTGGAGTAATTCTTTTTGAATGTGATTGTTGTTTTTTCTTTTTAATTTCTTCAGTAAAGTATTGAGCTAGCTTTATGAGTTCTGAAACTTTTGATTAAGTGATTTGCTATATTTTATCAATATGTTGCCTGAAATAAAATGCACCATAACAAAAAATGATGTGCTGCTTGAATCTCTTGCACAAACGACGGATTTTGATAATTTATCAGAATCATTGGATAAATTTGAGTTACAATGGAATAGTGTAATGACAAAATTGATTAACGAGGCAGGCGATTCAGGTAAAAACTGTAATTAGGTTATCTTCGAAATATTTTTTAAAGTCACAGGTTGCATTCTTCGTTTGTCAATTGTTGTTGTTAAGTTGTTACTATAATTTTAGGATATTATCTATAAAGTTCTAAACACATTTTTAGATTATGTAAACATCTGTTTTTACATTATTACCTGTAATCCGCTAAATCGCTACTCAGTTATCCAGATTGTTGGTCACTTATGGCTAGTGCTGTGTTCCTACAGGATATAGTGAGGTGTTATTTCAGCTATAAGCTTCTTCATTTGTGTATGACATGTCTAATGTCAACTGGAAAATCAAGACAGTAATTCTTATTTCTACATAACATAGGTATTGATAAATAAATTCTCTTCTAATTTGAGTGGTACTAGTTGTATGTTCACAATGTAACTGTTTTAACAATGATGTTCATATTGTTTAATCATGGTTCAATGGCAGCTGAAATGTTAACTTGATTTTTTGGGAACCTCCTTGAACTTTTAAAATGTATGCATATTCTAACATAGCAGCTACACAACAATTATTCAGACACACCGTTGTAGTGGATTGTTCCTAATGACTCAATGTTATTACAATGGCCTCATGTAAATTTTGAAGACAATTTATTTTATGTTTTATATTTTTTAACTACTTGTCTATTTACTTTATAGGTGGCGACTATCAAATTGATGAAGAAAGTGATGATAGTGATAGTGAAGATGTAAATGAACAAATTAGTCCTAAGAAGAAAAAAAAGAAATAAAAGTTGATTAGCAGCTGTTTCAGTTAAGTAGTGTTTTATTCCACACTAAACTTACGATGAACATGGTTAATAAGTGAACATAAACCATAAACCAAAATTAAGATATCAGAAGATACCTAACATAGCTTTAATGCATTATAATATAGCCTTTTATTCCGAACTGTTTGTACATTGTTCCACATTAATAAGGTGATTATTATGTCTCACAGATCAGTGTGCCTTTTGGCATAGGCCTCCTCCAACTGCTTCCATTGAGATTTGTCAGCTGCAACCCTAGTCCAGTAGGGTCTCAGGGTCAGGCCGATGTAGACTTCCCATCTTCTTGCTGGGCGACCCCGTATTCTGAGTCCTGTCTCTTGGAAACCAAAGGTTTACTAGCTTGCTCCATTATTTGCCTTGCAACATAGTATGTGGCCTGTCCGAGCCCATTTGAGGTGGTCAATCCGAGTAAGTATGTCAGCAACCTTTGTTTTCTGTCTTATTAAATTTCTGCATTGCTAGTTTTTTCACTGAGCTTTATTCCCAACATACTTCTCCATTGCTCTTTGGCACCTTGCAAGTTTCTCCCGGTGGTATTGTGTGAGTGACCAGGTCTCACAACTATATGTCATGCATGGAAGTATACTGGTGTTAAATGTCTTCTTTTTGATGGAGATGCTTAGATCTTTACTTTTCATAATTTCTTTTAGAGACCAGTATTTATTCCAGTCACAAGCAATTCTTTTGTTTATTTCATTAGACATTTGATTGCTGGGGGTTATTATTTGTCATAAGTATAAATACTCTTGGACATATTCAAGTAGTTTTCCATCCAAGTCTATGTTTGCCTCTGTGGAGTTAGTCATTAACTTTGTTTTGATTGTGTTCATTTTGAGTCCTACTTTTTTGCTTTCGATAGCTAGAGCTGCCATTGCCAGTAATTTTCTTGGATCTTCTTCCAACAAGATAAGTCATCAGCAAATCTCAAATGACTTAGGCGGCTGCCATTGATGTTAAGGCCATTGATATTTTCCAGCACAGCTGTAAACAGTTTGGGGGACAGTGGGTCTCCTTGCCTAACACCTCTGTTTATGGGAAATAAATGTCCTTTTGTTTCAAGTTTAATGCGACCCTTACTCACACTGTAGATGGTTTTAATAATCTCGATATAGGTGTTGTTAACTCCTTGCTGTCTTAAAGTTGACCAAATGTAATTATGGTTCAGGCTATCAAAGGCTTTTGAGTAGTCTATAAAAGCTATAAAGACTGGTTTCTGGCATTTATTTTTTTTCTAAAATTTGCTTGATGGTATGAATGTGGTCAATAGTACTGTAATCCCTTCTAAACCCTGCTTGCTCTAGTGGTTGGTTTTCATCTAGTGATTGAGTAATTCTTTCCAGAAATACTTTAGCAAACACCTTTTATACATTTGAGATTAGGCTTATGGGTCTATAGTTACCAATATCTTCCCTTGGTCCTTTTTTGTGTAGGAGAATTATGTGGAATTCACCCCACTGTTTAGGGATAACACCAGTTTTAAGTATTTCATTGAATATTTTGGTTAAAATTATGCTTAGTTCTTCTGCCGTGCCCCTCAACAACGCATTTGGGATGTTATCTAGCCCGGGAGCTCTTTCTAGTTTCTGATATTCAAGGCTCTTTGTACTTCTATCTTCAGTATTGGGGGTGTGTTGTTGTATCTATTTGTTGGCTACTTGTTGGTAAATAATTCTTGAACTTTATTAGAGTAGAGGTTTTAGATTTCTGAATTTCATTCCGAATCTCAGCATTCTTGGATTGGTTGTTTTTTATTCTAGAAATCCATTCCTTTCCATGATCCCTTAGCTCCTTTAAAGACTTTTTAGTTCCCCCTGTTCTTTGGATTGAATTTTATAGTTTTTTAAATCTTTTTGTCTTCCTATCCTTTCTCATACTTTGCCACATCTGTTTACTAAGGTTGGAGATTTTGTATAAGTTCTCTTTACTTTTGTTTTTTATCTAGAATTAGTAATTTTCTTTCTTCAAAGAATAGAGTTATTACTCTATTGTTTTATGGCTGAATTTGTTTCTATCCTTGTTTGTATTTATTTTGCTCATTTGTGATAGTTTCTTATCTATCTGATCGTACTTAGCAGTGGCATGATGCGAGACGCTTCAATATTGTCCTCTCTCCTGGACATTTTTGTTGTGTACATCTTGAAGTGACCGCACACCATACGGTGGTTAGTGTTGAAGTTTAGATTTTGTATGACTTAAATGTCGTTGAAGTGCCTTGCTCTATTTGTTATGATAAAATCGATTTCATTTTTACATTTGCCATCGCGAGAAGTCTTCAGAGAAGAGAGAGAGAGAGAGAGATAGAAGTCATTGAGCAGTTTAAGATTAGTTTGTAATAGAAATTCTATCAGTCTATGTCCTTTGGTACTTCTCTTTCCATAGCAGTACTTTCCCAGTATATGTTCCGCTCCTGCTTCTCTGGTGCCAACTGGGCGTTAAAATCCCCCATGATTATAAGGTTATTGTTGTAGTATTTTTTGGATATGTCAGATAAGTTGTTATAGAAGTCTTCTACATCTTCTTTAACTGCTTGTTCGATAGGGGCATATACCTGAATGACTGTTCACACTTTTTTGTAGCTAGGCAGTTTGACATTTAGTATCGTCATTTTCTTTTAGGGTTAGGTTTATGAGAAATCCAACTCCCCTATGTCCCACTATTTCTCCATTGTGATGATGATGTGATGCCTAAAATGTCATAGTTTTGTTACATGTGGGGCGTAGAACATTTTCGATCATTAAACAATCTGCCCACCGCCTACTATTTTTAGCAATTTTTATATTACAGTAACAAGTAGCAAGTGAAGTACAGTAACTATTTCCAAAAGCTGCTTATTGTTATTTTTTTTTGTTTTTTTTTATTCCTTATGGACTCTATGCCGCGCGAAGAATCAGTGCAGGAATTCCGCCAATGTCAAGTGTTTTATAATTATCGGTTAACACTCGTGCGATGGTTTGAACGTCAACGTCGTAAAGTCACAGATAAGATAATAGTGGTAAAGTAAATATTTTATGTTTTTATGCGACCTTCTAAAATTAATTTACATACTAGATCTACAATTATATTGGCTACTAGCTTTTACTCTACGGACTACGGACATCGTAGAGTATAGGTAAACTAATTTAGGGTACACCAAAGGCTCCAGCCATAAGACCCGGTGACGAAACACTGTGTGGTTTTAGTCGGTGCGAGTCCGACATACCACCTTGTTGTTTGGCCCCGGTCAGGTGATGGCCCGTGGGGGTTAAATAGTAATTGAGAAGGGAAATCCAACCAGTTACCTTCGGTTTGCAGACCAAAACGATGTCCACAGCCGAGGATAAACCTCAACAAATTGCCATATACATATTTTACATTGCTGCCGAATATACCCGGGGATGCCCCCGTGGCCCCGTTTAGAGGCGAAACACTGGTCGAACTATTATTACATGCCAGCGGAAGCGAATTGCAATTTAAGCCTTAAGGCGTTGGAAGTACTTGAAACGCCTGGTAAATATATCTCACTGTGGCAGATGTTCGGTTTGTATTCCCTGTCTATGGCAATTTGTTGAGGCTAATGTCCGTGAAGGTGTTTCTTTGTCCGGATCCCGAGAACTTCATCCCATCTTCACTAAATTCGCATGGTAACAAAATCGGTTCATATTTGACGGAGACCTGAGATAACTTACACAAAAAAAAAACCTACATGAGCATCAAATTGTGAAAATTCCTTATTTAAGTTGAGTAAAAATCGATGCGTGATGCAAGCAAAATGTAAGTTTCTTACAAACTTTCATCCCCTACCTTAACTCTTTAAGGGATAAATTGCTTAAAAAAAAATGTGACACAGTAAACTTTTCTTTCTAAACATTTTCTTATATATCAATTTTTACATTTCTAACTTCAAATGATAAAGTTTCATGCAAACTTTCATCTACTATTTTGAACCTTTAAGGGACACATTTTCAAATTACTTTCTTATAGAACGCCTACGTCATGTAAAAAATACATCCTACAAATTTTTATTACCTGTATATGAAAATAATACTTATTTATTTTGTATTGTATTAATAATTTACAACCTTTGCAGTTTTGTATAAAAAAAATATTATTTCCTTTATTGTATTTTAAACATTACAATATTTTTTAAGCTATAAAACAATATGTATAGTAATTATTTTTTACTATATTAATATTTTTTTCACAAAATTCTGAAATGTACAGAGTCATGAAATTATACATAATATTTAGGTTATAGTAGTGTAGTTGTATGTGTATATAGTAGTAGTAATAGTATAGTTTCTTATAACGTCATCTACTATGAAAGTCTTATATTTTAACGCCTTGTACCTCACTGTCCCATGATTGACGTCTTGACTTTTATTGTCAGGACGTGAACTTGATCAGGCCAAGCAAACACGTGTTCTCATACTAACCTTTCAACCCCTTTATGTAAGCCACCCCGGCTTACATAATATAAGGAATACGTTCTCCAAATTTCAGGTCTTTACGACCAGCGGTTTAGGCTGTGCGTTGATCCGTCAGTCAGTCAGTCATTCAGGACAAAGCATTTTATATGTATCTTTTATATTTAGATCAACTTCTAAGAACTTTAATTCAAATCTTTTTTTCGTAAGTGTGGTAAAATTTAGACATGTAGGTACTACGCCGCCGTGAAAGCGATTTTGTCGGAGTCGAACCGACTAACAATCCGATGTTTCCTGTGTTGTAAGTACCACCATTAGCCACTGTTCCTGCTCGTTGCAGGTCGGAGTTACGGTTCGGTCTGTTTCGGAATCATCCTCACAAATTCATAATTAACCTTTAAAAAAGTATCACTGAATCATGATTTAGGCGAATTGAGCGCCTAAATCATGATAAACTTCATCCCTTAACTTTCCACCCTTACAGCAGGTATAACATTTAATTTAAATTTGACCAACATTGTGTACAACCAATATAGTTAAAAAAAAGTTATTGAAATCGGTTCACAAATTAGAAGATATCGAATAACATATACACGCGAAAAAAAAACCACAAAAAAACATTCGAATTGAGAACCTCTCCTCCCTCCCTCCTCACCCTCTCCTTTTTGATGTCGGTTAAAAATCTTTAATTTTTATCATGTGGAAACTCCCATCGATCATCACCTCACGGGGATAACGGTGATTTCCTAAGTCAGAATCGAACCAAGTATAACCTAAGTACAAAGTCCCTGAGAAACCAGGCAGACCTTGGCTGCCTTGTAACCAGTAGGTGGCCACACCATTTTTCTTTTAATTTTTTAAGTAAGGACATCACGGTTATCAAAGCCTCAGAAATAAGGAGTAAAAGTTTATGAACTTGAAATCATCAAGAAGAGCGGTGGTAGGTACTAGTTAATATTCTGAATAAAACAGTCAGACTAGATTTATATTTTTATTAATATAACTTAGTTTGCTAGAGTAACAAGCTGGATACTTGTTTATTTACAAATTAATATTTACGTACATCACATCATATTTCAACTACATTGTACTAATTTGTATAATATTATCAGACCAGTCCCACTCCGCAGTTTACATGCCCGGGTCGCACTCACTCCCTCACGCGCCGCGGTCGTGCGATAGATATTACTCAATTATAAATATGGCATCGTATTCGGCTGCTTAAATAATAACTTGGATCCGAAACACATTTTTCACACTTCCAAAAGACATCGCCTTTCGATGTCTTTTGGAAGTGAAAAGAAATGCAACCCTAACGCCGTTAGAAGAGATAAGATTTACTCAATAGAAGAGCAGGCAACTTCTAGGTGAATATAACTGTAAGTGATTAGCGCTGTGCGACCTGAATTACACTTTATGGTGTCGGTGCAAGAGTAGCTATTTATGTAAATGATTTTGCGAGTGGGACCTCTGTACTGGTATTTTGATGTATTGTTGACTGTGATATTATGATATTTTTTGGAAGTTTGTTTCATATTTATTAAATATATACGTGTGTAAGTGTGTTTACATGCATATATTTTGATTAAACTTTTGTCAGTTTATTATACCGGAACACAAAAGGCTTGATCGTAAGAATTTTACCGTACCTAAAGATATGGGTCCAAAAAAATAAAGCCCTTTGTGAAATAAGTCAATGTTAATATTATATTTACCAATGGAATTTCTGTACCACCAGTTTGTTCTTTATGACATAACAGATATGAGTGAGATAGAAGGCAGACAATTATATATAAGTATAATAATTTCTAGAATTTATTCTCTGAGATTGATTGTGTTGGTACTTATGGGTACCTATAGCATTAACAGATGCTTTATAAAATGAATTTGTCTAAATATCTCAATTCGAATAGTTTACGTATTATCGCCAAGTATATTTAATGCTTAAAGAATAAACAGACAATTAAAATTAATCACCTAAAATACAATATCTAATGGAATGACTTTGATCACAAATGTTTTAGGAAACATTTATCTAAACCCTAGTATTTATTCTAAATCTTTTATAATTTGACCAACACGACGTTCATGAAATTAATAATCAAACTAATCTAATTTTTACATAGGTTAATAAATACCACGATTTGTATTGATATATTTTGAATGTCATCAAAACATTCCAAACATTCTTAACAGCGTACTTCAATCAAACATCTAAATTTACTTAAAGAAATGTTAAATTGATTATTATTTTCAATCTTTTTAACAATAGGTACTAACTAAAAACGTAATACTGGTTTTGTTGCTTTCTAAAACCTACATAGATACACCGTATCAATATGTATAATAACAATTATAGTTATATTATTCTGTAGTTAGATTAAAGACTTTCGTATAAATTGTACTCAGTAAGTTGGCACTTGATGTGCTTGTGCATAATGCGGTAGGTATTTGCACAGGTGTTTCAGAAATACCTGACATATTTGGTCAGACCCTAGGCTAAAACAACTATATAAATCAAGTGGCATTCCACTCGACTGACACTTTAGATTGCTAATGTTGAATATTCGAAAATGTGTGTCATGCGTTACTTCATTACAATTTTAGGTCGAGTGTTGTGTCTGCCCCATTGTAAATTCATGATAACTATGACGAAACGACTTGAATTATTATGTTACTGTCTTGTTTATATTTGATATCAAAGTAAATCTCATTGTAGAAAGTAGGTATGTTCTTATTCTATAAAATTCCTCAGGGGTTTTCAGACTAGTTGATTGCGGGTTTGTATTCCGTTGGATCAGATTCGGAACAGCAAATGTCGCATTCGTTTACGCCACATTCACATAAAGACGCTGGGCGTATTGAATTCCGGAATTTCTGTAAAAAAGATGAGTTGGTTATTTTATAGCAGATATCATAACGAAATGATACTATTAAATAAAAATCACCACTTGAAGCCCCTTCTAACAATGTCCATGTCACTTTTTCATCTAATGGTTTTTAGTAGTAATATACATATCTATCTAAGCTATCTGTATCTTTCCTTTCTGTATCGGTAGCTTTCTAAGCTTAGGTACCTACGTTACAAGCGGGAATACCTAATTATTTGAGGCATTGGATTTTCAATATAAAGTTGATGAATTTTGACTCCAATTCACTACACTATTGACGGGAACATCCATGGAATTTAATTCTAGGCAGTAACAACAATACTAGTAATTACAAATATTAGAAAACGTACCTGTCCCAAAGTATCTCCAGGTGACTTAATAATAACAGCAATAGCATACACTGGTATACACAATAATGACATAGAAGCAATAATCCAGCCGAGCGCCTGCGCCCACGCTGGATATTGGTATTGCCGGTAACTGGGTGGTGTGTAATCCACCAGACTGGCCACCCACAACGCCAGAAGTAGCGCTGGTGTTGCCACCAGCCAACATACTCGGAAGTATAGTGAGGGTCTACGACCTAGAATGTGATTTAAAAAATGCATTTAATATAATTTTTTTTGGGACTTGCATTAAAAGAATATCTATATATTAATACGTGTAGCGAAAACTTTGGATCCCTTTTTACGAAAATCGGGCGGACGGAGGAGTATGAAATTTCGCACACTTATAGTTTATACAGAGAAGAAGTGACGAATGCTACAAAGTTAAAAAAAATGCAAAAAACGGGTACATACAGCTATGAGTGTCCAGTATATATTTTGACCTGTCATGGTACAAAAGCCTATACAATGACAGGTCAAGTAATATTGGCCAATGAAATAAACCATGGTCGAAATTCGACCACCACGCGATCTCTAGTAATAATAAAGAGAGAAAGTTTAAAGGACACGCGAACAAGAAGCTTTATATTGTATAGATGTAAGCGTTATTACGTATTTACATATTATATTCGTTATCGTATCGTAGGTATATAAGTAATAATAAAGTAAAACTATTCCATAATATATAACCATAAATTTTTCGTTTACTCTTGTCTACCTGCCTTTATTCGGACTCTTAGTGTCTTTTGATTTAATTTAAGTTTTCGTTATTTATATTAATACTAGCAACCTGCCTGGCTTCCCACGGGCAGCAGAGACATCTTCAAAAATCATCATCATATTTCAACCAATTTACACAAAACCTTAACAAATTATATACCTAAACTTTCCTCATGAATCGCTCCATCTATTATTAAAAACCACATAAAAATCCGTTTAGTAGTTTTTATTTTTATCGCGAACAGACAGACGCGGCGGGGGACTTTGTTTTATAATATGTAGTGATGACGCATAATATGCATATTTCTTTATCTTTCACGGAAAACTGGTAATCACGATGTAAAAATTCGCAAGCTGAATGCCACTCATCGTATATGGGATTTAAGGATTTAGGATATCTGATAACCTTTAAGGCATAGCTTTATAACACCTGATAAATGTGTGAGTGATGTTGAATCACGTTACATGGGCATATTTGTTAAAATATTCTACGAAAGATTATTATTTTCAAGTTGAATAAGGGGCAATTGGTAGGACATTCTGTATGATGGTGGCATTAACTACCTACTGTACTAATTGTTTCAGTCATAAAGGTATTTCTCCAGTATGTACCTATCTTTTGTTCTACAGAAATCATATTAGTTACAAACATGCTGTACCCAGTTGTTGATTGTGCTTACTTTTAGTCAACATGGTTTCAGATAAGTAGATAATATGACATAATATTCTAAATGCATGGAAAACCATTGTAAACCAACCAACTATGATAAACCAACCAGGGTGGTAGCAAGCAGAAAGCCAGTCTTATAGTTAGTGGTTATCTTAATATTTGCGTATGGGTTTCACCCAACCTAAAGAAGACGAAGTATTCCATAACAATATAGAAAGAAAAGGAGTTCCGGTGACTTCTTTTTCTCGCAGGAAACACAACACGAAGTTATTTAGCTAGGATATTGGATGGCTGAAGTGCTCTGCTAATAGATAGGTACTTATATTAATATTTACTTTTACGAAGTTGTTTTCAATAGTTAAACTATACTTTGTACCCTGAGAAACTATTGATATTTATGAATGGAAATTATACAAACCTGTCATTTGTTTAATATTTTTAGACAGCCTTCCTACACCGTAGAACCAAGCGATACCGATCACTTCAAAGAAGGCTAGGTATGTTATACTCAGTGAGGCAGCGTAGTAGTCCATTAGTTGAAAGTAGTATATCCCACTATGTATTATATGTGGTAAGCCGAATACTAACGAAACACCACATACGCACAACACTAAAAGTTCATGATACACAAGTCTTTTGCGTATCATGTCCGGGAATCCATCTTGAATTGACGTCACCACCACTTCAACGATTGCAAACTGAAAAACACACAGGGTGATTTTATATCAGACATCTGAGATGTTTAGTTATTTTTAGGGACTCCAAAAAAGCAGGGGACTCTGTACGTCGTAATTGTTAATTTTGAATAATTATGGTAAACAAGTTATTTCTTAGACACCACATAGATTGTTTTTATTTCGACAATTTTCTAATAGCTTTATGGGAATGTAAATAGTAATGTAAATTTAATAAGAACAACATATCTTTGAATATTTACCTGGCTATTAAGTCCAAGACAGAGAAACATAAAGAAAAACAGCACTGCCCACAGTTGGGATGCTGGCATTTTTGCGATAGCTTGCGGATATACAACAAATATTAATCCAGGACCTGAAATGAAGTAATTTTTATAATAAAGTTAATAAACAACTGACCGAAGGAATTGTATAGGTAAGCTTTGCAACGGACGACGACGGACTCACGTGTCCTTTTTGACCCAAAAACTGATATCGCCTCTCTATAAAATTACAAGTGTGAGTAGTAAAGCAGGCCAATATGTTAATACGTACCTAACGTTGTATCATAGAACCGTGACAGCCTTATAGGGCTGCTTTGCTTTAAAAGGGACTTAACCAACTTGCTGAGGAGGATTTAATGAATGGTCTATTTTATTTTCTTATTTATTTCTCTTCGAAGATCTAGTCTAGTGTTTAAGACGATGTCATTTTACGAGATGCAACCTTCTAACTTAATAACTAAAGAAGGTACGTTTTTAAGTATCTTATTTAATAGGTCGGAGAAAAAAAATCTCTTTGGTTGTACTGTTTGTCTCTGGCTGCTTTTAATATCAATAGGACATTAAGAAAAAGAAAAATAAAAAGTAAAAAACATTTTCCCGCCATTTTTCAATTGTTTTTCTATCCGCCACAATAAGTGAATCTAACGAAGAAATTCGATACCTACATTCTGAAGTTTATTACAAAAAAAAAGGAAAAAATGTGACTCAAACTTCGAAAAAAATTTAACAATTTTTTTAAATTAATGCAGTGTCAGTAAGAGTTGCACAAAGTTGGTTCAAGCGTTTTCAGTCCGGGAATTTTGATGTCAAAGATGCAGCTCGCTTTGGTCACGGTAATGTATCTATATATATATATAGATAGAATTACCGTGATTTGGTCGCCCTCATACGGATAAAGTCGATGGCATTTTTGGAAAAGTGGAGCATGATCGGCATATTAATAGTTAAGACATACACAGACATGAGAATTGACCACAAAACACTTTTGACCCATTTGAAAAAGTCTAGCTATACTATAAAGCTGGATATTTGGGTGCCACACGAGCTTACTGAAAGAAACCTAATGAATTACTTTTTAGTACTCATTTGCGATTCTCCATTGAAACGTAATGAAACCGAAATATTTTTGAAAAGATTGATTGAAAGTGGATCACCTACGACAAGAGCGTGCGAAAAAGAACTTAGTCAAAGGGTAGTCAAGCTCAACAGACTGTAGCGAAACCCAGATTAACTCGCAATATTGTGGTATTGGAAAGACATCGTTCATTATGAGCTTTTACCACCGGGCAAAACCATCTATTCGGATCTCTACTGCCAAAAACTAATGAGACTCAAGCTAGAAATTAAGAAAACACGGCCAGAATTGATCAACAGAAAAGGAGTGGTCTTTCATCATCATAACGCCAGACCACACACGTCTTTGGCCACTCAGCAAAAATTGAGAGAGCTTGGTTGAGAAGTGTTAATGCATCCACCATAATATATAGTCCTAACCTTGCACCCTCCGATTTTCAGTCTCTTCAGAATTCTTTGGGTAGTGTTAGGTTATAAGTAATTAAACTTTGAAACCTGACGACCTGAAGAAGGTAGCAGGGATGGACTGGATGCGGAAGGCGGAGGACCGGGTGCTATGGCGCACATTGGGAGAAGCCTATGTCCAGCAGTGGACTATGATAGGCTGATTGATTGACTGAAACTTTGAAAAAAAAATGTCTTAAATTTGTATTGAATTAAAAATTAAATACGAAGAAACTTTTCCCCTGACATTATATTTAACCGAGAAACGACAACATAATTTATACTATTGATTTTTTATTATTAGAGTAAAGCAATGAATTCATAGAATATAAGGGTAATATTATGTATGATGTAGTCCGCTGTAGACAGATACTTACTATCGGCAATGACATCCTTGACAGAAGTGTTTTGCTCAAAAGCGATATTTCCAATAGTGGCAAACGTGAAAATTCCCACTATCAGACTTGTAACTGCGTTGATTAACGAAACTGCTAACGTGTCGTGAAGAAAATTATTATCGAATCGATTGTAAGAGGCGAACATTATCATCGAACCGAAAGCAATTCCGATCGAATTGAATATTTGTGATGCAGCGTTAACCCAAGGTCTTGATTGTTTTAACAGTTCCCAATCCGGTTTAAAGAAGTATCGTAGGCCCACATCTGCTCCATCAAGAGTCAGAGATCGTCCCAGAAATACTATAATTAGTAGAAAAGGCAGTGTTGTTGTGATGTAGCGAACTTTGGCCGAAGATTTGATACTTTTCCATAGGGCGAAGTAGACTAGCACCCAAGCACACACCAAACAAGCTGCTAATTCCCACCGCATTCCATTAGGGTATTCAATTCCGTCACTTATGCTCAGCACTTTTTTTCTGAAAATATATAAACCAAATATTAGCGTAGACCGAAAAAGTTAAAATTATTAGGTAAACTAGGGCGAACTATAGTATATATACCTATCGACTTAGTCCAATATAATAAAAAATTAAATAATGTAATCGTGTTTTGCAAATAATATAGTACTAAATATTAAAAGGTGCGATACAAATCTGCGATTATATTGTAATGTCACAAACACAATGAAAATTACACAAATGATTTCTGGTAACTACCATTTTCATTGTGTGTGTGCATGGTCATACTGGTCATCGTACCTAGGTAGGTATTAGGTATGACCATGCATTGCACTAACAAAGATAAATGAAAAATATACATATATGGCACATTTTTAGTTTGTCATAAACCTATGTAAAACATGATTATTGTTTAGGTAAGTGCCTTCTCGGTTTTCTGACTGCTTGGATTTTTATTTAATCTTGATAGGTAATCTGATAGATTTATGGTAACTAGATTATTTACTCATTTTATATGAGGTCATCAATGTTTAAATCCTAGTGTTTACGCAATATTTTGTGGTTTACCTATGAAATATTAATTCATAAGCGGAATTTTGCGCAGTATAAGTATGTTTCTGAGAAGAACACCAGCAAGTTTTGGTACTTCCCTATTTTTAGATCTTATTTTTTTCCTATTCTAGAAAAATATAAATGTAAATTATTACTTTTGGTTTTTGAGTTCGTAAATGTGACAAATTTTAAATGAATACTATTATTTAAGTAAAGTAAACGTTTCTTATGAATACAGATCTAAGAATTAGAAAGTAACGTATAATATTTGTGTATACATTCTGTCAAAAAAGTATCGGGAATTGATAATTTAATTGTAATCCCAAATTTAAATTAAAAATAATTGTTTTTTGTGGTTAGGTTGGCACAACTGTTTTCTATATTGGCGCGAAGTTTGAGCAATATCTGTCATTTAGTTTGTTTTCAGTACTCGATTTTGTAAGCTCATCTCAAGAGTGTTTTGCAATTTTTATAATGGATAAAAGCATCGAACAGAGAGTTTGTCTCAATTTTTGCATTGCAAATGGAATTTCATATTCCGAGTCGCTGAAAATGTTACAGAAAGCATACGGTGAATCGATTTCATCATAAACTCCTGCATATGAGTGGTACAGTGCATTCAAAAGCGGTCTAGATATGTTGGAAGATTTGCCTCGCTCTGGTCGACCATTAACGTCTTCAACTGAAGTTAACATCGCTAAAGTGAAGGAAATTGTGACTGAAAATCCTCGGTAGGCACCCCTTGTCACGCTTACCGTGGACTTCTGCTACATCGGGGGCATACATTGCAACCTCAACGCTGTCCACCACCACCTCCAAAAGGCCGGCAACGCACTTGTGACTATTGAGTTTTAGGTGTCCATGGGCGACGGTAGTCACTTACCACCAGGTGACCCGTCTGCTCGTTTGCCCCCTATAATATAAAGAAAAAAAAACCTAACGATCAAACTACATTTATAAAAAAAATTATAAATTATTTTTATCTACTTTTTTTAATTAATCATTTAACGCAACTTGTAATTGTTGTTTAATTTTGAACACGAAAACTAGTTCACGAGAAATATATGTTCGAGTGCCATTTTTTTCAAGGAAGCCTTATTATCTTTTGGCACGTAGGAAACGTCTGAAATCAAAATTCTCGCTAATTCGAAAGAATGACTAAGCGCCACCAACGACAAAATACTTAAAGCATTCAAACAAATTATTACTAATAAAATTAGTACATTATTATTTCATGAAAAGAGCTTATTACACGCTACCTCTACTATGTATGTCTTTTTGCCGTTAGTTTTGTTATGAAATTATTTTCTCGTTTTTATAGATTATCTACAACATTGGCTCTAAATGTTTCACAAGCAATGTATGTTGAAGTCGACGAAGGTTATTTTGTGTATGTAGATTTAAGACGTTGACTCAATAACAACAATTTTATCATTCGCCCTTGCAAGAGCAATACATATCAGAATCCGGTACTTTCTTTTAGAGTGATAAAGTACAATTTAATTCCCCTGCGTATTAACTATCTTGTGGTTACTTTCCAGTTTCACTTATACCGCAAAGTCCGCAAACACGATGAATTGGTTCGGTATATTTAGTGTTTTGCAGATTTTAGAAATCCTAGTAGGTAAGTAAGTACCTCAACCTAATCCTTTCTAATTAATATACGCTTATTTGAACAACAAGGACAACGCTTTTATGCGCAGTCGGATAAACACCAGAATAGTGGCACAACAGTTTGCTTACAAATAGGGATATTGTTAGTGCGGTAAATGACAGTACACGGCGAAACGAAAATATCTAAAATATCGAAATTGTGCAAGTGGATGAAGAACTTTCTACCTCACGGACTCGACGACGGAGGTCGTGCACCACTGAGCCAGCCAGCCAGTGACCACGGCCGGTGCAACCTGGTCGAAATGTCAGGCAATTTAACTGTATGTCATGCCTATTGATCGTGTTTATTTCCGTATAAATAAGTATATATAACTAGCTGCACCCGGCATGCGTTGCAAAGCCTTTTTTTTTCTTTTTTTAACGATTAAAAAATGGGAGATGGGGGCAGAAAGGTGAAAAATACTTTACGACCTATTCGAAGTCTATAAACCACATAATTCGTTAGAAACTTTATGACATAGTATTAGATATTAGAAGTCGGTTAACTACGTGTAACTAGCATCTTATGATTATTGAGTATGCTTTATCAAAAGGGGCATCGAAATGTGTCTTTTATCAAGGGTTGTAGTAGACACTTTGCTGGAAGTGGGATTGTTGCACTGATTAGTTAGTTTAGTCGTTACTTTTTTTTTAAATTTTTTATAGTAAAGAATAAGAATAATAATAATAACTTCACACATCTCACACACGGCCGTCTGATCCCAAACTAGGCAGAGCCTGTACTATGGTAACCAGACTGCTGATAAATATACTTATATATTTCTAAATACATACATATTATAGATAAATTACACCCAGACACAGAACAGATTATCGTGCTCATCACACAATTATTTGTCCTGGGTGGGAATCGAACCCACGACCTCTGGCTTAGCAGTCAGGGTCACTAACCACTAGACCAACAGGCCAGTCAACTAGTAATGTCGGTTACTCTTGTTAACCCCTCTAGCTAAACTAAATGCTAGTTTTAGGACCATTCCTATTCCGAGAATTATAACATTAACTGTTCTGATTATTTTCAGATTCAACGCCGTGGTACACAACTCTGCCCCTTTAGTGCATCCTCAGACCTACGGACACGGCTACCATTATTGAGCATCCCTCAAATAGTAATCTTAGTGAAAATGTAAAAAAATTGATTATGAAAAATATAAAAACAGCAAAAATAAAAGTATTAAATAAAATATAACTTCAAATATACGTAGTACCTGTTTCATTAATCTGGGGCCCGGGCAGTGACCCCATTAAATCGAAAAAAAAACAAAGGCATAGCTACCATTCCTTTCTCGAAGCCATTCAGAACATTTTGGACCCCCCTCTAACTTCTTAGGAACGTGAACCCACGTTCACGTCGGTAGTGTTCGAACCCGCAACCACTTGATCGCCAGTCCGACATCTTAGCCAATACGCTACCGGCGCTTAGAAAGATTCTACCTTTCTCAAATAGTAATTTTCAAAACTTAACCATTTATAAATCATTTTCTCTGCGTGCGTGATAAAAACCATCTTCCTAGTTCATCATAAGTATATCCGTGTTCATCATACCGTGATTATAACTTATAGTGAATAAAACCTTACTCAAAGAATTGTTCGGTGGGTGTTTGAGAACCGTTGGGCTTTGTGTGGTTGTGAGACGGGACCCAACACTGTGCCGTGTTCCAGCGGTTTGAGCAGCTGGCCCATGGAACTTCTGTTTTAAACGATGTGAAGAAGTAGTATATCGCCCATGCGATTATCACCGCATAATAAGTGGACATTAAAAATGAGATCACTACACTTGCTAAGCCAGCACCTGAAACCATAAATTAAAATCGGTGAGTGTCTACATTTCGTTTTATCCAGGAAAATATGGGGCACTTTTTAATAGTGCCAAAATAACTAGTAGTGCTAATCGCGGTCGTCTATAAGTACAGTGAAGATACTCCACCAGTCAGAAATCTGAGGTGTCCTGCTTTCTAACTGAATTATTGAAGAATGAACACAGATGTAAGAAAAACAACATTGTTTAAATGAATTCCTCTAAATTTGACTATTCAAAGCCCATTAGCAGTTAACATTTCATAGGTCATATGCTCTACTTATGTAAAAAAGACTCGAACTCTCGAAGAGCCCGACTCGAAAAGGCACTTTCATTTTGAAAAATATTTCAAATAAAAAAAAAACTAATTTTAAAGTCTAGAATAGTGAATACTTAAACTTAGTATCTCAAAATGCCCTCCAAAGCCTAAATGAATCAAAATAATGTTAATCACATTAGAGGCCTTTCAATAATTTATAATTATCTTCTAACCTAACCACATTATTGCGTTATTTGGATTATGTAAGGATTAGCGATAGGAAACAATTTTAAAAGACGGTAGATAATCGCGGCGTCTACTACAGATATGTACATCGTTGTGCTTCAACTGTCAATTTCATTACAATCGGTTGATGAGAATATTATAAACTAATCATAGGCCGAGTCACTTTGCAGTTAGAAGTGCGAATAAGTAGATATATTTACATTCACCTTCCTGTGTATATTTATGTGTGCATATTTATTAATCCAAGATACTAATTATCATATTTCGTTTCAAATAGTTCAATGGCGTCGGCGTGATAGAATAACAGACATTCTTTCTCACAAACTTTCTTACTTATACGGAGCGTATATCTTTAGTTTTTAAAGTCGCTCGATTAAAAAATTAAATTAAGATTAGATCAATGGGATTAAACATTTGGGTTCGTCGTATGAGGGAAGTGCTGCGAGGAGGAGAGGCGCAAATGCCTACTTGCTTGAGAATTTAACCACGGTAACCTCGCTCATCAATTGATCTCATTCGCACTGTCCTCCGTATTCTTAGTATGTACTGTCATAGCCTTACTATTTGTCATGAGTGGTGATCCCACATTATTTATTTAAGAAGTACCTGGAAACAAACTCACCTTTGAAAAGGGGGCATATTTGTGACAGCGCACCAATGGGTCCGTGAGCAGTATATTGGCCCACGGCTAATTCCATGAAAAGCATTGGCACACCGCAAACTAGGAGTATTATGAAGTAAGGTATTAAAAACGCTCCTGAAACAATACAAAAAGCTATTAGTTCATATCGATGGTATATTTTGCCGGACTTTATTTTTATTTGATCTGTTTATCGAATCTAATTTATTGAGCCTAATTAAGCAACTAAAAGGTAGATAGGTGCATGATAGTATGTATATGTACATTGGGTATATATAATCAAGGTATATAGGGTGTATATGATAATGGAACACTTACTTAAATCACTGAAACGGCATGACTCTAGCACGCGGGTACAAAAAGAATTTTTGAAATAAAAAACATTCCGTTTACAAGTTATGATGACCGTTTGAATTTCCAGGTATTATTACCTCCGTTTCTCATAAAAGCAGGTGGAATGTGTAAAGTTAAAGATTTTAAATGATATAAGTAAGTGTTCCATTGTCAAATACACCCTGTTTACGAGCAGAATGATTCTACGTATAAGGAATAAAAATTGTGTGGTATTTTTACATGTAAAGAGTTGCAACCCTACTCTATATATACGTATATGTCTTGCTACTAAAGCGACCAAGCCTGGTTTCAAATTCCAACGAATAGTCATAAATTACAAAAGTACCTTCACGCGATAACTAACTAAATACATATCAAGTATGTTTATTTATATGTTCACCGGCCTGAGTTTCAGGTTAATATTATTAAATCAACCAATGATATTATAATTAAATATCATTGATATCAACCATCAATTTCAACTTGTGGTCGCTTAGGGCTCGAAATTAGACCGTAATTCATTTTTTTTTTAAGTGAAAACTTCTTTAGCGGCGTTGCGCACTTTTTGGGATGGGTAAAAAATGTTAAACTTGTGCCAGAATTCAGGGTCACGTGGACCCTGATCGAAAATGTGTCCGAGTGTAATATGGTCACGTGGACCCTGATCGAAAATGTATGGAAAATGTGTCCGAGTGTAATATATTTAAAAATTGATCGAAAATGTATGGAAATTGTGTCCGAGTGTAAAAAAAATATTTTTATGACGAGATCGAAAATTCTTGAGACGGAGGTGAGTTTCTTATATTTACATGTATAGCGTCAGAGAGACATGGAGAGGGAGGGAGGGAATCTATGAGGGAGGGAGGGAAGGAGTGAGAGAGAGAGGGATGGAGAGAGAGATGGAGGTAGTGAAGGAGAGTGGGAGAGGGTGAGGGATGGAGGGAGAGTGGGGAGAGTGGGCAGAGTGGGAGAGTGGACAGAGTGAGCGAGTGAGTGAGTGAGTGTCAGTCAGTCTGTCAGAGAGAGAGGGAGAGAGAGACGCTAATAATACATATATAGATCCACTAGAGGGCGCTAATCTAAACATTGTGTCTCTTTATTAATTTATGTCACCAATCTGTTAATGTGACGTTTTAAGTTCGTCGTATCGTTTAAGTTTGCACTTCTGTCGGTAGTCCCATGACTGCCTCTGTTTTTATTTATTTAAAAAGACAACTCCCGCATTAGGAATTACTCCTGGGTCGCGGGGGACTTTACAAACATACAAACAACGAACACAAAGAACACACAGACTCTGGTGGGAATCGAACCCACGACCTATAGCATAGCAGTCAGGGTCACTAACCACTAGGCCAACAGGCCATTATAAAGTACCATTGATAAAAATAAAGCTTCGTCAAAGGGAGCAAAGAATGTTTCCATTTGTTTATTTATAGCACAGGTTCGTCAATAGTTACTTAAATAAAAAGAAAACAAATTAAATAAAAATATTACTGGGTTTGAACTAGACTTGCAACGAATAGTTAATTCGGCCACATGCCGAATACCGAATATTCTGCAGGCTTCCTGGCCGAATAGCCTATTATTTGGCAAAAGTATTCGGCTGACGCGAGGCAGGAAACTTTTATCGAAAACTTTGTTTCTACTTTCCACTTTTAAAGCCATGAAAGATAAAACTTGCAGTTGCAACTTGCCGGATAATTCAGAAATACAAGTTCTCTGCAGTAAAATCTTCCACTGCTAAATTATTATTACGATTCAAATGCATGGATAGATGTTGTTTTTTCACATAATGGAAGTTAATTATGTAATTGTATACTAAAGAAGGACTAAGAAAGGTCTGATGACAGTACATATATGTATATATTTTGTAAATTGAAGCCCCCTGTGAGATTACTTAATCAGAGCATGTGGAAAACATCTGGTACTACTTCCAAATGCATATATTTCTACATCGAGAACAAGAAATCCTCTTTGGTTATGTTCAAAGTATTGATTGTGATAATTACTGTGCCAATTATATCCTTGATACCGATAAATTGACCCACAGGAACTGGTATAATTAGTGTAGTCGTCCACTCATGCGACTATGTGTACCTACCTACTTACATAATATATGTAGGTACGTAGGTAGCATGACGAATATAGCCGTCATTTGTAGGTTTGGCAATAGGCTAATAAAAAGGCGGTTATAAATATTAAATGACTAATATACACAAGTCAAATAGAGCACTGAACTTATAAGGAATGTCAGCAAATAAAAAATGGAAAACATTGCGATAGAGTTAAAAAGAAATACCTACTTCACTATAATGACTAATACTTTTATCTCTCCTATCTGTCATATAAGGCTAAGCCACATTTTCTTAAAAATTATGTAACATTCAATTATCGTAAATGATATTTCATAATAACAATGTCCGGTTATAACCGGAAACCACGTATGGTGAAACCTGCCGTGATATTATGCCGAGAGTCGTTCGTTTAAATTTATTAAATTCATGGTGCAGGGATATTGCAAATTCTGACGGAGTTCTCAAGGGTTTCTTCCCTAAGGGGTCCGTATGTGGAAAAGAGTTTTCGGAAAAAGACCCTTTGACGGAACACTGTTAATTTAAGTCGATAAAACTCCGACGGGCGGGAATTTCACACGCAGGAATGATTTCAGTACATTCTGTGTCGTCCTATAGTCTATCTCAGCGGTATAACAAAAGATCAGATTCCGATCGTTGCAAGTTATCTTGCGATATTAAATCCAACACCGAGCCGTAGTAACGAATCAGGTTTCATTAAGTTAATCCACACAAGATCACAAGATCATATTTTCTCTATGTTATGGAACGTTAAGCAGCGTCCTGTGGTGTACGTTTACAATATACCGAGATTAATTTCTTAGATTCACACGAGAACCGTTATCGTTAGTAAGTATTCATATATTCTTTTACCACGAATAAACGCATGTATGTACTAACGGTTCGACACCCACGTTCGTAGTATTCATTGATTAGGGATTGGGCATTAATCACGTGAGGCTCGAAAGGGGAGGGGGGGGGGAATTTCGGAAAAATCACGAAATATCATAAGAGGGAGGGGAGGTGTAGTGAGATATCACGTGTATTTTTTTTTGTAGAACGCCCTCTTATATCTGTCTTTAGGTAAAGATAATATTCTAATTATTTTAAATATATTTTGAACTAAAAATAAATATACGTGATTTTGGCAAGGCGGGGTGGGGTTAGTCTAAAACTTCACCACGTATCACCAGGGGGGAGGGGGATTAAATAGTTGCTAAAAACACGTTATTAATGGACGACCCCTTAGATACTAATAGTTGAGTTTTCAATGGTCATGTCGACAATGGATCCTCCAATACCTATACTAGGCCATTTGCAGAATATTAATAGGCATAATGTGATACGAGTATCAGTTTAGTTTTGAATATGAACACATAGGTTACTAGTATTAGATAGGTATGTAGGTTATTATTATTAATGATTCCTAAACAATAGTAGGTGAGTTTTGTTTTGAGCAGAAAATAAGTAATTTATTACTGCCATAAACAAGTTTTTGAGTAGTTATAAACTTTTAGAATAGCTTATTTTAGTTAAAGTTTGTTAATATTGTAATAAGATATTGAATATTACATGGTTAATATGTATAGATACGCATAAATGATTATTGGTATCATAATTGGTGGGTTTATATTGCAGGAAAACTGTTTTATTACATGAAGATAATAGATAAGACAATTTTATTTTATAGTCTGCCAAATAATATCTTACCATAAACAAATAATATGCTTTTAATTTTTTTTGAGAAAATGCAAATATGATTTTGTTTGTTGTGTATTTACCTGTGAAAAGAACATAGGTTGGACGCTTCATCCAGAAAAAACTACTGTTCCCGAGGAATAGAAAATTAACTTTTAGGCTTTTCGGCAATTCAAAGGTATGATTTAATACATTCTAGCAACCTACGCCGGCTTCGCACGGGTAGTAGAGACATCTTCAACAATCATCATCGTATTTCAACCAATTTACACAAAACGTTAACAAATTATACACCTAAACCTTCCTTATAAATCACTCTGTTTATTGGTGAAAACCGCATGAAAATCCTTTCAATGGGTTTTCAGTTTATCGTGAACAAACAGACAGACAGACAGACGCGGCGGGGGATTTTGTTTAATAATATGTAGTGATAACGTGATCGCGTTTAGTTCCTGTACGTATACGAATACTTTAGGACAGTCGTGAACCTCAATGGAGAGACAAAAACGCTGAGGTGTCTTTAGGACACCCGGTTGGAACGAAGTTCCTTTCGCTATTAGTACCTGGGAGACCAAGGATCGCTCGGTAGCTTTTTGTAAAATCGTAATTTTTTTTTGTAAAATTGCGTTTTAATAGGAAATAAAATTATGCAGTTGAACTTAAAATGCAAAACTGTATCTGTATACAAAATTTCATCAAAATCGTTAGAGCCGTTTCCGAGATACCCGAAATATAAATACATACATAAATAAATACATACATATAAGAATTGCTCGTTTAAAGTAATAAGATATTTAATGGATTAAATAAATTGTATCAAAACACCTACAGTAAATTTTGTAAAAACTCGAAATTAAAATTGCGCCGTCTGTATAGTTGCCGTATGGATAATTAGTATACAACCAACATCAAATTACAGTAGTATCGCGCAGAATCCAGAGACGGCGTAACTAAAATAAACTCGCGGTCAGCATTTTTCATTACGCTAACACTTTTTTCCGTCCCGCCACCGCCCGAGTTTCTGAAGTGTAACGTGCTATAAGGAACTTCATTCCAAAATCTACATTAATACGAGCGAAGTCGCAGGTAAAGGCCAGTCTAAAATATACCAGTAACGATTTCTCTACATATCCACATAATATGTGTATCGAGCATAGGTTTGCTAAAAGCATCATCTACAATTCACACCACATTGTAGTGTTATTGGTTCGTGTTGTTGCCTCGGTGTCAACCAACATCGTTAACACTCAACGACACAAACAAACACATGGACACGATCTCGCGCTCATGTGTACATAATATATTTTACCTTAACTGCTAATTCAAGTTGCAGATAATCATGTTTTATTTTATACTAGCAACCCGCCCCGGTTTCGCATGGGTAGTAAAGACATCTTCAACAATCATCATCATATTTCAACCAATTTACACAAAACGTTAACAAATTATACACCTAAACCTTCCTCATGAATCATTCTGTCTATTGGTGAAAATCGCATGAAAATCCATTCACTAGTTTTTCAGTTTATCGCGACAGACAGGCGCGGCGGGGGACTTTCTATTATAATATGTAGTGACAAGTCATTGTCCGCAGTTTTACACGCGTCACTACTCCTCTCCTAAGGGTTGTGGCGATGTTAGGTAGCCTTTAACCTCCCTCATGAATTAGGTTATCAAACGCTTAAGTTTTTTTCAAATCTAACTCATAGTTCTAAAGGTTTTAACGAAAAAACAAACCAAAGCTTTGTTATATTAATATAGATAAGTATAGTAGATGTAGATAGATAGCAGTATATATGTATATTAATTGTTAAAATCTATTTTGTTTGTTAAAAATATTTCATTAATGATGTTTACTGCGGCCACTCCGACGTAGTTACGTTGTTATAATATATTTCTTCCAATTCTTTATTCGTTTTTAAATGGTTTTATTTAGCTTGCCCTGTTTGTTTTTTGGGTCAAATTTAGTAATTGAAATTTTACCAGTTTCTTGTTGACACACATTGCACTGAAATTTGGTACATACCTGATGATAATACAAATATAAAATATCAGATTACGTATTTTTTACAACCCTGAGAGGGTTGAGGGAGGGAAATATGGATATCTATGAATCACTATGAGGTAGTAGTTTTTATAAATGCATGTTTTTATAATATATGTATAATACATACATTGCGTTACGAATACGGAGCTAAATATAAATCTAGTTTCTTAGTTTCATAAGCAGTACTTTGAATTCTAGATGAATATTTTATTTTTTATAATTGGATTTCATTTTATTAGCTACAATTAAAACATCTGTTGAACAAAAGGGTCGAAACAAATTTGCACAGCTGAACTAGTAGTCCACGAGATTTACGGTTTGATATGGACTTCTATATCAAATTCAGTCCAAGGAATACCTTCGACCGGTATCTCTACTGACTACTAATACCGCACTTCGATTCTCAATGGCGCGTCAATTATGTAAGAAACATAAGATTACCGGTTGAGTGATTGTTTTAGAAGCAGTCTACGTAGGTACCTATTGTTTTGCGCCCAGTAGGTTGTGTCCTTCAAGGTATCAGAATAGCTGCGTGTTAATCAAACGCTTCATTTTCTCTAAAAAGAATGAAGGGATCGGACTAGATAACAAAATTATTTTATTTTTGGTTCAACGCATATTTGCAA
Source organism: Euplagia quadripunctaria (assembly GCA_963859945.1). Lineage (NCBI taxonomy): Eukaryota > Metazoa > Arthropoda > Insecta > Lepidoptera > Erebidae > Euplagia > Euplagia quadripunctaria. The sequence goes on along the minus strand of OY982564.1, from coordinate 13,564,079 downwards.
TGTAGACAGAAAAAAAATACTCTCATTCTTCTTGTCTTCATCTCCTCATTCCTCTTTTCTAGTGTTTTATTCTTAAATGTGGCTCATTCTTTTTAAATGCCAACATCTATTGCTGTAGCTATTGCTAAGATCGAACTGTTAGACTTGTAGGTATGCATATCTGCATGTATTAGAATGCTCTGGAAATAAATGAATTTGAATGTGGCACATTTTCAGATGGCTTAAAAAAGTGTTTCCAATGTAATCTCTATAATATGATTGCTAATTGCTTGGATTTTTTATATACATAGTAGATGAACAAATTGAGTCAATGTAATCGAATGTTCTGATCAAAGTTCGAATAGGTGATCCTGGTGAACTTGCTTTTGAGTTCTATTAAATCAATATTGTATCAATCTTTAGCATCAGGTTGGTATACAAGATGGTGATATCTAGTAGCCGCAAATGTTGGTAGACTGGGAAAACAATACGCCAACAGTAACAATTATATATATATGATAAATTACTCTTATGTGAAACATTGTGAGAGCTGATGAAAATAGTGAGGAAGGATTTAAGATTTGTCGATTGAAAACTGTAAAAGTGACAGTTACTTTTATGTTTTTATCTTTAAGTAGATTATTCTATGATTGTGGTAGATCTACAAAAGACTGCTGATTTTTTAGATAATACCTTGTTATATAAGTTTACTATTTTTATAGATATGTCATAAAGGTAGATTAAACTACTTACTAAACTTGATTTGTATAAGATTTTCTTACGCTTATTATATGTAACGATTAATTTTATACGTTAATATTATATATAACGCTTATTATATATTGCACTTGTAAAGTTGACAAAATTTAAGATTTTATTAAATTGAAACCCGAAATTTCTTATGGCTAGAGTTTGTTTAAGACAATACCTCTATTAGATAACCCATTTACTAGATCGTTCAATAAGTCCCGACAATAACTTGGAGATGACGCATTTATTACATTTTTTTTTGATTTTTAGAAATTACCTACTCGCCATCAAATGATATATGTCTAATTTTGTTTTTGAAAACCGAACAATAAAATATTGAGTTACAGATATTTATGTGACGCTATTTTTGTAATTTCAAAAACAATGGAAAAAAACCAGTTTCATGTGTTGATAAAACATCGTTTTTTAATGGAAAAAAACACCGTTCAAGCACAGCAGTGGCTTATACAATGTTATCGGGAATCTGCCCCGACTAAACCAGCCATTTGTCGGTGGTATGCCGATTTCCAAGGCGGTCGTATAGACACAAATGACGCTGAACGCTCTGGTCGTCCAAATGAAGCAGTGACTCGACAAAACATCAACCAAGTCCTGAAAATAGTGAAGGAAGATCGGAAGGTAAAACTGCGTGAGATAGCTGAGATAGTGAAGATTTCAATTAGTAGTGTTTTCACTATCATCAAAATTTGGCCATGAAAAAGCTTTTTTCCTAATGGGTGCCGCGTTTGCTAACAATTGCTCAAAAGCAACAACGTATCAATGATTCATAGCGCTGTTTGTTCAATAGAAATAAAAAGGATTTTTCACCATTTCACTACAGTAGATAATCGCAACAACGGAAGCTTATTTTGAAGCCCAAGATAAATCTTTCTACATACATGGAATAAAAAAGTTATAAAAACGTTGGAAGGACTGTATCGCAGTTGAAGAAGAGTACGTTGATGAACAAAAAAGAATTTTATCAAAATAATTTTGTTTTAGCATTTTTTTTTCTTTTTTTATTATTGAACCACGTGTTAGATATAAATATTTCGATGATTAGAATATTGATTTCGGTGGATACAAAATTTAAAAGATGGAATAACTTTGCAAGTCAGCGGCGTACGAAGTTTCCTCTGCTATGATGGTCTTGATGTTTGCTATTCATATGCATTAATTTAAGAAAAAAATTAATAACGATACGGCTGAGAATGACTGATGTATCAAAATGTTCTTCTCAAAACTAAACCATTTATGTGTCGTAAGTGTAACGCGTAGTGACTTTGGCGTAATGGCTAAAACGTCAGACTACCTAACGAGGGGACGTGTGACTCATGTAGTAGATAATCTTTAAAACATATATTATTATGTTTATGTATTTTGAATACTTGTAACATTTTTGTTTGTGTTATTGATTCACTGATATATTCTTTACTTCTTGCACTTGACTAATGATCACTGTATAATATACGCTAATGATAATGAACGACATTAGTATCATCATTAGTAAGGCATGGTAAAGTTAAAAGACGAATGTAGAGTACATATTTATGTATATGTAAATAGATATTTTCAAATAAAATCATGAAAGTTTTAGTGACGTTCAAGGGCTGTAAATACTTGTATCAGTTAACTGTCTGAAAACCCTTTTCGGGGCCACAATGAATGCTATTAGGTACCTTTGCAGTTTAAGATTTATAGAAAACATATCTATCATAGACTAATGTACGCCACTTTAGAATCAAGGGTATTTTACATTATACTTGCTACTAATTAAATAATAAAAAAAAAACGCGTCTTTGGGACACCTAGTTGGGACGAAGTCCCTTTCGCTATATATAAATATATTTAATGGATTGAATAAATTGTATCAAAATATTGTAAAATTGCGACATTTATGCAAGTTGCCCGAACTAATATATGGATAACTAGCAGCGCCCCGCGGTTTCACCCGCGTAAGCCCCGATCCCGTGTGAATATCGGGATAAAAAGTAGCCTATGCGTTAATCCAGGTCTCCAGCTATCTACATGCCAAGTTTCATCGCAATCGGTTCAGTGGTTTTTGCGTGAAAGAGTAACAAACATCCATCCATCCATCCATCCAAACTTTCACATGTGAGATTAGTATTTAACCAATTCAAAGAGTCCACAGATGGCGTAAATAAAATAAATCGACTCGCGGCTTGCATTTGTCGTTGCGCTAACACTTTTTCCGAGCGTCTAAAGTGTTATTGACATCCGCTGCTTCTGAATGACTTCTAGTACTAGTACTTGTATACATTGTGATCGAAACATTACGCAACCAAAGAGAAATAATGCATGACAACATTTTAATCTGCACAGATTTACAGGAGTTATAAAGGCATTCTTACTCGACGTTATGAAAGTCACAAATCCTCTACCTTAGCGCTCAGGTTTACGGATGACCAGACGTTGGTCTTTGTCGGACCGAATTCACCGAAACCGACGACCCCGCCTGTGACGATTGTTTAAGATTTTTACAAGTTTGAAGAAGAAGAAGAAGAATTTTTCCTCAGACTTGGTCAACGGATATATCTCAAGTTCCTGTCTCTAAATTATCTTAATATATATAAATCTCGTGTCACAATGTTTGTCCTCAATGGACTCCTAAACCACTTAACCGATTATAATAAAATTCGCACACCATGTGCAGTTTGATCCAACTTGAGAGATAGGATAGTTTAAATCTCAAATTATAGTCGCAATTTTAATTTATTGCTAATTATTTGTCTGTTATTATTTGACAGTCACAATTATCTGTTAACTCCAAATGATTCTAACAGATGTCGATACCTTTCGACTGGGTTGAGTAAGTAATCAATAGATGGCGCTGCTATGGTAAATCTAATGCGGTTTTCACTAACAGACAGAGTGATTGATTAGGAAGGTTTTGATTTATAATTTGTACCCGTGCGAAGCCGGGACGGGTTGCTAGTATAATATATAAAGGGGCATTTCCACAATTAATTTAACACACAATTTTCGGATACTGTATTCGTACAAGTTGGTATTTATTTAAAAAAAATATGGGTGATAATTACGTAGCTGATGTCCTCATGGTCATCTCAATTATGTCCGTATTTCGTGTGTAGGTAATTTTTATTATGTGTAAAATCCTCGACAGTTTGTACAGACTTAGTGCAATGTCACGACGGACACTATCATGTTTTTGTCGCCTTAATGAGTTAATTTACAGTAGGCCAGACGACGCGATGCTCTATTAGATAAAGTAGGAGTGCGGAATGTGATCGAGATATTGATATTTATATATATTAAGTAAATAAAAATCTTAACAAACAATATTGGATTGCTTGTTAAGAATTTTCTGATGTCCGTGCAATGTTGAATCACTCTTTGAGCTTGTTTAATATTGTTTTTTTTTAAAGCGAAGTGATAACCAAATATTTGTTTTTTAAATGCTGAACAAATGGTTGCTCAATCGCTCGTAGAAATTGTAAATGCGGTACGGTTTATTTGTTCTTAGATGTCAATTTTCAAAAAATAAAGTTAATTAAAACATAATATATTAACTTCTTTAGTTTAAAATAATACCTGGAATAATGTTTCTAAAGAACACTAAATAATCACATCATTTCATAACATTTGTGGAAGAAAGAAATTTCACTCCCTTCGATTTACCTCTTCCTCTTCTCCTCCTTTCCTTCGATATATTTTAAACTTATTAAATGCAACTATGGTTCATTAAATAATTGAAGTCAGGTTCTGAACAATTACAGACATCAAACACAACGCCATATTTAAAGTTTTGGAAAGATGTCCTTTCCCGGAATAATAATTAATGAGCCGTGACGAATATGTGGTTGCTTTTGTGAATTACTTATCAGAATTCATTAATTGAATTAAGATATGAAAATGATGAGATATTATTTGAGTTGTCCGGGCATTTCATCATATTTTAAAATCAGTAATAGAGGTTAAATTGAGCTTAAATAAAATATCAGAACGTACGACAAAAAGGAAAGAATGACAGAAAACTAAGAATAAAACCCGAACTACGAGAAACGAACTCTCCACACTCTACAAACTATTTAACAAATATAGTTATGACACCATGTAGGTGCCTACCTACATATCATGGTAAGTAAAAAAATGGCTTTCAAGAAACTAAGACCAAGCAAAACTTGTATAGAAGGTTTGAAGGAGTTTGACACAGACTTGTATCAACGAAGTGACAAACACTGCAGCAACTAATTTCTACACAAATCCATACAGCAACAAGTCAGGCAATAACGATATTTATGTTAACACGATAACAATAGTCTGTGAAGGCAATATCAAACCAATAGACGAAATAGATGTCATAGAATCAATAAAGAGATTAAAGCTAGGAAAAAGTCTTGGTTCGGACAACATCACAAACGAACCATTGAAAATAGTTCAAACAAGTATTGCTGTACAGATAGCTGCACTATTTAATATGATACCACATAGGTGTAAAACACCCTCGCAGTCGTTTGAATCAGATATTATACTTAGTATCTATAAAAAGGGTGACCTAAAGGAAATTGGCAATTATAGACCAATAAGCTTGCCACTGAGTCTCTACAAACTCTTTTCTTTAATCTTAAACAACAGAATTAGTTCTACATTAGAAGTAAAACAATCCATAGAGCGATCAGGCATCAATATAAGGTTCTCCACAATGAACCACATCCACACCCTTGAACTGATTATTGAAAAGTATCAAGAGCATCAGAGACCTATATATATTACTTTTATAGACTACCAAAAAGCCTTTGACACGGTATCACACAAAAGTTTACTTGAAAGTTTAAAAGACCAAGTAGTAGAAAAAGGATATGTAGAGGTGGCATTGGTCATTGACCAGGAAGTCGCATCCTATTGCACCATGACAATGCTTCGGCGCACATCGCGAATAAGACAAAGTCATTTTTGGCTTTTGAAAAGGTAGAGCTAGTGACCCATCCCGCACATAGCCCAGACCTGGCACCGTGCGATTTCTTTATTTTCCCAATAATTAAAGATTTGATGAGAGGTATGATATTTACGGGGAAGAGGCCTGGATATCACCACGTGAAAATCAGCACGTGAAAAACATGACCAATGGTCCTCATGTTTTCAAAAATGATTTGACTGAATGAAAAAGTGTTTAAAATGTAGTAGAGAATACCTCGAAAAGCAGTAAATATATTGCTTTACATGTAAATTGTTTTATTAATGAGTTACGCAAAACTTTCAGTGTACCCCACGTACAGACTCTGCTTAGCCGTGTGTCAGGTGTCTCAAGCTATTATTATTATTATTATAAGTTCACTGCAACATTCGATATTGTTATTTGTATTATCCTATAATCTCACTGTTTATTTTTTATATACTAAACAATTGCTCACCTCCACCGCTTTTGTAACACAAGTAGGGGAAGCGCCATACATTTCCCAGCCCAACGGAATAACCAACACAGGCCAACACAAACTGTATTTTGTTGGCCCAGAATGGTCGTCGAGGTTTTAGGTGAGCTGTTGTATCCTCCTCTTCCTCTTCATATTCACTATCATGGGACGCTGTATCTTCATCAGGGGGCCTAAGCAACAAAAATAAAAAATACATTATTATCATTAAAATTCTTAAATGGGGGGATTAGCTTGAACTCCATAAAACATTTTATTGCAATATTTAATTTAAAATGCAGGTATAAACCTTCTGGCCGTTTATGTTAATTGAGCATTGCTTATGTGAGATTAAAAATATAATAAAGCATTTATATGAGTAGGTACTCTAAAAGGCATAAAAATTACAAATATTTGTATAGAGAATAATAATTGTAAGCGTATTAAAGAGATTTAATATGTCGTTGATAATTTATATAAAACAATGTATGCAGACTTTTAAATGAAATGACATGTTTGCTAAGACAAAAATTAAATAAAAGTAGATAACAGCGGTTAAATACAGCCTAGGTGGATACAGTACTTTAGTAAAACTTGTTTAGTAGGTACTTTAGTAAAACTACTGAGTTTTTACAATTTAGGTATACGATGAAAGTTGCTGTTTTAGTCTGTACGTTGTTTTACAGAAAGATGTTCTAGAAAAAAAAACACGATTCGAAGTTGATTACACTCATTCACCTGTAAAACTCATAAAAGGAGTATAGTTTAACATTTATATTATTTATTGTTTGCCTAATATGCGGTTATTTAAGGATTGGGATCCAAGGCAAACATGGTGAGGTATACAGTACGTTGACAAACAGAGTTGTTTGGATTAATGATGAATGATCTATACCTAATGACGGCAGATTACTGTAACGTCACACAGCTTAAAGGCTTTACCTACTTTTGATATCTAAGAATATATGTATAGAGGCTTACAATTTGAGAAGAAACTTTATTGTAGTGAAATAGTGCTTTTTACATGTATGGACGGATAAACATTTAATGCGATTGTAGCGTTTTCAGTAAACAAGGGGTACTTCAGGAAGGATTTTCTTTCACAACTTAAAAATGGTAAATATATTCGCCTTATATGTTAGTAATGAAATGTGGTGTTTTGTTATTTGTATGTTTTGGTTCATTGTGTGTCATGAAAATGTGCAATTAATTTTGTGTTTAAACTAAGGGTTAAAATGGCTAACCTCCTATTCTGCTTTTGACATCTGAGGTCTTGCTACAAATTTCTAACAAATTTGACGGCTAAGTATTTCTGAGGAAGTGCCGTGATACCTTCTTCATTTACTTGGTTGGTGAGATATGTACTCCTTTTTTTAACTCTTTTGGCAAAGGGTAACAATCAATTTTGATTATGATAACTTAGAGAGTACCTACGTATACTGGTAAAGGGTAAGGTATACAGATTTGAAGATATGGGATTGTTCCTTTTTTTTTACTTACACTAACTTATAAGTTACCAATACTAGTTCCTAACAACATTCCGAATGCATGGACAGGAATGCATTTGCAAACTTTTCTCATTTCGTACTCTATATAATATGAATTATTTTTGTAGATAATAAAGTTCAGGTGATACGCCCCATGTTTTCTATTATGGTTTTTCTATTCAATCAAATCAATCAATCAGCCTATCATAGTCCACTGCCGGACATAGGCCTCTCCCAATGTTTATGGTTTTCTAGTATTGAGTATTTATTATATCTTGATATTAATGAGTAACATGTCACAAATAAACGTTAAAGAACTAATCCCTAGCTGTCTGTCAGCATGTAAGTAGGCAAACGTATTTTAAAATCATTATCAAGTAGGCAATGATAAGGCGGAGTGGCGCGGGCGCACGATCAATCGTCGTATCCATGTCGTATGCTAGATACGTGTGTGTGAAAAGATAGCAGTGTTGCAGTGTTATCGGCTCATGGCTTGAAGGTCACATGGCCGAAACTCCCTATAAATATTAAGCCTCGTAGGATTTTGGGATTGACTCAAGTGGTTAGTTGTCATCTTTAATCACACTTGTCCAACATGTACATACGTTATGTCTTCAACAGAGAAAGTTCCAGGAAACAAATAACTTGCTCGACGTTTTTGAATATATATATGTTTTTAACATCAGAAAATACTGTTTTAACAGATATTATGACGTCGATGTTTTGTATATATTGCAACTTTTAAAGAAATAAGGTCTAAAAATGTTTTGTCCCATTAGTAAATAAAGTTAGGTGTAGTAGTGAAGTAATTTTTAACCAGTTTTGTATTGTATTTAAATAAATCAATTAAAATGTTTTAGATATGTACTTTAATAATAATTACTACTTTAATACCTACCATTGACGGGAATTAAAGCAAGTATGTTGAAGTGGTTTGGACATGTCGAACGAATAAGTACAGAACGAATGACAAATTACGTACGTAGGTATATTAGTCAAATATAAGTGGGCCAATCGGTCGGGGTCGACATCAAAATTTGTGGTCGACCGGTCGTAATGAGATTCTTTATATCCTAAAAAAGAGAAAAGTCCTGAAAGGAAACTCGTGGGATATGTAAGAGTAGAACCAAATGTTTTCAAAAATTTACTCGTACAGTAATTTTAGTCGTTCTCTCATTCAGTAGAAGCGTAATGGCTTCGACGGTGTTTTCAAACTACGGCACAATTATAAAACAGTTTAAAGTAAAAATGACAGTTTCTAGAGTTTGGTAGTGGAGACATAAAACAACACGATTAGTGCAGGCTCTAATGGCATGTTCATTTGCATAATATGCGGACCGCAAACTATTTTGTGATTTGGGTACCTGAGACCTTTGGCTGTATAAAACAACATGTTGCCATGTGCGCATGTGGTGCGTTTGAGTGCAAAGATGGAAATGATATCCAAAACCAAGAACGGGCTTTAAATGACTATAACCCATTCCAGGACTTATGATTCATTAATGACCCATTCCAACAAGATTAGTGATAAGAAATTATACTGAGAGATAGATACAACACGTACCTATACTGGTGCCCTGACGGAAAAGCAACTTCAGAATAATTACTGAATATAAAGCTATCTGGCGAAAATGTCATTACCGACTTTAAAAAAGAACGTGTAGATTTAAGAAGGAACAAGTGTATTTAATTCCATAAGGCTCAGTTTTTTCATTTCCATTACTGCCTAAATCAGACCAATAGTAGAAGATTCTATAAAGAATTCAAAGGTACAAGAGATGTTACGGATGTTTAACAATCATTTATGTGAGCTTTTCAACATTTTATCTTAATTTTTTTCTTTTTACGTCATAAAATTTCTCCTCACCATCACCGACTGGTAGCGTCCCCAGAAGGCTGGCAGCATTGCCACGTTGAATGGTAATGCTAATTCTTTGTGCCAGGAAAAGGCCCGCCTTCTGGTCACGAGAACCGTAGGTCTTTATAAACAGAACGAGACTCGCACCCCATGACCCTAACGTCTCAACCTGTAACGGTTCAAACAACATAATCACCGACTAGGTTCTTGTATTTACGCTGTTCGAGGTTTTCCGTTCGAGGCGTTCGAGGATGCAGCAACGCAATGAGCTTAGAAGATGTGAAAGCGTGAGGGTGTCGAGGCAAGTTGTGTCCCACGTCAAAGGCCTACCCGTCTTCCACGGCAGTACCGACATACCATCAGGTGTGTTCTCATTGTCTCGTATAGAGATTACAATCCGGAAAACTGGATCCGGAAATCCGGCTGATCCTGCATCATTGGACCAATGATGGTCTTTGTAATCACTGGCAATATTTGGACCTGTTCAAGAAGTCGGTTGGCAAACGATACGGGTAACATTTGTTTGTTAAAATTTAAAATCATTATACCAAAAATAATTATTTAAGATAGAAAAACAAAATTATTGTGGTCTAAGGTGATCATGGTTGATTAAGTTACATTTAAGTAATATAAGTTACATTTGAATAATTTTTACTGACATCATGCATGACCTCTAGAAAGACTTAATGTAATAGAAATTAATATTACTAATACGAACACTAAGATTTAACTAATTACATTGGATACTAAATTTTAATTGTTGGTTACAAGGACAAAAAAGTTGATTGTCTGTGTAAACGGTATTCATTAACAGTAGAGAATGTAATTTTTTAGGTAGGTATATTAAAGGTTTAATCAAGTTTAAAGGGTAAAATTGTTCACCTGTGTTTCACTAATTATCTACAGGTAGGTAAATAGTAAAAATAGGTAGGTATAAATAGGTCATAGATGGACGATAGACGACCTATCTCATTGACAATTCGAAATAATGCGTATTTACTATTAAGATAGTGCCAGTGACGAAAAATTGCATGAACTGCAAAAGTAACTTTGTAATCGCATATCTCTTACATAGAATTACAAAGTTACTAATAATAAGTTTGTATACCTATATAAAGCGACTGAAATTGCGGTATGTTTTAGTTTGTCTTTGCTTTAAAGGCTCAACACCAAGTGTGTCTAAAATTTTAAGCTTGTGTGTCTGTTAGAAGTACCTTAGAATCTTAATGATCGGTGAGTGAGTAACTTAGTGACAAAATAAATAACTTTGATTTGTAATAGTTTTTTATAATTACCGGTTCAAATTAAATGAAATTTATGAATTTAACTTGTTACATTGGTAGTACATTTTCTAGCTTATCCATAACGAAGTCACTAAGGGGTCGAAAACGTCCTGAATGGCTTCGAGAAAAGGATGGTACGGCTGTACCTCTGTTTTTTTGCTCAACATACATCTGTTTATTAAGAATTCGAATATATAATTTTATTCTCTATTAAAATAAGCTAAATTATATCAAACATAATTTTAAAATCTTTTCAGAACTTGCCAGTTGCGTTTGACCTTGATTTTCATAACAAGTGGGGATAGGAAGCCGCACAGCGCAACGGTAAAATAATATATGTTAGGTGCTTATGAACAATACCAAACATTACCGGTGTGACGTCACCAGATAGGTCAGAGAAACAAAGGACTGATTGTCACTTTATCTTTCCGTGAACGCAATGATCAATCACAGTAACTTTGTAGATATGACAATATGAATGCAGGATAGTTTTTTCAAAATGGGTTCCCGCATGTCAATAGCAATAGAAAAAGAAATTCTAGGTATTATTAACTCAATCAATCGGCCTATTGCAGTCACTATTGGACGTATGCCTCGCCCGATGTGTGCCATAGCATTCGGTTCTCTGCCTTCCGGTATTATATATATATATACGTAAATAGAAAACTTACTAACTACCCCTTTCTTAGCTAATTGTGGGTCTGAAGGAGTGTGATGTTTCTTATAGTAAAAGTTGATATGGAAAAGGGCAGAAAACTTAAATTAATTGGTAGTATGTGTCACATACTCATTAAACTAAATGAAACTTTATTTTTTATGCTTACATGGCCAATATCAAATATAATATATATGGTTTGTCATTTGTTTACGTTTGAACTTCCAATGACAGTTAAAATATGTTAAAATAAACTATTCTGTGGCCAAATAGTTGCACGGAGTAGGGACAGTGACTGCTCTGTGTGACTGTTTGAATGTGTGTGATGCTAAAACATTCAGAATTTGCCAAAAAATTATTACTGATAAAACAGATTAAATGAGTGTCCAGCTATGAATGTTATGTGATGGGGTACTATAACATAATTAATATCAGAGGTTTAATACTCTGGCACAAAAAAACCTTGAACATGTTTAAATTAAATCAAAAGAAAGTTATTTTGGTGGAAAATCCGCAACTGCGACTACTTTATAGTATTTATAATTGTGTGAAATGTATAATTTATACCATACAATACAATTTTCTAACTTCATAATTTTACGCTATTGCTACTTGTACTCGAGGTTTGAATTAAATAATTTGAATATATTATTTGATTTGATTTTCCAAATAGTTTTTTTAACTTGGTTTTTACTTTAAGTTTCCCTGTACTTATGCTGGGTCTTTTCTTCAAATCCTTAGGTAATTTACCTAAGCTTATTATGTCTTCGATCAAATATACCATAGATACACGTTCCCTAACAAAAAATTACCATGAGTGCTGGCGCTGGGGGTAACGGGTGTAGCTGCCCGTTTCCCTAGCAGAAGCAAGCAGGCCTGAGACGGTGACGCGACGTGTTCCGCGCGCGCCTCTCTAAACCGGAAGGGGAGCAAGGCCCTCCTCACGCAGTGGTGTGGCTGCCTTCTATTTAAGAGGAGACCAAGGTCTGCTGGGGTTCTCGGGGACTTCCTTCCTGGGGTATACCCGAATCCCCTGGCAATAGACTCACTTGTGACGGAACACCGAAGGTCAAAATGCATGTATTTAAAATACAATTCAGTGTACCTAATAAATATCAGTTAAATTCATTTTCTTTAAAACAAATAAAAAGTTAATAAAATATTTGGTGACTAAGTATATGACATGCATTGGTTTTTAGGGTTCCGTACCCAAACCGTGTCAAAGGATCCCTATTACTAAGCCTCCGCTATGCGTCTGTGTGTAGGCAAGCTTTATCTCATGTACCATAATAGGCAGACAATTAAAATTTTATAGAAATCTGTTTCTATTGCCGCTATAACAGTAAATAATAAAAACTATTAATTAAAACAATCTGCTTTTTTGTGAATTTTTGTTAAATCTTGTACGATCGTACGGAACCCTTGTGTACGATCTGACTACCACTTGGCTTTTATTTACTTACGTTTGTGATGTAATTTGATGACGTCGGGTCTATATATCATAACGTGACATATTCACGATATCTCAGTTAGATTTTGAATTCTATCTAATTCAAAATCTAACTATTTTAACATTTGTTATTAACTCTATAATCTCTATGTACCTAGTAGGAGTTAACTGCTTGAATTAAGCTACTATGTCAGCGTCAGTCAGGAATCAATGGGATTGAGTTATACATCGGAACGAGAAATAGACCGGACGGAGTCCTAAGTCGTATGAAGGATTGGATTCATAAGGTGAAAGGAGTCATTATTCGTGAGTAATAATATCAATGCTGTTAAAAAAGAAAACAAAATCTATCCCCTATTGTAGTCTCAGTAATTGCCCTTTACATGGGTTCTATCTCATTAACTCTGTTTGCTCATTCTTTTACACGAGCTACTGGCATATTTTCATACTACTTTTACTAGATATTATGGAGAAACAAAAACAATGTCTCGTGAGATTCTAGTACGTATAGAAACACTTATGTCAGCTCAGTAAGGGGAAATGACGCTCTCTGGGAAATGACGCTATGGCACTTAATCTAATTACTTCATATACATATATACGGCATATTAATACAACGATGAAACACTCAGGAAGTAACGTTAGAGTATAGAGTAGGTCGCAGCAGTAATCAGTTACGTATTTCAGTTTGACTGCTGCTGAAGATCTGACGGTGGTTTGGATCGCAGAAATATTTAATTCGTCTGAGTTATAAATAGCGCCTTTAAAGGGTACCTTCATAACGGATAGTACTTTAAAATTTCAAACGGAGAAAATTCTGTACCGTTTATCAACGATTTGGGTAAATGTACGGAACTTACAACTAAGCATAACACATGAAAAACCGATAGTATGAACAAAACTGAAAACCAGGTCTATTTTTATGACATTCAATTTAAAAATAAATTAAAAAGAAACAAACGTACACCTCTTCGCAACTGTGATAAAAACATAGATAAAACGGCTTCAAGACCCATTGCTAGTAAAAGTTCTAGTATAAAGAAGTTTAACTTGTGACTCTTGAGTTGCAGGTGCCCATGGACGGCGGTAGTCACTTACCATCAGGTGACCAAAAATAAAATAAATATCATGAAATAAATAATAAAAACTTAAGTTTATAAAACTGTTACCCAACTACGAAAAATAAAAGATCTAAAAAGTACGAAACAAGAAAATATTACAGACAATAATCGAGACATAGTCACAAAAATGGTCAAGGCATAGTCGTGGTCGCATGCCTGTATACCGTGTGGGTGCTAGGAACACCTACAAAATTGTAATGGCATGCGACAATGGCTTCGACTTGACCGTTTAGTAATACGTACGTATGTATGTAAAGTACATAATATTTATTTTTATGTCAACGTTAAACTATCGGCCCGCTGCGCTCTTATGTATTTTATTCTTAACATTTAATAAAAAATAAAGAACTATTTTACAGAGATTGCCCAAAGAGAATCCTTCTTCTAAAATATTTTTTTGCAATTCATAAGGCAATAGAGATAAAGATAAACTTGAAGGACGATTTCGAAAATTATCGAGAATGTTATTTGACAGTGATGAAGTACTCGATATATTTTGAATTAAATAAACACCAAATTTTATTAAAAAGACTAGAAGAAGCTAGTAGCTAGAATGATGCAAGGCTAAGTAAATGTATTTGGAATGGAACAAAAGTATTGTGTATTTCCTAGATTTAAACTTATTTCTCATCTCTGATCTAATAAGTATCAAAAGTGGGAGTAATCTGTATAAAAATATTTTTAACAAAAATTAAACGGAAGAAAAGAACTAAAAAGCAAAAAAAGACTCAAAATAAGATTATAAAAATGTTATAGTTATATATTTTTTGCTTTTTAGTTCTTTTCGTCGGTTTAATTTTTTGTTAAAAAGATTTTTATTTGATGATTTTTTTCATCATCAGCTCAGCTACATGATGTGATGATTTCTGAACACAAATACCTGATAAAGTAATGAAAAGTAAACAGAAACACTATTCGTTCCTACAGTTTTCGAGGGTTTCTCTCAATTTTATCAGGATCCCATCATCAGATCCTGACTTCCTTGACATGGGACCACCCTTGAGGTATACCCTATCTAACAAAAAAGAATAATCAAAATCGGTTCATAAATAACGGAGAGAGGGCTGAACATACATAAATAAATATATATATATATATATATACGGTCGAATTGAGAACCTCCTTTTTTTGTCGGTTAAAAATAATAAGCCTATTAAGAAAAAACAATCAGTTAATACTATCTATTTTTTATAAAAAAATGTATGATGTACTTTCCTGACAGTTTGTTGACCGAAATAGAACAAACAATGTCAATGCAGGCATTAACATTTCATCGTAATTACTTCAATAAGCGCCATCCCTAGCCAATTATTAGGGTAGAGCGAGATTGTCTTTCAGCGCCCTTTGGTCAACGCTCACTTCACGTAAATTGTATTTCGGTTTTATCCTAATTCTTATTTCCTAATCCTAAATAGTATTATAGGATATAGAAAAAGACAGGGTATCTCTTATCCAGAAAAAAAACGAATGTACCCGTGGAAAAATAACTTTTGACCGAAAACCCAAACTGAGTGACGAATTCTATAGTAACGCGAGCAAAGCCAGCTGAGTGCAAAAACCAGTGTTTAATAAATATGTAATTATAACCAACATTTTTAAATATCAACTTTTATTGCAATTACCAACATTTATTGAATTTAATTATAATACTACTGCTGCTTTAACATTAAGAAAATTTCTAACGTTGTATAATTAAATTAGTATTTGGTGTTAATTTTTAATCGGTCAGTAAAAAATAAAATCTGTTACCTATTGTTTTATTGTAATAACTAATTAAAGAGAAGAAGAAGATTAATAAAGATTTTTATTTTCCATTGAAATTTGTTTTTCGCATTTGGCTTTTTGGCGCTCCTTAATTTACCACCAGTTGCTATCTAACCCAACGCTTGCGCCGGCGCTACTTTCCCTAAAAATATATAGGAGTAGCTACTAAATGGAACCCTATATTTTTTCAAATCGTCATTTATTTACAGATCCTCTACCTCCTACATCATCCATTATTGAATGATTCGTTAGTTTGTCTCAAAACAAACTCGGCCCTTTGGGACTGGGATAGTTACTAGTTATTTTAAATGTAAAAGTATAGACTTCAATTAGAATTTCTCCTTTCACAAATTTGTTTATCACGTCACCAATGTGGTCATCGATTTCAAGGGTCTTTTAACTAAAAAATCACAAGAAATTTTCTTCCTAACAGTATTTTATTTTAGGTTCCTATTATTATATAACAAAACCTACAATGGGAGGAAATGATAAATGAAAAAAATATTAATCTAGAAATTCTTCAATTTGTCCCAATGATCCGAGTTTGTTTTAGAACGAGCTGACGAACCAGTTTCATTACGACTTACTCTATAGCTACTCTGAGGAATGAGGAATTCAAAAGGAAAGGGACCTTTGGCACAGTTTATATGTAGGTTTTGTTGTCGAAATCCTGAAGAACTCCGTTTCTATTTATAGTTTTGTTTGCTGCAACGCAAGAATTCTTTTTTCGATGACGAAAGCTAATTTTAAACGGTCCTATTCTCCCAAATCCTATAAAACACATTTTACTATATTCAGGAGGATACAAAGTTAAATAATAAATATAACTTTAATATTATTTTAGTAAGTACTTGTTAAAATATTATTAGTGGCATGCACATAGGAGTATTTTATAATAAATTCTCATACTTTTGTGTTATGATTACTTCATAGTAGTATGTAATGACACAAAAATTAAAATAATATTATTAAGTGTATCGTAATCGTCTAAGGAAAATACACAATTATGCTCTAGTGAATTAACTATAAGCCGTGTCCATACTCTCGACACTATGAACATAGATTGTTTTAACTATACTTCAGCAAGCTCTAGTAAGATAAATATCGACTTCTGACACAAGTCTTAAAGGCACAAAAAGCGAAGTCAAATTGGGCGCTCCCAAATGAGTATACATATTTTATTCGAGTGGTTTAAGTTCAGCCGTCTGGGCTCTAGCCATTAGTGTTTAATAAAATGAATATTGTTTAATTTTAAGACAGACCATATGTTTTTCTATATCGTAGTATAAACCATTTTCTAGAAAATATAGAGAAACCACGAGATCTCCATTATGAAGACTGTAAATGAAACTAATATTGTGAATGTAAAAGTAGTTCTGTCTGTCTGTTAAGTCTTCGTAATTTCGTTATAGCGATAGAAGGGACCTTGGAGAAGGACATACGTCGGTGAAATATGACGGTAATGAATGATGTTTGTATAGGAAACCAATATTAAACTTTATAAATATAAAGTTTGGAAATATACCCAAACATTCATAATATCTTTACTGTTGGTAAGAAATAAATGATGTTCCTGCATTTTTGACTAATCGAGGTTAAATAGGGAATATGGAGATTCATGAAAGCTTGAAGAACAAAGAAGTACTCGAGGTACTAATTATTACTTAATTACACAGGCGAAGTCGAGTACACCATCTAGCAGAAAAATATATGTATATTAGGAGTATGTATATATATGCAGACATTGTCATAGCAACGGCAGTGCATTATTACAACAACCATAAACTTAGTAAACTAGTGTAAAGTACCTATACTAATTTTATGACAACAACGCCTTAAACATTTTTTATTATACTGGCTGAATCCGACCATGCTTATGTTGTTAGATAGATATCTTCTTTATATATGTATATTTGGGGCTTAAATCTAAACTCTAAAATAAATATATATATTTTGCATATGATAAGTAAGATTTATTTTTAACCGTACACATAAGTGAATACATATAAATATATACGCATATATGAGCTTGTATACGCTTGGCTTCGTTCGTCATTATGTTATATAACTACTATCTATCTACAACCACTACTTAGAAGGATTTAACATGTTGATAGTAACATTCCAATATGTGTGAAAATGAAGTATACATAATTAATAAACTAAAAACACGCTCTGAAGATAATCTGCTTGTACGGGCGTCCAGCCTCAATAAAATATACGTCTGTACGGGCCCTTAGTAAAAATCAAAATAAAGCCTCAAAGAGTTCAAAGAGATTTAATGTTTTTTAATTAAAACAAAAATATTAAATATTATTATGTTTTCTACAATAGTTTCTAGAATCGTCAAGAAAGGGAATTAATAAGTAATGTATAAGCAAACCGTTTTACGTGTACCTAAGTGTTGCAGTCAAAACTACTTTTTACTAACAAACCAGCCAAAAATCACTTTCGTATATGTATAGTCGCGAATGTTTAAAAACGATTATGGGAAAATATAAGTTTGTAATCACATTTTTTTTATGTGTTATAACAATAAAGTAACGACTTTCGTATTTTTTCCTTTACTTGTGCCTTGCTTTTTAACAAATTTCATTAGGTTTTGATTTATCTGTAAAATGTTCAAATTTGGTTAAATCTAAGGCTTAAATGGCCGTACCTTTTGATTGTGTTGACTTAGAAGGTTTTTGGTGTTACAGCTTCAAGAGACCACAGATATATTTGTTATGTATTATAATTATGTTAATTTCAACTTGATGCCTGGGTCCTCAGAAAAGGGTCTTGACAGACGGACAGACAACAATGTGATCCTTTAAGGGTTCCTTTTTTTTATAAACCCTAAAAAATTGTCAAAAGAACTTTTGATTGAACAGTTTGGTCAAAAGTAGAGTTAAGAGTAAGGAGTATTGACTGTAACATATACGTTTATGTAAAAAAAATTTACACTTGAAAAAAAAAACAAGCTTCTTGTATGAAAGATAAAACACTTCAATAATAAAATTAATAAGACTGATTGTTATATTTACAGCCAATCTATCATATTAATTATACGCAAATCACAATTATTGGCTATCATTCTTAAAATGGTTCTAGAAAATATGTTTTTTTTTTTGTATTGTATTGTATGTAGAATATTGCTTAAGATATTCGAGGAAATGAGTTATAACAAGTTTGTTTGTTTCCTTTTCAAGTCTTAAAAGTTTGTTTTATTTATAACATGTGAAAATAAAACACGGACCATGAAGTTATGTGTCTTACCGAAGAGGTTCATTGGTGTGGATTTTTATATCGGCAGTCGAACAATAAATTAATGTTTATTTCATTACCAATATTTTTACTAACAAATAGTTGAATTTATTTATGAATGGAGTCTAATAATTCTAAAGATGCATATTTTTTAAATTTAGTTCTTATTGGTTTTCCCAATTACAGATTAAATAATTCCAAAATAAAAATATACGTTCGATTTACCATCTTTAACTCATTGAGATAAATATACGTAGTACATTTAAATCGATGCTTTAACTTTACACATTTCATCTGCTTTTATTAGAAAAGGAGATGATAATACCTGGAAATTCAAACGGTCACACAGATATAGCCTGTATAGGTATCTTTTAAATTGAAAAAATGTAATATTTAAGTATAAAATGTTTTTGTATTAATGTTCCTACAATATGCAATAATAAGAGATGAGAGTATTGTAACACTTTTCTTTGTCGTGTGGAAACCCCCACGGGACATCAACTCAAAGGAGGTAACGATAAAGTGCAAGTAAAACTGAACTTTAAATTCTTAATGATTAAATAAATAGGTATACTTTACAATTAGTATTTGGCCTTTAAATTAGAAAGAGACACAGATACTTATGCATAACTTGTGAATTTGTTTGTGAGCCCTTTCGGTGGTCGGGCAAAAGCGGAATTGTGTTTTATTTTCAAATACGAGTTTCGTCGGGGCATCAACGCAGCACTGATGGCATATCAGCGACATGTATGGAACAGGGACCGTCCGTCAGTGAACGCACCGTGTGAATTTGTTTGTTTCCTTTTAGCAGATTTTGATCTCAACAATAAGCACTGTGGTCGATCGACTTTCGATGAATGGAAATCCATAGTTCAAGCAGATTAATCTCAAACCACGTCGGAATTTCCAGTAGCCTTTAACGTTAAGGATAAAATGACATTGATTCGTTTACGCGGATATCATAATTATGAGCTCGGTGAACAATAACAACAAAATAAAGTCAAAGCTTGTTAAATCTGCACACAAATGACGAGATTCTAAATCTGATAGTGTAGGCAAAATACATATCGTTCGACGTAACCGTACAACCTACAAGATCTTATCAGACCTAACCCATGGACCTAATAATAACAGTTTTCTTTTATATTCCTTCCCTAAAGTGTAAATGAGAAGGTTTAAACGTCAAATTTAAGAGAATACCGGGTGCCTTAGTGGATAGTTTTTCCATACCTACAAATTTTATTTGCTTATTACTTCACTGTTTCAGCTCGCACGTCAAAAATTGATCATGGTATCATTTGTTTGGTCGTTTTAAGTACAGGACCGTACGTAGAATAGTAAAATAAAATTGTTATTTAAAAGTTCGGTATAAACTCGCGGAGATCCATATTTTAACTGTAATTTCATTGCAACTTTACGCTACGCTACGCCAATAAAAAGAGCGTGACCTCGCGAAAACAATACCTGGCCCAGTAACTTCAATTATTAAGGAGTTTGAGTAATTTTCTTTTGATGGTTTGGTTGGTTTTTGATTAACCCGATTCATTTGATTAAACAAAAGTCGATTTATAAACTCTCGTTTAACCGCATGTAAGCGTAGGCAACATTATAAGGAAGACAGAGCTAGCGCACTACCTTCTTCTGCCTGCTCATTGCAGCCCATCACTTAACAAAGTCAGGTGAGTCAGCATACAAATTAGCTACGCTCAGTGATAAGTCCTACGCGTGCTACTCTATATTTAAAGACAATTATAATTATTCGTAATCTGACTAAGAGATATCATCATCACAAGTATAAAAATTTTTAGTCTATATATCCAGATGATTGTATGTTCTGTCACGTCTTGTTTTTAAGGTCATTGTTAACTTTTTAACGCCCTCATATTGACAAAAGTTATCGCTATTACTAAATAATACTATAATTTTGTTAGTATCTTTGTGATTAACTGATTGTGAGATTGTTTTTAGTACAAAAATCTCCAAATAATTTTTAACTAAGTAAATTCTAAATACCTAAACAAAAATTAAAATGGTCTAAAGGAAAATATATATGAACAAATACGTTATACTTATTTGTTGATTGTATCTTGTAATAATTTTTTAGATATTACATTTTTTAATATTATTTCATTGTGCTTGTTTTAGGTAGACCATAGTCCTTCATCTCCCATAATATAATGAGTTGTCAACGGCAACCCCCGCGAGTCATCACCTCACCGGGGTTAATATTTTTGCATAGTACTCTCCAAAAGTGTTCCATTTATTATGATTATTTTTATTAAAAAATGTTTTAAAATTATTTGATAAAAATGCTAACAACTTTATTTTTTATGTGAAATAAGTTATCCATTTAAATATCTAATTACGGTAAATGATAATCAATATGTAGTCCGGTCAAAGTAGATAGTCAAGCTTTCAAAAATTCGCATACAGCTGAAAATTGGTACGAATGTTAAGAACGCCATTATAAACAAATTGTGAAAAGTCCCCATCGCTATTTTTTCAAGCTCAAAATTCGCAAATCGTGTCTTTGAAACCGGACGTTTTGCAGCATAAAGAAGCGACCTTCCTTTCTTCTGTATCTACAATTCATTTGTATTCAGGAAGAATAAAAATTAGAAGGAGGAGAAGAAGAATAAGAAGACCTTACAATTGAAGTCCCATTACATAATTATCAATCAGATTAATAATTTTTCGCAATTGCTCATAATTCACAATACTTTCATCATTTCCTATAATATCTACCATTTTTTTATTTAATACAATATTATTTAATTAAACAGGACAACAATAGATCGTGTAATAGGCCTACCGGGAAAACCACGTTTAAAAAACGCTGCGTACTACACCCGGTAGGTGTACTCGGTAGTACACTATCTCACAGGTGGCGTGGAAACGTGTTCATTTTGTACATCACACGACTTTTTAAACTTTTTGTATCGTTTTATCTCAAAAATGGTCATTCTTAGGAAGTTAATTGTAAAAAAAATATTTTAAGACAAGCTTTTATACAAACTAAGTTTTATTTTACTGTAGATTTGATGTAAAAAAAAGTACTCCTCAAGACGAATCAATCAAATCCAAACTCGATTGGTTTATCTCGTTTAGTTCAGAAGCTCCTATGGTTACCTTCTGACTCCATCATCATACCCTGGATATCATGTAGCACCAAAGTACTCACCAAGACAAAACAAATGAGCCCAAAACTTGATATGTTTATCTTGTTAAGTTCAGAAGTTCCTAAGGCCATCTTCCGGCTCCATCATCAGAACATCTCTATGGTACTATATTATTATTTTGTGCCCGAAGATACATATATACACCAAGTTTGAGCTCAATCGGACATCGGGAAGTGGTTGTAATTTAGCTTCCAAGATTCGTGCCGAACACACAACATACATACAAACATTGCACGTTAAATAAAAGCAACAGCATAATCTACAATTTTTATCTGACCTCTTGATAAAAACCGGACAAGTGCAAGTCTGGCTCGCGCACCGAGGGTTCCGTAAGCAAGCAAACTTGTATGTAGATAAGTAGGTACGTCCCATCTCCGCAATCAATTC
The DNA here is from genome assembly GCA_963859945.1 of Euplagia quadripunctaria. NCBI lineage: Eukaryota > Metazoa > Arthropoda > Insecta > Lepidoptera > Erebidae > Euplagia > Euplagia quadripunctaria. The sequence goes on along the minus strand of OY982564.1, from coordinate 13,541,530 downwards.
TTGAAAATTTTTGATCGTCTTTTCCGAAAGACAAACTTAACTTTGCGGTTGCGATGTACAACAAAATCAACAATCCAACCACAAAATATAAGTTTGTAATCACAAAAACTATTTTTTAATGTGATATAACTACAAATTAACGACTTTCGGCTTTTTTCCTTTACTTATTCTGTCAGACCTTGCTTCTTACCAAATTTTATGATTCTAGGTAAATGGGAAGTACCCTATAGGTTTTGATTTACCTGCGAAATTTTCAGATTTCTTAAAATCTAAGGTTAATCCATCCGTATCTTTTCATTGCGTTGATTTAGAAGCTTGATTTTTTTAAAGCTTTAAGAGACCGCTGACATAAGTATTTGATGTTAATTTCAACTTGATGCGTCCACGGGTACCTGAGAAAAGGGTCTTGACAGACAGACAGATAGACAGACAGACGGACAATAAAGGATTCCTTTTTTTCCTTTTGAGGAATGGAACCCTAATAAAACTAGTTGGGCTGGAAATTGAAAACAGATATTTGGGAACTTTGACCTTGAATAACTTTTATTCAGATGTAGGATCGATGAGGACTTTTACAATTTATTTATAATGGTGTGGGTTCCCAACTTTCGTACCAATTTTCGGCTGTACACGAATTTTTTTGCATTCTTACCCCTATTTTTCGAGCTAACTCACAAACGACGCAGAGTGGCTACCTTTTCACACGTATATCTTTAAAAACTATTTTCAAGAATAATAGTTAATTATGTCATCTGGCATTAAGTGTAAATGCAACATTTTTGTTGGTATCCGTCTAGGGTGCTTTTCTCATAAAAATAAACTAAAAAAGTCTGACTCTCTCTCTTCATTTCAACACAATAATTACTACAGGGCGCTATTGATAAACATAAAGATTATAATTATTATAGGATATTCAATAAAATCAAATAGATGTAGTAAGTACACATTTTTTGTATTTTGTCATTGGGACCAAATCTTGGTCACAGACAACCCTTACTCTTTTGTAACCCCATATGTATATCTTATACAATAATAAGAAAAAAAATTCAAATTAAAATATTTTCACATAATTTATCACAGCTAAAGATGTGTGTAAATGTGTGTAAAGCGATGCCACTAGATAACAAACATGATGTATTTTAAAATATTGTTATATTTAGACTGGAAGATGTATTATCTGATTTTGAATCTTGATTATTTCTTCTGAATCTGATTATTTCTACTGTCACTCACAGTTAAAAGAAAGATTTGTATTTTATCAAACAGAAATTACCTGAAGTAAGCAGATAAATGAGGTATATGCTTTACATAATAAAGGAGTTCTCTGACCGTGTCACGAAGGGATTTTTTGTTATTATATAATTAGAATGGATGTATGTATTGTAACTTTTATATTGTAGCACTCGTATCTTTATTTTACCACAGATTGTATCTAGATTTACACAAAGTTTGGGCACTCCTTTTCAAATTCTCGACTTGTTGATTAATATAATAAGTGAGTGTGATGAGATAGCATTTTAGATGTGTAATTCGGGACTTAATCGCGATAATATTTAAAAGGTACAATACCTCTTGTAGTAGATATTTTGATAAAATTTGTATCTTAAATTTGCATAGGTTTTATAAAAATTATGTATAGTGTAAAACATTCTGATGTTTTTATCATTTGTTACCTAGTACATTAAAATTAGTAAACTATTTTAATATTTTTATTAATTAATTAATGTTTGTATCAAATTACTGAATTGTGTTTAACATATAATTAGAAACATATTCATATCAACGCGAACGTTATCGTCCTCGCAGTGCTAATCTATAAATTAAACACTACTTACAACGATATCATTTGTGATGAATTAGTCACAGAGCAACGCAAACATTGTTAAAAATTTGAACCACTTTCTCATTTGCCATGTTGGTATATAATCTGTCTAATTCTTATGATCAGCTGACTTTATGGCGTAAAACTATATTATACGTATTTCATATGGGTATTACAACTTTAAGATTTCATCAAGTTACCGTGCAAAAACATGTGACTTTAAATCATTGTTTAATTAGTTAATTTAATGTTTTGTGTATGATTTTTCATTTGCTAAACTATACTATTATTCATTTATAACAATACGTTTATTTGAATAAAATATCCTTGATGATAAGAACATTGCATGCCAACCTATATTATTATTTAGTTAGGTTATGAACCAAATGTCAAAAGTTAATAAATAATACAGTGCATATGGATAACAGTTGTTGTTGGTGTACTGGACAAGATTGGCAATTATTAGCCACGCATTGTTATAGCATGACATACAGCGAGGATGGGGAGAAACGTACGGTTGATAGAAGTCAATTGAATAATGGCAACCCAGAGGATGTATCATTCGCCGTGGTACTCACGTAGGAGGACGAACTAGATGGAACAATTCCGTGGGTGAAGTTGGTACCCGTCTTATAACCATTTTGCGGCCATCCGTGCATCCCATTCCAATAGAGGCCAGCGACCGGACGGATGGAGCATAATTGTTAGTTCCATTGTCGGAACCTTCAGGATAAGGGGTCACTTGTTCGTAAGGTCGTAGACACCGCGCGGATGCTGCACCGGAGGCTGAGGTAACATCACGAATTCTGTGTGTGTCACTGAAGCTCTTCACTTTGCGCATTTGCCCAGAGGGCGTTATCATCGGCGCCGGAGCGTGTAGATCAAGGAGTGTTGTGTTCTCCCTGTCTTGCTCGTCATGCTGCTCCACGTGGATCGCCACGCTGGGCGCGGCGGCTTCCGTCGAAACTTCGATTTTACTCATACTATCACGTCACAGGGTCATGTCGCGGAGACTATTGTCGCGTGCGTCGTTGGCGACGCGCGACTGTGAATAATGAACGATCGCGAGAGCGAGCGAGGTCGCCTTAACTGACGGACCGACTGCCCGGACTGGTTCGTCAATCGCGGTAAGGCAATTGGTAAACAAAGTGCGATTCTAGCACTGGGTGGTGGGGGCATATCACACGAAGGGGGGAGGGTCGCTCATATGTCGTGGCGGCCATGAGACGTCGAGCTGCGCTTGCGTTTATCTCAGGGCTGGGCTACAATAACAAGTACAATATTATAATCTACATATATTATGTGTAATATAAATGGTTTTAACTATGTAGATATTATATTGTTTCATAATTTAATCCGTACTTAGCCAACCCAGTGCCCACGCCAAAAAAAAAGACAGCCATTGTTTTTTTTGCTTACAGTACTATTCTTTTCTCGAAGCCATTTAGGATACTTTCGACACATTTTTTTTGCTTTCGTGGATAGAACATGAATTATTTATACGTCTCGTACGTATACTTAACGCGATCACATAATAGGTATTACATACCGTCTAATTGCCTGACGTTTCTAAACCCAAGTCTCGCAAATCGCAACGCAGTTCTTTTACCGCAAAATGTTGTGAGATCTAATTGTTAGTTATTTGTTAACTAACAATTAGATCTAGTGACAATGTCAATATTAGACATCTTTATTTCTTTAATAAATATAATGCCTTGGTTTTTTATCTATTATGTATGTGTCTGATGGGACGTTACGCATGATTTATGCAGGAATTGTATTGTAAACACTATCCAGTTACAGAGTTGCACCTACCTAATAGGTATAATATAGTTTGAATTTATTTTGAAAAATATTTTTGAAGTGAAAACTTCTTTAGCGGCGTTGTGCACTTTTTGGGATGGGTAAAAAATGTTTAACTCGCGTCAGGACACGTGACCCTTGTCGAAAATTCGTAAGACGGAGCCGAGTTTCTTATATTTAAAAAAATATAAAATTTGAAATTCAAACACTTATGAGCGGCCAGGAGCGCAGAACTTCCAGTGTACCCTATGTATACGTTTAGATATGTTATTACCTACTTTTTATTTTTAACCTCATTATATATATACAGATGTGTGTGTGTGTGTGTGTGTGTGTGTATGTATTTTGTTAAATTAATTTTTGAAGAGAAAACTTCTTTAAGCACGTTTGTGCACATTTGCTATTGGGAAAAAGCACTGAACTCCACTCCATAGATCCACTAGAGGGCGCTAATCTAAACATTGAGTTCTGTCAGCTCCTTATTAATTAATGTCACCAACCTGCTAATGTGACGTTTTAAGTTCGTCGTCTCGTTTAGGTTTTCACTTCTGTCGGTAGTCCCATGACTGCCAATTTTTTTTCAATATGAACGGGTAAATTACTACTTATTGTTACTGTTATTATTTCAATAAGCTATACTGCGAAGCTATATTTTTGGTATATGATTTTAACGTACCTAACATGTTATACAAAATGTTATATATCCCATGGTTGGAAAAAATATTTCAATTAAATGATTAGAGACCTTTTATTACACATGACTGTATAAAAGTTATAAACCATTTGCCTATCTATATATTAATACGTGAAGCGAAAACTTTGGATCCCTTTTTACGAAAATTGGGCGGACGGAGGAGTATGAAATTTCGCACACTTATAGTTTATTCAGAGAAGAAGTGACGAATGCTAAAATTTTTGAACAATATTTGCTACAAAGTTAAAAAAAATGCAAAACGGGTACATACAGCTATGAGTGTCAAGTATATATTTTGACCTGTCATGGTACAAAAGTCTAAACAATGACAGGTCCATTAATATTGGCCAATGAAATAAACTATGGTCGAAATTCGACCACCACGCGATCTCTAGTTTGTATTTAATAGCTGCCAACTGTAGAAGGAAGACGGTCAAATATTAATGTTTTTGAAGTATTATTAGGATGCTAGTGTTTCATTTAGTTATCTATTTTTTATTTACATTTTTAAATTGTGAAAAAGATTGACCAACTGGTACAGAAGACATAAATAATACAGATCAGAAACCGAGTAGGTACTTAATTTTTTTTTATTATTTTCTGAAGCTACTACACATTTATCAACTAGGTAGGTACTACAAAGCGCATAAGAACATAATACATTAAGTGTCCCATAGAGTTAATAATATAAAAGTCAAAAAAAAAGAAACCAATCTAATACAGTGCCAATGTACTGTTTTAACCTATTTGAATTTCGGTATTTAGCAGTAATTTTGAGTTGCTCTTTGCTGATGATGTGAAAATATTCTGTGCAGTTAATAATGTTCAGGATGCCAAATTATTGCCGGAGGACCTCCAACGTCTCGATTTATATTGTCATTTTAATAAACTAGATTTAAATGCTTCTAAATATTTGTCTTTTGTTTTACGTAGCGCAAAAGGATAGGAAAAATAAATAAATATTTTTTTATATAACTTACCGAATTGATTCATATTTTCTTTTTAAAGTTTCAACAAAGTGTACCGGCATCATATCCCTACGTATTTCCTGGGAAATTTGTATGTACCTATGTGTTGATTACCACTGATCGGTTGCCACGGTTAACATTAAATGATAATATTATGTCGGTTGTCACCGTGCCCCTTCTATATCGTTAATTTATTATTCGTTACCTGCCAATTATCACTTAGGTGTTCATTGCCATTCATTTACTGAAAGGGTTTTCGGCGACATCACGAATTTCGGTAAAGAAATGACAAATGACGAGTTAGTTTAAATAGGATTCTATTATTTCCTGATCAAATATTTGTCAGTGACTTAAAAGTAAGTACTTTAACCTACAGAGAGACGACGTCAAGCAGCAAGCTAATCATAATATACAACGGTGATTATTGTATAAGCAATGACAAGATGTATCAATAACTTATAGGTGCGTCTTTACGTTTACAACATATGAATCCGGGTTACTATTGTATTACGTATTGACATTCCAATAATATCAAAATATAGTACTTATTTTGTGGTATTTCCATTCCAAACCTTAGATACACAGGCCCATTCAAAAGTGGTCTTGAAACTACCCTAAAATAAACATACGTGGTTTTAGACATGATATTAACATACCTATACATTAAGGTAAATTTAGCCTTATCCGCATGATGTCAAGTTGTATTTACAAAGCTGTCTAAAAAAACAAAAAAAATAGGCAGTCATGGGACTGCCGACAGAAGTGAAAACTTAAACGAAACGACAAACTTAAAACGTCACATTAACAGGTTGGTGACATTAATTAATAAAGAGCTGACAGAACTCAATGTTTAGATTAGCGCCCTCTAGTGGATGTATATATATGTATTATTAGCGTGACGGTCACGAGTTCAGCAATCAGCAAAAGTGCACAAACGTGGCTAAAGAAGTTTACGCTTCAAAATCTCTCTCTCTCTCTCTCTCTCTCTCTCCCCCCATCTCCCTCCTTCCCTCCCTCAGTCTCTCCCTCCCTCTCTTCATCCCTCCCTCCCTCTCTCATTCTCCATGCCTCTCTGACGTTGTACATGTAAATATAAGAAACTCGGCTCCTTCGTACGAATGCATGCGTACGTACTACTAGTATAGTATTATGTTATCTGTGGTACGTACCTACGTCATACGCAGAAACAGAGGACAGAGGACAGTCGGACATCAGGGTCACGTGTCCTGACGCGAGTTTAACATTTTTTACCCATCCCAAAAAGTGCACAACGCCGTTAAAGAAGTTTTTACTTCAAAAATTTTATGACAAACGGCCACGGGTAGGAAGGACAAGGAATGAGTAGAGTCATATTTATTTTAATACTTGTTTATAATTTAAACACTTTCTTTTTTAAATGTGTCATGTGTTTATGAACACTTGTTCATTTGTACTTTTATTTGTAAATATATTTAGAATTACAAATTAACATTTACACGTTTGTAATCATTCGTTCAACTACAATTAAAAGTAAATCTAATCATCATATTATATTTTAGGCAGGTATATGACTAGCTTTTCGTATAATATTCTTCTTGATGGATATTTATTTTTGTCAAGTACAATATTGTCAAATACATGCATCGTTTTTGTTTTTTGCCCGATACTTAAATGTTTTATTATAATTTATACAAAGAAATGCCATAAAGACATACACGCTTCACAAAAGCATAATGAAGAGTAAATTCATTCTACTATCAGCACGCCTTAGATTCACTATAATCAAAACTAAATCAATAAAATGTTACAATGCGTTAAACGATATTTATTGTAAATAACTCTGTATGAAATAACGATTGAAATTATTATATAAAATAGTAATCGATAAGTACTAATATGTAAAGCTGAAGAGTTTGTTTGGGTGAACGCACTAATCTCAGGAACTACTGGTTCGCATTGAAAAATTCTGTTAGTGTTGGATAGCCCATTTATCGAGGAAGACTATAGGCTATATAACACCACGCTACGACCAATAGGAGCGGAGCAGTGATCAAAAACACTGGTGAAACTGCGGGACGGCTAGTGTAGTATAAACAGCAGGAGTTTCCTTTTTAGGGTTCCGTACCCAAAGGGTATAACCCTAAAAGGGTTCCGTTTTAAGGTTCCGTTTTTACTAAGACTCCACTGTCTATCTGCAGATGATGATTGAAATGTTCACAGAATGTGTATATCTGTTGCCCCTATAACAAAAAATTATAAAAATAAATTAAAAACTAAAGAGGGCTCCCCTACTAGTACGTATTTTTTTGGCATATAGATTAAATCTTGTACGATGGTGCGGAACCCGCTGAACTTTGTTCTGTTACGGGCCTTGATTAAAGTTCATAGGGCGGGTTACAATTTTGAAATAGATTTCCTTGTTCTTGGACATACCTGGCTGTCTGAGGTTGGGATAATAGTTAGCTACGTTCGTATTTGCCGCAACTATAGGTCACCAATAAATACGTACAGCGCTACATAAGTTTCGTCGTATGCAAACAGGATATCATAATATTGTGATTCTTATTCCTTAAATCTTAAGTAATATTAAAAAAAAAAAACAAATTTGGAGGCAAGGGATCGTTTATTCGATTTGTAAATGAAAATGTCGGGCTTTTCTTGTTATGCCGTTCACATTCGTGTAATTATTTTGTATAACTTTAAGCGTGGCTTAACTAAACAAAAAATGTTTCGAGGAAATGAGTAGTTCCTTGAGGGAAACTTGTCCATGTCTAAGGACCATAGAACGGTGGTATATTCTATTCAGTCGTGGCAATTTTAACGTGGAGGATGATGCAAGGTCCGGCTGGCCGGTAAAAATGACACGCTGAAAACGACAAGTCACACGCAGCTCCCTCAGCGCATCTACCTAGCAGCGTGTGACTTGGTCCCATGATATGTTAAAAAATATTGAAGGCTGATCTAACTACGTGAACTCTGATTGTCACATGTGATGAAACCTGGCTGTATTATTGCGACGTCCCTAATAAACGCCAAAGTAAAGTGTGGGTTTGAAGATAACCACCGCCGAGGTCTGTGAAGATGTCCCGATTTGTAAAGAAAATAATGGTTGCTGTATTTTTTCTTAAAGGGAGGAATATTGGCTTGCACTGGTTGTGCTTGATAAAGCTGTTACTGCTGCACAGTATACCTACAGAGGAATGCTAACCTCAAGAAAAAATGAACGACCAAACTGAAGACTCGATACTTGGCTTTTGCATCAAGTTAACGGCTCTGCACATCGTACCGGCAAAACTACGGCTATTTGCTTCCTTTTAGTTGGGATTTAGCACCATGCAACTTTGTAAAAAAAAAAAAAAAAAAGCAACTGAAAGGAGGAAAGTGGTGTCACTTGTGTGTTGCCCATTTTATATTGATACCAACAAAACCAGTGTTTCTGTGTTTTAATATGCTGGTGTTTTATTTGGCAGGTTATTTTTAAATTAATTAATTTTATTCTGATTAGTCGCCATTGTTACTAAATTACGTTACGATATCCACAACACTACACTCAACAATATAAGTACATAAACCTAAATTTGAAATAGATTTGAATTTGGAATTCCTAACCTAACTGGCCACTTCGATCTCATATCTAGATTTGACATCGAAGTAACCAGTTCGACAAATCGCCAATTTTATATGTAATGACCTAATATATAGGAGCGAGTTAGTGACTTAGTTAGTAAAAGTGTTATATTCAAGGTATAGTTCTGTGTTTTGTTATTTCTTTAGGGTTATTTGTTACTAAAATGAGAAAAAAAATGTCGTGCACAATTAAAAAGTAAATACTGGTTTTGAAAGTTGTGCTTGTGATCCACAGTCAGCACTAACAGAAGTAATTGAGGCGCGGAAAGGAAAGTTTATTTACGTCTATAAGGAATATGAACACAAACAAATAGACATTTTAAATATTGATGATAAAGATCTTGAAAATCTGTCTTTGGTTGAAGAGAAGTATATTAACACTCTTGTTCAACCAAACGCAATTTTTACATAAGACCAACCGGCCGGGTCTATCAACTTGATACGGATTCAGGTAAATTGCCTTCTATAAAACATTTTATTTCATATTTAGAACGACACGCTGACGCGCTATAGCGTTAGAGGATAGTTTACATGAAACATTTCACATGAAAATAAACCTGCCATTTCAAGAGTTGCAAATATCTCTGTGAGAAATTTAGAATGTGTATTTTGTGGCAAAAATTCACATACTGGTGTAGGGTTTAAAACTGCTCCTGTTGAAGCCCATCACACTTTGTTGGGGTGACCTTCGTCGACCGTCACAGATAGAGGGTTCGTAAAGAAAAAATACTGACCCAATTTCTTCTCATGACCGCCAAACTTCTCGTGACTGCCCAACGTCAAGTACAGGATAGGGGACACTGGCCTTAGCTAATAAGTGCGGTCCTCTTTTATCTGTAGAACTTGGTCGCCAGGTTAAATGAAATTTTTTATCAGAAAGTTGAAACTTAAAATATTATGCAACATTTCTGGTTGTCTGATAAGTTACCTGGGGAGAAGTTATCAACTTCAGATGAGTTTCAGAAGGCTGTAAAGGTTTTTCAAGAGACAACTATCGTTAAAAATAACTTAATAGATGTACTAAATATTGGTGACTCTTTCTCAGTGGCTCATTACCGCTTGATGTTACTTTTTGACCGGCTTCAAAATGAAGGAGGTTTGTATTTTATTTACTGTAGTGGAGAACAAACACGAGGCTAGCTAAGGGTAACCTACCGGTGCCAATAAACGTTTGAAACAAAAGAGATATCATTGACGCGTTGTCTGCCAACCCTATCCCTTTACCAAGGGGTTCTGGTGACACTACTTATTGTACTTACTACAGCAGGAACACGACTCTTTGCAATGAATAGTGTTACTGGGTGTGGTTTTCCAAAAGGTGGTTTTCTGAGCTACTTTGAACTATACATTTCTTGAAACAAACATAATTATTGACTGATACGAATAAAACAAACATACAAACATAGTTACATCATAATAACTTAATTACTATACATTTATTTGGTTTAAGTTCTTCACTTCACATCTAATTCTTCCATCCATCTTATTGTTCCATTATTGTTAATTTTGGCACAAGCTTAAATTTGTTTGTTGTATTTAGTAGAGGAAATATGTAGAAATAAATACTTTTAAGGAATGCATTTACCTCAGAACTGCGGGTGACACGCGCCGAAGCTATGAGCAAACGCTCATAGCTTGCGCAAACACGTGCAAATATTTTCATATTCGTGTATATTCTTTCGCCGGGAGAGCCTGCATTAAACCTCTGTATTTTTTACAGGTGGGTGGTGTTTTGCGCGTTCTAAAATGTACGTTTAAGACGACTAATGCATTTAGTTAGTTAAAAGCAAATGCATTTAGTTAGTTTCAATATCAAAATAAGTAGCAGTAGTTAAAACTTAAATATGATAAAAATTGCAGCAATGAAAAACACGGTATTATTAATAATTTTATTTATCCTTAAAGTAAGTATAATCAATATTTATTTTACATATAATTATGGTGATTTCGAATATTTATATGAATATCACAAAATTCGAAGGAGCGACGGATGCCACATTAGTAAAAGTAAAACATAAAAAATAATATAAAATAAAGTGTAAGGTTGGGGGCGCGACGAGCGCGAGGCGAGGATAACAGCGCTCGCGGCGCCCCCGGCCGGCGGTCCTCCGGCGGCGCGCACAGAGTTAAGGAGAGAGGAAGACCGACACCGCCCGGTGCCGGCGGAGGAGCGCGGCTGGGACTAGCGTACTCAGCGCTGGAACAGCGGGTTGGGAAAATCGGCGGGGTGCGGCAGGGGTGCTGGCGGAGGGCGGGCACGACGCCACGCCACCAACCAGCATGCTACAGCGGCTGCTACAGCCACTAACGCTAGTAATGCCGTCAGTGCTAGCGCCACGGCCAATCCTGCCGCTGACACGCACACTTCACCCGCGCCCGCCGCGTGCCCACCATCTCCGGCGTCGCGTTGACGCGCAACCTGCGACGGATCGCGGTGCTGCAGCGTCAGGATCTGGTTCGATTCTACCATTACTTCCTCGCGGAACTGTCCTGCTGGGGCAAGAGCTTCACGTTTACGGCGCTTACCGAAAGCGTCGGCGCCGCGACAGTTCACCTGTTGATCATACGAAGTTTTTAAGTAAATCTTTTACATAATAATCAATTAATTAATCTTCTATTTTATTTAAGTCAGCCTATGAATTGAAAGAAGATTGTATGTCATGAAAAAATGTTTAAACACATGAATATTAATTTTAATTAATTTCAGGTCGCTTGAAATTTTCCCTTTATTAAGTAAAAATGTACGTCAGCTACTTCCATAGCGATGTTCACACTCATGAATTTCAGTTTAAATTAATTTTAAACCCTCAGCTGACGGTCTTACCACCGTTGACTTTATAGCTGACGATTATTTTTATTATTTTAAATAAAATAAACACTTCACTCAATAAGTTTCATTGAACCTGAAATTATTTTTCATAACATATTTTAGACAGGTTTATATGATCACCTGACGTATAATCCACCATTTGTTTTTCACCTGACTTTTTTAAAGTATTGTTATTATATATATGTTGTACTGTTGTGCGAATTTTCAAACGACCTGAAATTGTTGTATGCAAACTTTTTTTGACATAACTAACATAGTCTCACAACCAGGTCCACCACGGGTCTGGCAGCTGACACTTGTTTCCATTGCTAGCTATCTCTACGCAACAACGACTACAGACAAAATTAAGCGACCTGAAATCACCATCAAAAATGCAACGCTGCCTCCCGTATCATATAATATAATTGTACCTACATATACCATAGTGCAGCAATATTAACAACAACTACTCGCAATAGTTAATTGGTTGGGCCAATAGGTACTTAGAAAAGTATAATAATATATTAAAAGCGATCCGAAAATAATGAGAATGATATAAACCCATTTAATTTTTCTTACATACTTTCATTTTAAATAACATTAAATAGCAAAATCGTATTCAGGAACGCTCTTAAGATACGTCGTATGTTATAAACGAAGCATGAATATTAAGTGTCGTAACTCGTATGATAACTAAACCCAGCAACATAATAATTTTATTAGTAATTTTGTGCAGAAGAGTTAATTTGTTTTAGAAAACTTGCACTCTGTTTTTTTTTTATAAATTTAAGTGTATAAGAAATGGTATAGGTATAGATATCTATACTACACCGAAATCTTTAGGGTATCCCTGAAGGATAAAGGTAGGTGTAGTAGTTAGTATTTATTAGACTTACATTGTGTAGGTAATTTAAAAGTAGATAGTATATCTTAGATGCAACTTCATCAACGTGAAGATAATATAAAAACCTGAATGTGCTTTTTTCCATAGGAGCAAAGATGTATGTTACTAGAAGGACATTATCGTTAAACAGATTTAGATTTAATTGGACTAGGTTGATCCTGTATTGATACGAAAATCCGAGCTTAACGCAGGCGTTGGCAAAGGCTAGTTTTTCATAGAAAAAACAGATTTGACTTGAGAGTGAACTAGAAATTTCTACTAATACTAAAAATATTTTTACTAGTGTTTCTTAAGCGACTGAGAGTTAAAAATGGCTTACCGGTTGACATTTGCCAAAACAAACTCGTATGTTGCACACGAATCGTATGTTGTCACTGCTGGGGAATTTAAAGGCATTGAAGGCAACGCGTAGTACACTGCCGTCTTCACTGCGCTCCCACTCGCCGAAGATAGACGGATCCGTTGCACAACCGTCTTCATCAGTTACCCGATATTCATTTTCTAAGTTCGTCGATGCCTCGCTTGTCTTTGCTATGCAACTACGAGCGAATCCACCGTAGATATCTAAAAATCGCAAGTTAACCATTTATTTGTGTAGATAATTACATAGCGTTGATAAGAAACGAAATATTTTTAAGTTAGTCCTACTTTAACATTAGTACCTTGACTGGCATTTTCTTGACAGAGAATTGGTATGGAAAAAATCTCGTCAAATGATGTAGTTGGTCAGTCTCTACTGGTATCCGTGGTCAACATGGCATGACATGTTAATATGGGTTATTTATATCTAAGGTTAATCCTAATTCTAGAATGTGCTAATTATTTTGGTTTTGTTTCGAAAAATTAATTTATTTAACTAGAGAGACTTACTTGAGGGTTGCACATCGACTTGCAAGACGAGATTTTCTCCAATCTCAGCAGAGCTGACTTGGCTACCGGATCGGGATACAATTCTCATAGAGCATGTTGGTGGAGGGCCAGTATTGGCTATTGTGCCTGCAGTCGTCAGCATTGACACATTGAATGCCAGTGTAACATTCTGTTCTCCCGTCTGGTAGATACATTTGATGTGGAATGCCTTAGCGTTAGAAGTCACTAATTTCGGATGTTTCTGCATAACTAGAACGAAGCTCGCTAGACCCTGTTAAATAAAAAGATTATTGTCAGTAATTGTATCCTACCTGCTGATATAATAAAATTCAATTACAAATAGGTAAAGGTAATATAGTCATAGCAGTTTTTTGTGTGTGATAGTGATAACGTATTTCTGATATTTTTTTTTCATGAAAAAGTGTGAAGTCTCTGAAACTGTAAGTATATTATGCTGTTAAATAGGTTTGGCGTATTGTATTAAGATCGTAGTGATTATATTAACATCCACGAATATATCAAAGTTAGTTATAAATAAGAACGGAACTCAAACACTTAGAATATTAACTTACGTTGACATGTACTAGGCCGCACTCGCCGAAGTGCACTGTGAAGTCGACTATATTCTCTTCGTCCTTAGGCGTATCCACAGCTAGTCGACAGCGTTCGTCCTTACTGTAGCTCTTCACATACAGAACTCCGTTGAAGTCTTTGATCTTAAGGCTCACTCTTACACCGTCGGCAAGGCAATGAACCTTTTAAATAATTTAATAAATGAATATGGATTTTTTTTTTACTAATAAATCAGACATGCATATAAAAACATATTGTAATAATAGCAGAAGTAGCAGCTGCTTACCTGCATATCGGGTAGAGGGAAGTCCGTACGATACACGGGTGGATTTGTAGGATAGGGAGTGCAGGCGACGCGCGGGTTGCCTGTGTAACCGGAGATGCATGTGCAGTGTGGACGGTGGGCGACGGCATCACAGGTAGCCGATATACCGCAAGACTCCGCTTTGCAGGCATCGATGCAAGTACCATTAATACAACGGGAACGGTCGTCACATTGGTTGTCGTTGCGGCAACCACGCTTCTCGCAGTGGTCTCCGCGCATCATGAAACCGCGAGTCACGTCGCACACGCAGCGACCTCGAATGTCCACCGTCCATCCCTCGATGGCATTACATGGCACACATTCGCCATTTAAGTCGATTCCTTGTCCTTCTATACATTTCGGCATTGGTCCTGCACCAAAAAAGTGTGTTATTTATTTATGACTAGCAACCCACCCCGGCTTCGCATGGGTAGCAGAGGCATCTTCAACAATTATCAACATATTTCAATCAACAAAATTTACACAAAATCTTAACAAATTATACACCTAAACGTTCCTCATGAATCACTCTGTCTATTAGTGAAAACCGCATGAAAATCTGTTCAGTAGTTTTTCAATTTATCGCGAACAGACAGACACACAGACGCGGCGGGGGACTATATTTTATAATATGTAGTGATATTATTATACAAAATGTGTAACAATGTTAGCTATCTATAGTAGTCTACCCGCTGTTCATTGCTTATTAGTAAATTGATAAACTATATCTCCAAAGTATTACAGTAAATATAATTAAAAAAAATACGATCCACTTTAATTCATCTAAATTGCTATACTAGAAACTTGGGTTGGAATTTGTTTTCCATATTGATGAGGTACCACCTCTTTCTAACAAAAATGATCATTGAAATTAAGCCACCTTGAAAAGATTTTTTACTAAATAAGTATAAAAACATAAATAGACGATTCCTAAATTTTCAGTTTCATTATTAAAATACAAAAATATTCTAACACTTGAACAGAGAGTACCTGCTATCAAAATCAAGATGGATATCGCGTGACTAATATAATTTATTTCTAACACATTGATTTCAAGCGACTTATTTTTAACAAATTAAAAAAAAAAACTGTACATACTCCAAAAATTATAAATTACACAATAATTGTACCATGGAAGGTTGAACTCGCAACAACCAGTATGGTGTTTACACAAAAGCGTTGGCTTCTATTCTTATCTTCTAATATGATAAAGTAGTTAAGTAGTAATAAATGACGTACATTAAGGTTAAAATACTTACTATTGTTAGGAGTGCACTCGGTAAGAGCATTGCCCGAGTATCCAGGTACACATTCACATATCATAGTCCTTACTGGCCGAGTGTCAACTACTGTGCATTCAGCGTTGATGCCACAAGGCTTGATTTCTAAGCAAGGGTTTACACACTTCGTATTTAAGCAAGCAGTGCCAAAAGGACAGTCTATGTCTGAGTAACATTGCCGTTTTGTAATGATTATGCATCCCTTTTCAGTGCTTTGATAACCAGGTGGGCAGACGCAATGTACTTCATGTTGATGTATTCGGCATTCTGCTTGATAATTACAAGTTGTTGCATTGCAGGGGTTTACACATTTTGAATTGATACATGATCTATCCATGGGACAGTCCGAGTTAGCACGACAACCGATAGGCGTGCAAGCAATGGCTGGATTACCGATAGTGCCAATCTTGCATCTGCACGAAGGACGGTGTTCTGCGCCGTAACATTCAGCAGATTCACCACAAATATTGGCATCTATTGAACAAGCTGGCACACAACGGTTGTTAAAGCAAGTTTTATCGTCGTCACATTCTGAAATAGATTGGCATAACACTCTGTCGCATCCATAGTAGGCATCACCGATAAAGCCCGGTTTACATGCACATACCGGCTTATGGTCTTTTATTTGACAATCAGTATTCGGACCACATTCGCATGGGTTTTTGCAAACTGATGTCACGCAGGCGTTATTTGAAGTACAGTTATCATCGGCTTGGCAAACGACATCCACAATAGCTAAAGCTGGACGACATATACCTCCACCGTTGCTTACGTATCCTGGGGGGCAAGTGCATAACATTGTTCGTACAGGTAAAGTAGGTGAAACTTCGCATTGAGCTGGAGTAGCACAAGGTCGTAGCTCTATACAGGGATTGACACATCTTGCAGATAAGCAAGCTAATTTGGAAGGACAATCTGCGTCTATATAACATTCTTCCTCTGATGGTTGCTGACATTCTACGTACGGACTTCCAATGTAGCCTTGATCGCATTTACATACTGCCAAATGATTCCTGACCAAGCAGTAAGCTCCTCTGCCACATAAGTCGCCAGCTAAACATGGATTAATACATCTGTGAGCGCGACATTGTTTATCTAATGGGCAATCACCATTAGTCCTACATTCTATGGTATGACACCCTGAATATCCATCACCTTCAAATCCAGGGTGACATCTACACAAGGGTTGATTATTTTCGACATAACATTCAGCATTTGGTCCGCAAGTGTTGTTCAAAAGACATGGGCTGATACAATTGCCGTTTATGCATGCTTCGCCTGACTGACATTCAGAATTGCTGCGGCAACCAACGATGTGGCATCTTCGATACGGGTCACCTTCGAATCCATCGCGACAAGAGCATGTAGGTCTGTGATTTCGGATGAAACATTCTGCGTTGTCACCACAACTACACGGGTTACGACAAATTCTATTTACACAAGATTCGTGGTCACCGCAATCTTGGTCAGAAGAGCAGCTTAGGGCTGGTAATTGTGCCGGTTTGCAATTACCACCTTCTTCAGGTATGTACCCATCAGGGCAACGACATATTAAGGTTCGGAATGGCACACTGTCCGAAACAGTACAACGTGCATTGCCGGTACACGGTTTCAATTCATTGCAAGCTTCGCGACATTGGTCTCTGAGACAGGCATAACGGCTGGGACATTCACTGTCCATGCGACACTCAGGTTCACCAGTAATAGGAACTCTTTGGCAATGGACTAGAGGATCACCGAGAGGTACTGCTGAAGGACACCTACAAGAAGCAGCATGGTTACGCGCGAAACATTCGGCATTATTGGCACAAGGTGAACGGCCTTCGTATGAACAAGCGTTGCGACAGACTCCCTCAATGCATACGCTGTCGTCATTGCAGTCATTATCGACTTCGCATTCAGCGGCTTGACATCTTGTATAAGGATTTCCTGAAGTTCCTGCCGGGCACCGACAATTAGGTCGATGGGCTTTTCCGAAGCATTCTGCTGTGATAGCGCAAGGGGCATCGATTATGCAAGGATTGACACACACACCATTGTAACATGTGTCGCTATCAGAACACTCTGAATCTGACGTACATCCAACTGCAAAAATAATTTATTACATGTAATACTTACATAAAGTTAATTTATCCTCACATGCATATTTACAGACAAGTTATATTTCATACCTTTAGTACAACCGACATAAGGATTGCCCGAATATTCACGTTCACAATAACATACAGGATGATGTTTTATTACCGCGCAATCGGCGTTTACGCCGCAAGCGCAAGGATTAGCACATGCACCATTAACGCAGGCTTGTGACAGCGGACAATCAGAATTCGCCTTACAACCAACAGGTATAGTTGATTTATCAGACGCTGAAAAATAAAATATTTATATTTTGTCAGTTCGTTCTTAAACAGTATGATCTACAAACATTCTAAAAAAACGTTCTAAAATTGTAAAATGTTATATCTTTTATATTACTAATACGCACCTACGCACCGCGCGGCCTAACTCGCGTGTCCAAATTTATATTTTTTGCGTAAAATCTTAATTCTTTTAAAAAAATAAAAGTACCTAGCCTACCTAGCTCCTTATAACACCAGCTACCTGACAGTGAAAGGCCCGTGAAGATCAGCCCACCCGTTCTGGAGATTAGCCAGAACAAACAGACAGACAAAAAAAAATTGAAAATGCTTTTTTTGGTTTGAGTACCGTTAAATGCAACTGAATGTTTGCATTTAAAAGCTGTTATTATGACATTACAAACAAACACTTCAATGCGACACAGATGCGATGATGAAAACAATTTTTTTTAGCATGTCAGTTTTCAGGCCTGAATACTTCCACTTCCTTTGTTTACGATCACTCAGGCATAGATTTCAATAATAGGACAATGCAGACCCTCAAAGAACGTTATCCTCTATATCCTACATCTCGTTAAAGTCCTCGATGACTTAAAAAGCCGGGATATAATATGCTTGCAGACGAATATAAAACGTTATTGTCAGTACATTTGAAGTTCTACGAGACTATGATAAACTAAAAAAATTAAACTTGATTGATGAATAAAATTCATTGTTCGAAGTTCGACCACCAGGCGATCTCTAATGTACTCGTAGATAATAATTGAAAATGGTAATTATTGCGTTTTAATTAAAGTGAAATAAATAATATTATATGATATATCTATTCTGCGGCTTTCCTTATACGAATATCGATTAACAATACAAAAATACCTATGTCCATACATATTTCTATGTTTAGGGCATATTTGTAGTTGAACTTGTAGTTGATTTATGAATTTTTGTGCGATTCTGAAAGTACCTCTGTAGTTACTTTCACATTTTAATAATCCGGTAATGTAATTAACATAATTAAAATTAACTTACGAGGTACGCAGCGATCATTTGCATCGCCCGAATATCCGTTAGGGCAAGAACAGTAGGGCTTGTGATTTATAATTCGACACAGCGCTCCGAGACCACATGCGTTGTTACAAGGATTGACGCACGTGCGATCAATACATGCTCGTTCAAAACCACACTCTTCGTCATTGAAGCATTCAAATATTGGTGTTCGGGGTACTGTTTACAAAATAAAATAAATAAGAATTAAATAAATACAGTGTTTAAATCAATACCGAGAGTAATCGATTGTATTATTTACCATTATTGCATTCAATTCGAGCATTTCCAGTATATCCAGGAGCACATGTGCAGCGAGATGTGTGATCAATAGATTCACAGAGTGCGTTTTGACCACAAGGATCAGCTCTGCAGGACTCCACACAGCTTCCACGATGACACGTTTCGGTATTGGAGCAATCAGTATCGCTTGTGCATTCGGCTTGAGGTGGAGTTCGACATCCATTATCGGGTGCTACGCGACCGCCATCGGGACAGACACAGGCCACAGCACGTAGTGGTAGTATGTCAACAATCTTGCAAATTAGGTCGGAATCGCATGGATTTCCGAGGCAGAGATTCACACAGTGTGCATTAACGCAGGCCAAAGGTGATGAGCAGTCAGAGTCAGTGGCACACTCACTGTGGATCTGTGGTGTACTACAGCCACTACTGTATGGTTCACCGCTACGGCCCGGAGGGCATGTGCAGATAGCGCGATGGTTTCTAGTCGTACATATTGCATCAGGAGCACACGATTGGTCAGAACATGCTGGTTGACATAGCCGGTTAAGTCGGTTGCACACTTGAGAGTCGTCACAGTCCTCGTTGTAATGACAGATTCCAGAGACGCAGGCACGGCGCGGGTCACCTTGTGTGCCAGGAGGACAACGACAGCTAGCAACGTGTGCAATCACTACACAGTTAGCGTCACGTCCACAAGGTGTACCCAGGGCACAAGGGTCTTGGCAATAACCGTTGACGCAGCTCTTATCGAAAGGACAATTATCGTCTGATGTACACTCCGCTGAAAATTAATTTACGAAATATATCATCTACGGATTACTCCTTACACTTATTTTTTTTTAATAAGACATAAAATTGATTGCCTTTGATGTTTCTGCGAAACAAAAAACGTGCTAAGTGGGTATTGTAAATTAGAATAAATAATTTGTGAGTAGTATTTATATGTATTAAAGATATTCTGAAGGAATTTTAAGCCTATCTATTTTCCCACCACGGCACATTACAGCTTGTGCGAGGTTCTGAGTGTCAGGCAATTGTCCATACTGAACATCATCCTCAAACAACATACTTGCCTAACTTACGCTCCACAACTGTTAGAAAAACGTCGAAAATATAAAGTATGTACATTGTAAATTATATTTAATTTTAAGTTTTAGGGTTTAAATTTTTTTGGAACAGAGTTCAACTAGTAAATGGAAATAGTAGGCTATTATTACAATAAAATAATTAGAGGGGATGGATAGGCACTGATAATAATCGGAATACAGCCTTTGTCTAGTTCGGTTACAGATTCATTGGTCTGTAAAAATATTGCCAAATTATTTGTAATATAGTGTTAAGTTTTTTGGAACAAATAAAATATTATAATTATAGATATACTACTAGGCTTTACACACGTGAGTAAAATCTTTAAAAGGTATTGTAAATTCCAAAGGAATTTCTACTGAAATTCTTCAAAGAAAAGTTGCAATGTTTAACAATGCGTGATTACATACGTGTATAGCAATATCTTGCGGGATCGCCGGCCGTTCCTGGTGGGCAGTGGCATCGTGCACGATGGTTAGTTGCATCGCACAGAGCGCCGGAACCGCATGCGTTGGCGCACGCAGATATGCAGCGCCGCGATACGCACGCTTCCGCCGTACCGCATTCCGAGTCAGATGTACACCCAGGAGTCGGATCATCCAATAGGTTGCAGGCAACAAGAGGGTTGCCGCGTAGTGGTGGTACGCACGTGCACTGGCCACGATGATCAGCCGCACGGCATTGAGCACCGACACCACATTTCATATCAGCACATGCGCTGACACATTGACGATTCAGACACCGTTCTTCTGAACTACACTCCTGATCAGAGTTGCATTCTCCTCCTAAAAAGACATTGTATTATAAAAAATAATTTGTATTTAATTTTGAATGAAGTTAAACCTTAATTTTTGGGCTATGTATACGAAATGCTGTATATATTTACATGAGTTTCTAGATATAATTAACTAGTGACTATTTACAGTGCAATGTACATTAAGTTGCACTAGTATAGCTTTTAGGAGATCCATACCCAATCCATTTATTATTACACCTACCGTCATATTTTTATAACCAACCATCATCTCGAAAAAGTAATTTTAGTCGGGTAAAAAAATCTCGTTATAAATAATTGCAAATGTTAGGTACGTTAAACATCATATTATATAAATATGTAACCTGTAAATAAGTGTTCGTGAGTATAATTTCAACACAAAATTATTAAATTACTATTACGAATAGTATTATACTAAAATTTAGCACTTACTGGGTCTACATTGTACTGCGGCATCGCCAACAAGAGGTTTAGGACACTCGCAAACAAGTGTACGGAAAGGTAGAGTGTTTGCTACTCGACACTCTGCTCGGGAGCCACAGGATGTAGGCTCACAGGGATCCTTGCATTGGCCTTTTAGGCAAGCTAAACCAGGTCCACACTCGGCGTCCAATTCACATAGTGTTTGGTCAATAACTAAAATTAAATATAATATTCATATACAAAAATATTAATAAAAAACGCGATTCTATCACAAATATGTGAATATTTTTACAAACCTGGCCGACAATCGATCTTTGGATTACCCTGAGTACCTCTAGGACACTCACAAGTTGGCACATGACGCACAACAGTACAGATGGCACCCTGAGCACATGCTCCAAGACATGGGTCCTTACAAGTTTCACGGGAACATGCCAGCCACGAAGCGCAGTCTTCGTTTACAACACATTCAGCTCTACGGCATCCAATCCATGCGTTACCATGAGCGCTTACATCACATTCACACGACGCAATGTGTCCCCGGGCAACGCAGTGTGCTTCTGTGCCACAACGTACTCGTAAACATACTTTTACACATGAACCGCTCTCGCAGCTCTCAACATCGGGGCAATCGTTGTTGCTGTGGCATTGTACTGTAATAAAATGGAATTTTTATTTTATAAGGTATGAAAGATGTTTTAAGGTATTTAAAGAGCAAAAATATATCGAATACCTGAGTAACATCCTGTATAAGCATCACCTTCGTAATCGGGTAAACACGTGCAAAGTGCTCGGTGCTGTTTGGCTATGCAGCGTGCATTGAGGCCACAGATATTGGGTCCACAAACGGGCGAACAGTGAGTGCCGATACATACTGCGTTGTCAGCGCATTGACTATCAGTCATACATTCTGGTACAGGCAATGGTGGTCCCGTGATAACAACTCGTTCACATCTTACAAATGGTGAGCCCGTATATCCAGCAGGGCAAGAACATACCGGAGCATGTCTCACGCCAGTGCATATAGCGTTAATACCACATGCATTAACGCATGGATCAGCACATTTTCTATTAATACAGGCACGGTGTCCAGGACAGTCATCATTGACTGTGCACTCGTAATATGTGCAAATTCCGGCGCGGCAGGTACCATGTGGTCCACATGGATTCGGATCACATGGATCAAGCGCATTAACGGGGGCGGTTTCTAAAAAAAATAACCATTAGACAAAAATGCTTCACATAGCAGTAGTAGCGCTTTTGCAATTAAAGTTGAAATTAACTACTTAGACTTTACCGTATAGGATATCTGATTTACTTTTGATAACGATAACTAGAAAACGAACAAACGAGGTAGAGTACATACTAACCTATACAGTTAACGAATGGATCCCCTGTTGTTCTTTGTGGGCACCAACAAATGGGCGCGTGATTGAATACACGGCACATAGCACCATATCCACAAGTTCCAAGACATGGATCCAAGCACTTATTACGTACGCAAGCGCGATCGCGTTGGCACTCTGAGCTCACGACACACTCCGGTCGGCATCCAGTTGTAGACGCATCACCAAACGTGCCGCTCGGACACGAACACATTGTATTGTCACCTACTACGGTGCACACAGCACCTGGCCCGCATGGCGATGGTGTACACGGTGGTTCTGTTAGATGTAAACGTATTAGAAGTTTCAAGTATTAAAATACATAAATCATAAATTATTGTACTTACTGGTAATTTCTACGTGACATCTTTCAAATGCGTTGCCTCTGGTACCAGGTGGGCATGAGCACAAAGGTATATGGTTGACAGTCTCACAATCTGCTCCTACACCACAAGTTCCTTGGCAAGGATCACGGCAATGGGAACGTATGCAAGCCTTTGAAGGTGAACAATCTGAATCTGCAACACATTCTGGTCGGCATCCTGTATTTGGATCGCCACGTAGTCCTGGTTCACACTCACAAGAAGCACCTGTTCCTTTCGTTCTGCAAAAGGCGCCAGGACCGCAAGGTGACGGAACACACGGGTCGTTTGGATCTTTGGCTGAAATATGGCAAATAATACGTAAGACTTTCACCTAAGCCTCATAGTAATAACTAGCAAACACTCTAAGCACTGTTTCCTAAACTAAAGGTCACAACAAAAGAAGCGAACGGCGCATTAAGCTTCCCTAGTAAAACCCATGCCTAAGTTTTAAAAGGGAAGACCTAAATTACCGAACTCTTAATACCCTACATACACTATTTTTTTATTGAGAAGAGTTTATATCTAACTAACTCTCCTAAATGTTTCTTGATAAGCAATATTCCGTTTGTTTCAATCTGTCTTACGAATTTGTTCGATGAGATGACACGTAGCAAGAGGGTTTCCAGTAGTAGGTGGGGGACAAGAACAGCGGGGCTCGTGAGCTTCTGGAGAACAGTCTGCTCCCTGGCCGCAGGCTCCAGGACATGGGTCCACACAACGTCTATTAATGCATGTTAGATGCCACTCGCAATCGCTAGATTCAAGACACTCATAACGACAGAATGGTGGAGTTCCGACAAATCCAGTTCTGCAGTGACAGCGGCCGTCGACACAGTTGGCGTTTAATCCGCAATCCGAGCAGGGTGATTCCTTTTTGGGTTCTGAATCTAGGACTGTGAAAATATAAATAGTAATTATTACACACAATACAATTTAAAAAGATACGTACATAAACATAAAGATTTCAGTTTACCTGGTAAACAACGTATGAAATGGATCACCGGTGTAGCCAAGTGGACAAGTACAGATTGGCGAGTGCATGGTTGTACGGCAAAGAGCGTGGGCGCCGCAAGCACCGGGGCAGGGGTCGCGACATTTTCCGTTGCGACAGGCTAAAGCGGGGCTGCAATCAGATGAGCTGCGGCACTCAGGTCGGCAGCTCGGTGGATCTGACATCATTGGTGGTCGGCATGAGCAGTGTGCCACGGTCCCTTGAGCTTGACAGACGCTGTTTGGTCCACACGGGTTTGGGGAACATGGACTCGACTCTACCGAAGCTGTAGAAATTTATAATTACAGTCGAAATATTTACTTTACTCTTATGTAAATCTAAAATTTAAATTATTAATTACTAACCAACTACTCGCCGACACGCTATGAAAGCATCTCCCTGAAGAGGAACTGGACACTCGCAAATTGCTATATGATTATAAACATTGCAGATAGCATTGAGACCACAGGCATTTCTGCAGGGATCCACACATTTGTAGTTAACGCACGCTTTTTGTTTATCACACTCATTATCAGTAGTACATTCAGGTCGACATTCTATTATAGGATTGCCATGATATCCTTGAAAACATGAACATGTGCCATTGCTACAGATAGCATTAATTCCACAAGGATTTTGGGAACAACTATCAACAGGTGCTGGTAATTGTGGTTCTGAAAATAACATAAAAATACATATTCGAAGAAATAAACTAGATTATCATTAACATAAGTACTCTGACCAACGCTCGTCCCAACTCGATGTTGCTTTTTTACCGATTTCATTGTGTTTTATGTTACTAGTTTGCGGTTGATCTGAATGTAAACTGGATGTTGGTTTACTACAAATTTTAATTTATTTAACATAGGTACATAGGTTTATTGTAAATTTAATAAACTTACCAACGTGTTTATAACACCCTTCAAAGGAATTCCCGCGGTAGCCTTGTAAACAAGTGCAGATAGCCAAGTGATTCATTGCTCTACATTCAGCATTTGGTCCGCAAGAACCGACACAAGGATCTACACATCTCTCTCGCACACAAGCTTTGTTGTTTGGACAATCTTCGTTAATTGTACATTCTGGCTCACAGTTAGGTGGCGTTCCAAAGTATCCTTCTTTGCAAGTACAGATTGCGATGCCGATGTTATCTCTGCAATCGGAGAAAGGACCACACGGATTTGGTTCACAGGGAGTTTTGACTGGTGATTGTAATTTCTCCTTTGCGCATCTGATGAATGGATCTCCTTCAAATCCAAGAAGACATGTACAGTAGGGACTATGATGATGTACACGACATTTTGCATTTTCTCCACATGCTCCAATACATGGGTCGATACACTTTTGTCTGACACATGCCTTATCAAGAGTACATTCTGAGCTCATCATACATTCAGGTCGACAATTTGGAGGATGCCCTATATATTCTGACTGACAAGCACAAACTGCTTTGTTGTTAATAGCATTACATGTACTGTATGGACC
Source organism: Euplagia quadripunctaria (assembly GCA_963859945.1). Taxonomy (NCBI): domain Eukaryota; kingdom Metazoa; phylum Arthropoda; class Insecta; order Lepidoptera; family Erebidae; genus Euplagia; species Euplagia quadripunctaria. The sequence continues at coordinate 13,515,743 of OY982564.1, read as the reverse complement.
ACATGGCGACGGACTGCAGGGATCAGTTGCCGGTTCTAAAAATAAGAAGTCAAGAACATCAGATCACACTATAAGACATTGCTTTATTTAAACAAGAGGACACGTAATTTAATTACCTGTTAGAAGTATGCATTTATCATATGGATTACCGATGTATCCCGAAAAGCAAACGCAGTTGGGAACATGATTAATGATTTTACAATCAGCTCTTATTCCGCATAGGCCAGGGCAAGGATCCTGACATTTGTTATTGATACATGCTAGGTTTTCTGAACAGTCAGAGTTGAGGACACATTCGGGCCTGCAACCTTCATAAGGATTGCCGAAGTACCCGGTAACACATGTACAACTGCCGGCATTGTTACGTTCCTGACATATAGCGTTAGGTCCACAGGGGTTTGGTATACATGGTTCGATTGGGATTGCCGGTTTCTGCACTGGAGTAACTGGATATAAAAATGATATGTTTTTACATAAAATAAACAAAATAAATTAAAATAAATATTTTTTAAAGTTAGAATATAATCATTTACCTTTGATTGGAGTACATTGATAGAATGAATCTCCTTCGTATCCTGGTTGACATGCGCACTGTGGTGAATGACTAATAACACGACATTCCGTGTTAAGCCCACAAGCACCAATACATGGATCAGTGCACTTGTTGTTTATACAGGCCTTATCAAAGCTACATTCACTATTAACAACGCATTCCGGGCGACAATATGGCGGTTGTCCTATGTAGCCAGTTATACAGGAACACGAAGGGGAATCATTTATTGCGCGACATTCAGATTTGGGTCCACACGGTGATGGCTCACATGGTGTTCTTGGTGGTAATGGTTCACCTTTTCGATATTTCACAAAAAGATTAGTTAATTATTATGTGTAAAATGTTAATATGAATCAATATAAAGAGTAAAAAATTATGATACTCACTTTGAATTACAATGCATTGAGAAAATGGATCACCAGTAAAACCATTTCTGCAGTAACAGATAGGCTTATGATTGTGAATCCGACACTCTGCACTTAACCCACATGAACCAATACACGGGTCTATACATTTTTGGTTTGAGCACGACATGAGGCTTGTACAATCAGAATCTACTAAACATTCCGGCCGACATGAAGGTGGTGTTCCGAAGTAACCAATTAAACACGAACACATAGCTTGTTCGTTCATTATTCGACATACACTGTATGGTCCACATGGTGATGGTACACAAGGATTTCTATGTTCTGGCGTTACTAAAAAAAGATAATTTATAAGCACATCATGAACTACATATAATAAAGTTTGTGCTCGGCGAAATACAGTGCAAGCATTGCTTCACTGCCGCTTTTATGTGAGGTCGTGGTATCACTCCGGTCGAGCCGGCCAAAAAAAAAGACGAAAAAAGTGACGTGAATGTGTATCAAAATATGTACCTGTTATTTGCTTGCATGAGAAGAAGGCATTTCCACTTGTATTCGATGGACAACTACACATTGGTATATGATTATAAACTTCACATAATGCACCCTGCCCGCATAGATTTGTGCACGGATTTATGCATTTATTGTTAACACAGGTCAATGTTGGGGCGCAATCAGAATTATGTGTGCATTCTGGACGACAACTTAGATAAGGATTACCAAAATAGTTAGGCATGCATGTGCACAATCCGTCGTTACATTCAGCATTTGCTCCACAAGGGCTCGGATTACATTTATCGTAAACTGATGGTACTTGTTCTGTAATCAACAAGAAGTATGTTATAAATATTTATGGTTGTTTGGTTTATCATTGATTTGGAGAAACCGATTAGATGTATAAAAAGCATTATATTATATGTACCTAATTCCTGTTTTACGTGGCAACTTTCGAATGGATTGCCGTTATATCCTTCTCTACAACTGCATATAGCGGCGTGCTGATATACCTGGCATTCAGTTTGTAAACCGCATGAACCAAGGCACGGATCGCGGCACTTAAGATTTATACAAGCTTTGTTGCTAGGACAATCTGAGTTCACAATACATTCCGTACGGCAATTCGGCGGAGTGCCAATATAGTTTTCGAGGCAAGTGCATGAAGGTACTTGATTTACAATTTGACAAACAGAATTTGGTCCACATGGTGATGGTACGCACGGATTTTGAACTAGAGTTGTAGTTTCTGTAAATTTAAACAAAAGCTTTATACATAAATATGTTTGAAATAAAACTTTTGGTAATACACGAATTGTAATTACCAATAACAGGAGCACATCTAATAAATGGGTCGCCTTCAAAACCGCTTCTACAGGAGCATATTGGTGCATGATTAACAACTTTGCATTCAGAGTTCTGTCCGCAAGTGCCAATACATGGGTTGACACATTTTTGCCGCACACAGCTCTTTGTCGCATCGCATTCTGAGTTAACAGTGCATTCAGGTCGGCAATTCGGTGGTAATCCGAAGAAATCAGGCATACATGAACAAGAAACTAGTCCGTTGTTATCCTTACAAATAGAGTTACTTCCACATGGATTTGGCAAGCAAGGATTTTCTGGGGTTTTCACTGTAAAATAAACTTTATGTGTTAGGCTTTTCAAAATGTTTCTAGTATGAAATTGTTTTCCATAATATTATTATTGTTGTTACATTAACTTACTGGGTTCATTTATTATTATATGACAGTAATTATACGGATTTCCGGTGTAACCAGGTGCACAATTGCATGATGGGATGTGATTGATGACTTGACATATAGCTGTAGAACCACATACTCCTGGACATGGATCTTCACATTTATTCTTCAAACACGCTTTATTAAATGGGCAATCGGTATTTACCACACACTCAGGTCTACAAGACTCGTATGGATTCCCGTAATAACCAAGTTCACATATACATGCTCCAGCACCATTTCTCGAAACTTTGCATAGGGCGTTAGTTCCACATGGGGTTGGATTACATGGATCCGATTTTTCTACTGGTGATGGTATAAGATAGCAAAATGTGAACGGGTCCCCGATATAACCTTTCAGACATGAGCACATAGGGCTATGGAGGCGTACAGCACATTGTGTATTGGTCCCGCAAGATCCAGGGCAGGGGTCTTTACACTTATAGTTAATGCAAGCTTTATTGGATGCACAGTCATCGCTTGTAGTGCACTCTCGTTGACATTGGGGTGGGGTTCCTTCAAATGTTGGTTCACATGAACAAACGTATGAATCGCCTCTTGGAGTGCACACAGTGTTTGGACCGCAAGGTGATGGTATGCATGGGTTTGAAAGTTGTTCATCCGTGACTTGCACTGAAAATATTTTAGGTATTTTTAGTTTTAGAAGGTATAAAAATTATACACATACAAACACCATAAGGTGAGAATATTGTGTTTCTAGGTACATAAATACTAAACATATATTTGCTTTTAGTCAATAAATAATTACCGTAGCAATAACTAAATGGAGAGCCCGTATGACGTAGAGGACAAGTACATATTGGGTTGTGATTATTAACGTTACACAATGCGTTATGGCCACATGAACCTGGACAAGGATCTTGACATTTTCGATTGATACAAGCTAGAGACGGAGAGCAATCTGTACTCTGAATACATTCGGGGTGACAATTAGGTGGATTGCCAATGAATCCTTGAATACAGGCACAAATTCCTTGACCATTTGCTTCTCTGCAAACACTATTAGGTCCACATGGAGATGGTTCACACGGCTTGGTGATAGGTTCTAAAAACAATAAAAAAGGTATTTATTGAGTTATCAGAAGAATTAAATTAATCGTGTATGTATTCTAAAATACGCACTTTCGATCTTTTGGCATTGAGTAAATGCGTCGCCACTCATACCCATTGGGCAACTACAAATTGCCACGTGATTATAAACATTACATTCAGCGTTCAAGCCACACATATCTCTACATGGGTTAACGCATTTCGACCGTGAGCATGCCTTATCTAAGGGACAGTCCGTGCTTAAGACGCATTCAGGTCGACAGCCAATGTATGGGTCTCCTTGAAATTCAGGTAAACATCTACATTCGCCATTATTACATATAGCATTTGCACCACAAGGTGACGGATGGCAAGGGTCAACGTTTTCAGGTTTTTCTGAAAAAAAATGCCATTAATTAATTACGTACTTCCATAGTATTTAGGAACAATTTTTAATAATTTAAAATTTATTAATAACTTTACCTGGTTGTTTCATATCACATATTTTGAAAGGATCACCTCTATACCCGGACGGGCACGAGCAAATCGGTATATGGTTAATTACATTACAGATAGCATTCAAACCGCAAGACCCCAGACACGGATTTTGACACTTCATGTTCATACAAGTCTTATCATTGCTACAATCTGTGTTGACAACACATTCTGGCTTACAGTTCGGCGGTGTACCAAAATATCCAATAAAACATGAACATGATGGAATACCGCCAACATCGCGACACTCAGCATTCAATCCACAAGGAGAAGGTACGCAGGGATTCACTGGCTCTGCTTGTACTGTGGGTTGTGTCAACGGCGTAATGAAACAAATTGAGAATGGATCGCCAGTGTAGCCTTGTTTGCACGTGCAAATTGGATTATGTTTGATGACACGGCAATTTGCTTGTATACCGCATGCATTTTTGCAAGGAGATACACATTTGAAGTTTTCGCATACTTTATCTAAAGAGCATTCTGAACTAGTAACACATTCTGGCCGACACATTGGTGGTGATCCTTGGTAGCCACTAAGGCAAGTACATATAGCGAAACCATTTTGCGACTTGCATTGACTGTTTGGGCCACATGGGGAAGGATTGCACGGCTCTGTCTGTTCTGCTGAAACAAAGGCATATTTAATTTAATTCATGACATGACATCAAATCATTTTTATAAAGTATACATACGTATTTTTATACACATACCTTCAAGCTTGTAGGAGCACAGTTTGTATGGATCACCATAGTGTTTTTCTGGGCATATGCAATTGGGAATATGATTAATTACGTTGCACAATGCATTTATACCACATGTGCCAGGACATGGATCATGACATTTGTTTTGGTAACAGGCCAAATTAGATGGGCAATCAGAGTTTATCAAGCATTCTGGTTTGCAAGCTTCGTACGGGTTACCGAAGTATTCAGGAATACAGGAACAGGCTCCAGCATTATTATGTTCTCTGCATTCAGCATTCGCTCCACACGGAGAAGGTATGCACGGAGTTGGGCGTTCCAAGATTGAAGGAGCAGATTCAATATTACACGATAAGAATGGATCACCAGTGTAGCCGTTCTGGCACAAACATATAGGCGTATGACTGACGACTCTACATTCAGCGTTCACCCCGCATGAGCCACGACAAGGGTCTTGGCATTTCCTATTTATGCAAGCCATATTCAATGCGCACTCTGTATTGCTAGTACATTCTGGTCGACAATTTGGTGGTAAGCCAATAAAATCTGGCAAACATTTGCACTCGGCACTATCTCCATTCTCTATACATTGCGAATTAGGACCACAAGGTGATGGTAGACATGGGTTGATCTTTTCCGGTGGTGAAGCAGCTGTAATAATATATAAATGAAATACATAAGCCTATACGATATAGTAGAATAATGTTACTGAAAAATTAGCATTTCAATACTTACGAATTAATTGACACGTAGAGAATGGGTCGCCAGAGTATCCAGACAAACAAGTACATACTGGGTTGTGGTTGACAACTAAACAGTGAGTATTACGCCCACAGGCACCTGGGCATGGGTTGACACATTTCTGGTTGGAACAAGCTTGATTTAATTTACAATCGGAGCTAATTGTACATTCTGGGCGACAATTTGGAGGACTGCCAATGTAACCTTGAATGCACACACATACGGCATGACCATTCACTTCTCTGCACTGACTGTTCGGGCCGCACGGAGATGGTTCACACACGCTAACGGGTGCTTCTGTAATATTTTTGCCTTTTATATATAGAACAGCTTAAATTGTATTAATAAATTTAATCTTAAAAGTAAAGTATTACCTTGTACTGCATTACAATAATGGAACGGTGACCCTGAAAAACCAGGAGGGCACGAGCACATCGGAATGTGGTTAATAGTCTCACAAAGAGCGCCAGTGCCACACGTGTCAATACAAGGATCATGACATCTGTTTCTTATACAGGCCCTATCTCTTGCGCAATCGGAGTTGAGTACACACTCAGGCTTACATCCAATGTAGGGATCTCCGAAATATTCCGGAATGCATGAGCAGCCGCCACTGACACACATGGCATTAGGACCGCATGGTGACGGTGAACAAGGATTAACTGGCTCTAGATCTACAACAAATGTTATTATTATAAAAAAATAACAATTTTAAAATAAACAAATACGACGATAATTTTCTCTGTAAAAAGTAAGTCAAAGTATCACAATATTTACCTAGTTGAATTATTTGGCAACTTGTAAACGGATCGCCCGTGTAACCCAGTAAACAGGAGCAAATTGGCAAGTGATTGTTGACAATACATTGTGCGTTGATACCGCACGCCCCAGGACATGGGTCGATACATTTATTGTTGATACATGCCATTGCCGCATTACACTCCGAATTTATACTACATTCCGGTCGGCAACGGGGCGGTGAACTTATGTAATTTGGCAGACATGTGCAGCGCGCTTTGCTATTGAACTCTTGACATTCTGAATTTGGTCCACAAGGTGACGGTACGCATGGATTGATGTAAGCGTTCTGCGGCGGTGAAATTGTTACTGGAACTATAAGAAAAAAAATCGTTTTAATTATTTCTTATTAAGTAAACTATTATAGATTCATAGATATGGCTATCTGTTTCTCTAAAGATGGCCTTTAGGAACTTTAAAGTATTGCTTTGACTATGTTGTAGTCTAGTGATGTAACTATTATTAATTTGATCTTGCTGTTCTTACCTGGTATACAATTAGCAAACGGATCCCCAGTAAAACTTTCTTGACATGAGCATATGGGATTATGGGCAATTACTCTACAGTTTGCATTCCTAGCACATTGTCCTTCGCATGGATTCACACATTTTCGGTTTACGCAAGCTTTGTTATTAGAGCATTCACTATTGATCGTGCATTCGGGTCGACAATTAGGTGGCGTGCCCATAAATTCAGGTTGACAACTGCAAATTGCCTGAGAATTTATTTCTCTGCACTGACTGTTTGAACCGCACGGGGAAGGCAAGCAAGGTGCTGGTTTACTGGTATCTGTGAATAGTAAAGGTAATGTATTAATAAGTTTTAATTTAATTAGGTATATGTAACTCAATGTTTTTAAATATATAAAATCTACCTTCTTGTTTTTCTATGCAATTGACGTAAGCATTTCCAGTTAGCCCTGGTAGGCAGTTACATGACGGAAGGTGGTTTACAACTTGGCATATTCCATTTGATGCGCATACACCTGGACAAGGATCTTTACATCTATTCTGAATGCAAGCTAACATGGGTGGACAATCGCTATTAATAACGCACTCAGGGCGACATCCCTCGTAAGGGTTGCCCACATAAGTGTCGAGACATTTACATGCACCAGCTCCATTTCTTTCTGAACACTCAGCATTAATTCCACATGGTGAAGGTTCACATGGTGAGTTATATTCAATTATGGTGTCTGAAATGAAACACTTTAGTAGAATTGGGATTCTTCAAATACATTACAATTACAAATTTGTTATAAATGAATAGTGATGTTACCTTTCACAGGAGCACATGAAGTTATTGGGTCCCCAGTTTGTCCAAATGGACATGAACAAACTAACGCGTGACTGATAACTTTGCAGTCTGCATTGTATCCGCAGCTTCCTGGACATGGGTCCTTGCATTTTTGATTAACACATGCTAAGTTGCTTGAACACTCGGTATTACTCACACATTCCGGTCGACAATTAGGTGGAGAACCTGTGTATTCAGACTCGCATGTGCAAGATGGTGAGTCTCCGATGATTTTACAAATGGAATAGGCACCGCAAGGCGAAGGAGAACATGGATCGACGGATGGTAGCGGCGTAGTGACTGGAATAAAATAAAAGTGGTATGGTATTCAATCTTTTTTTACTCTTCACTGTGATACGTAAATAGTTCCATTCATGATGAATTTTATTTATTACCTATTGGAAAACAACGTGCAAATGGATCGCCTGTGTAATGTGCGGGGCATGAACATATAGGGTTGTGGTTAACCACTTCACATTTCGCTCCAAAACCGCAGATGCCCATGCAAGGATTTATACACCTTTGATTGTTACAGGCTTCATGAAGTGGACATTCGGCACTGAGTGTACATTCTGGTCTACAGGACGGAGGATTACCAATAAATGTAGGCAAACATGAGCATACAGCTTGGTTATTTATTGGTCGACATTGGCTGTTGGGACCGCATGGACTTGGATTGCAGGGTTCGACGTGCATAACTGAAATTAAACATTAAAACAGGATTATACTAAAGTTTTAAGCCGGAAAATGTAATCCATTGTAAAGATCAACAAACAAACCTTCGTATGTATGACAATCGATAAAAGCATTGCCTGACATTCCTTCAGGGCAGTTGCAAATGGGTACATGATTATAAACATTACATAATGCTGTTGATGCACATGTTCCAGGACATGGGTTCACGCATTTATTTCGGGAGCATACTTTTTCTAAGGTACAGTCCGTATTAGATACACATTCAGGTTTACAGCCTAAATATGGGTCTCCTTGATAATCATTTAAGCATGTACAAATTCCATCTCTACATTGAGCGTTAAATCCACACGGTGACGGGTTACAAAGATCCAAAGGAGTATGATCTAAAAATTAACAAATAATATAAAGTACATTTTTGGTGAGGGTGAAAATGTATTTTTTTGATAACTCAGCTAATTGCTTTTGATATTTTCTTACCTTCTATCAAAGGAATTAAAACACAAGTAGAGAATGGATCTCCAGTATACCCTTGACTACATGTACAGGCTGGTACATGTGAAAATACACTACATATAGCATTTTGCCCACAGCTACCTGGGCATGGGTCGCGGCACTTTAAATTAATACACGCCTTATCTGATGGACAATCTTGATTTACTGCACACTCAGGGTGGCAGTTAGGTGGAAGTCCCTGATATTCAGGCAAACATGTGCATGACGGAGCACCGTTAATTTCGTTGCAAATTGCATTTTGACCACAAGGACTTGGTACACATGGATTCCTTACTGGTTCTTGAAGCGGTTGCATTGGCGCTAAAACAATAACAGTAATGAAATGAGAATACTGTATTAAGAGAAATCCCTTGTAAATGTTCTTCTTTATAATACTTACGTTGAAGATAGCAACGAGTGAAGGGGTCGCCGATAAAACCAGAAATACATGAACATATAGGACTATGATTTATAACTCTGCAATTTGCATTTAACCCACAATGTGCAGGACAAGGATCAGAACACCTTTGGTTAATGCAAGCTTTGTTTGTAACACATTCAGAGCTAACTGTACATTCTGGTCTACACCCTGGGGGTGAACCGATAAAGTTTGACATACAAGAACAAACACTTTGACTGTTGACAGCACGACATACGCTATTAGGTCCACAAGGATTTGGACTACAAGGCGTAGTAACTTCAGGAACTGGTTCTGAAAAAAATGCCGAAGGAGAATGTTATCATTTCTTTATAATATATATTTTTATCATCAAATAAAGTAGTTAAAATATGGTACCTTTCAAGACATCGCATCTCCTATATGGATCACCAGAGTATCCAACGGGACATGTGCACGTCGGTAGATGATTAACTACTGTACAAAGTGCGATTGGTCCACACGTGCCAGGGCATGGGTCTTGACATTTATTGCGTATACAAGACTTGCTTGGCACACAATCTGTATTAACTGTACATTCAGGTCTACATCCTTCGTATGGGTTTCCAATATAATCAGGAAGACAAGAACAAGACCCAGCTGAATTATATTCTTTGCATATAGCGTTCGGACCGCATGGTGATGGTTCACAAGGAGAAGTTTTTTCGGGATAAACATCGTGTTGTTGTTCACAATACGAGTATGGATCTCCTGTAAAGCCATTATCACAGAAACATCTTGGAGAGTGACTTATCGTTCTACATTGTGCATTAGAAGCACAGTTCATTGTAGTGGTACAAGGGTCTTGGCATTTCTGATTTAAACAGGCCTGGTTAGAAGGACATTCATTGTTGCTAGAACATTCCGGTCTACAGTATGGTGGAGAACCAGAGAAATTAGGTAAACAAGTACATGATGGTGTTTCTGCTATTTCTTTACAAATAGAATTTGGTCCACACGGCGATGGTGTACACGGTGTTATATCAGCAACAGGCGCTCCTAAATGAACAAAATATATTGTGTTAAACATGTATTTTTAATATATATGTTACCGAAGTAGGTCAAAAACAAAGTTAACTTACGGAACGGTATACATCTTGTAAATGGATCACCAGTATATTTCGGCGGACATATGCATATGGGGTTGTGTTTAACTACGTTACATTTCGCTTCGACGCCACATGAGCCAATACAAGGATTGATACATTTCTGATTACTACACGCTCTATTTGACGGGCAATCAGAACTAACCACACATTCAGGTCGACAAAGAGGTGGGCTGCCAAAATAGCCAAGTACACATGTACATACAGCCTGGCCGTTTACTTCCCTACATCGGCTATTTGATCCGCACGGTGATGGAATACAAGGATTTGTCACAATAGGTACTGAAAAAAGGAAATAAGTTAGAAACCAATTTAATGAATTTGTAAAGAATTATATTTTTCAATTGTTTTCTATGTATTTTACGTACCTTGTATACGTTCGCAATTGTAAAATGCGTTTCCAGTCATGCCTTGAAGGCAACTACACATTGGAACATGACTGATAACTTCACATATTGCGTTCGTACCGCATGTACCGAGGCAAGGATCGACGCATTTATTTTTTACACAAGCCTTGTCCCTTGGGCAATCAGAATTAAGTACACATTCGGGTCTACAACCAACGTAAGGATCTCCTTGATGTTCTTCCACACAGGAACATAATCCATCGCTGCAAATAGCATTTGTTCCGCATGGCGATGGGTTACATTTGTCAATAATGTCCGCTTCTATAAGTACAGTGTAAGGTTAGGTTACATAAAAATATATTTAGTTATTTGTTGATGTCTTAAATTAAATGTAACTTCTAAGAAATGTTTTCATACCTATTGGTTTAGGAGTGCAGACTGTAAAAGCATCCCCTGTGTAACCATCTGGACATGTGCACATAGGAATATGACGTGATACTGTACATAAAGCTCCAATACCACAAGATCCTTGACATGGGTCTCGACACTTTTGTTGAATACATGCTTGTAAGGTGGAGCATTCTGCATTGATCGAACATTCAGGTCTACAGTTCGGTGGATTTCCAATGTAATTAGGCATACACGTGCAAGACGGTACATTTCTTGTTTCTTGACACATCGAGTTTGGACCACATGGTGATGGAACGCATGGATTTCTGTATGGTTCCATCACTGAGTTTGATACCGGTGCTAAAAAAGTGGAATGCTTAATAAGTCCATACATTAGAAAAAATACTGCATGCCAACAAATATTCACTTCCTCAAAGGATGTACTTTTAATATTTTAAGTTATAAATATTTTGTTGTTTACAAATATATCACATTCAACGAAATTATTTAGTAATTTTTTTATTCAATAGAATCAAGTAAGTTTTACTTACGTGGTATCGGGTTACATCTTGTGAACGGATCACCCGTGTATCGGGGTTTGCAAGTACAAATGGGACTGTGATTAATAATCTTGCAATCAGCGTTGATCCCACATGTATTCTGGCATGGATTATCACACTTTTGGTTTATACACGCTTTGTCTCTTGGGCACTCCGCGCTGGTTACACACTCAGGGTGGCAACCTGGAGGTACCCCTATATAGTCTGGTAAGCAGGAGCACACCGCTTGTTTATTTACTTCTTGACATCGACTGTTTGGCCCACACGGTGATGGTTGACACACATGAGTTGGTGTGTCCAACATTTCTGCTAAAAGTGATTGTAATATAATTAATTATCTATAAAGCGATTTGTATCATCCTCTCAGCATATAAACGCGATGCCACTAATTTAAAATTGGGAAGTTAAGAGTAATCAATATTATTTTATTCTCTATAATGGTAAACGGAACAGACTGTTGAACCAAAACATTTAAGGATAAACAATTTAAATGTTTATCCTTAAATGTTTTGGTTAAACAGTCTGTTCCGTTTACAAAATACTACAATACCAAAAATTTACAAATCTCTTATGTTCTCGCCTAATTACAAACCATTAAAATATTGGAGAAACTTACGCTCAATATTGCAGTATCGGTATGGATCTCCAGTGTAGCCGCGGTGACAAGAACAGGATGGAGCATGATTTACAACCTGACACAGAGCATTTGGCGCGCAAGCTCCGGGACATGGGTCTTGACACTTATTCTGAAGACAAGCTTTGTGTGATGGACAGTCTGTGTTTATTAGACACTCTGGTTTACAGCCTTCATAGGGGTTGCCAAAATAGTCAGGTAAGCAAGTACATGATCCAGCTCTATTGTACTCTTTACAAATGGCATTAGCACCACATGGGGATGGTTGGCAAGGTGTTGTAAAGTCTTGAATAACTTCGATGCGTGTACATTCTATAAATGGATTTCCAGTATATTCAGGCATACACGAACACGATGGTGAGTGGCTTGTTACATGACACTGAGCGTTTGTACCACACGAGCCAATACAGGGATCTGCACATTTTTCATTTATACAGGCAAGATGAATTGGGCACTCAGAATTACTTATACATTCCGGTTTACAATATGGTGGTGAACCCACATAGCCGCTCATACACGAACATGACGGAGCGACTGAAGTTTCTTTGCAAACAGAATTCGGTCCACACGGCGATGGCTGACAAGGATTAACATACTCCGGTGTAAATTCTTGGAAAATACATCTAACGAATGGATTTCCTGTATATGACGGCGGACATGAACAAATTGGATTATGATTAATCACTTGACATTTTGCTCCGACACCGCATGATCCTTGACAGGGATTGAGACACTTCATATTGCTGCATGCTTCATTAGGCAAACAATCTGTACTAACTGTACACTCCGGTCTGCACGACGGTGGACTACCTTTGTATCCACTTAGGCAAGAACATACCGCTTGATTGTGTATTTCCCGACATTGACTGTTTGGTCCACACGGACTTGGTCGACACGGTTGCGCGTGGATAACTGAAAAAGTTATTATTTTAAAATCCTCACTTCATATGTATATCATTAGAAAAAAAAATTATTATATGATAATTACCTTCCAAATGTGAGCATTGAATAAATGCATTCCCAGTCATGCTTTCTGAGCATCTACACATAGGAATATGATTAATTACTTCACATACAGCGTTAGGTGCACACACGCCGGCGTCGCAAGGATTTACGCATTTTTTTCGGAAGCACGCTTTATCCCGGGGGCAGTCTGAACTGAGTATACATTCAGGACGACATTCAAAATATGGGTCTCCATGATATTCCAGCAAACATGAGCATTTTCCGTCATCACAAACTGCGTTAGCACCACAGGGCGACGGGTTACATAAATCCACTTCATCGTGAATAAGTATCTCTGTAATATCAATTTTAATAGTTAACGCCACGGTCAGTAGTAGGTGAGGTAAAGTATTCTTATATATTTATATAGTAACTTATATTAGAGCCGATAAACTGGCGTGATATCATCACTCTGAACCCTAAAAATATCGGTTAGATAGCAGACTGTTGTAGGTTACTTCTGCAGGTTAGTAGGGTCAAAAAGAGAGTAGGGTAAGTTTGACAGCGTGAAGATGAAACCATTATTCTAGGAATGTTCATACGTATCGGAAACTGCTTACAAAATCAGGTAGGCCGTCTGTCTGTGTTTTGCCTATTTACATAGAGAAAACTTACTTAACGACAACAAAAATGTTTTAAGTATAAGCTCTTCTTTAATTTAATCTTTATGCAAATACAAAAAGATTTGAATAAAATTCAATAGATTTACAAAAATTTTGAACGTACCTTGAAGTTTACATTCTGTAAAGGCATCTCCAACGTAATTTTCGATACAAGTGCAAATAGGGGTGTTTTTCGTAACCGTGCACTTTGCATTAAGGCCACAGGAACCCGGACATGGATCTTTACACTTTTGGTTGATGCAAGCCAAATTACTTGAGCAGTCAGAATTGATTACGCACTCAGGTCGACAAGCTGGTGGGGCTCCTATGTAATTAGGGGAGCAAGTACAAGAAGGTATACCGCCAATATCTCTACATTCACTAAACGGTCCACAAGGTGAAGGCAAGCAAGGATTTTTCGGTTCTGATTGTACAACGACAGCTGTTATTAGCTGATAGCATCTACTGAATGGATCACCCGTAAATCCATCTCTGCATGAACAAATCGGACTGTGGTTGATAACGCGGCAATGGGCATTATGACCACACTGCCCTATACACGGGTCAACACATTTTGAATTAACACATGCCCTATTTGAAACACATTCAGCACTGATGACGCACTCGGGTCTGCAATTTGGCGGACTACCTCTATACTCTGGTAAGCAAGTACATACAGGCTGATCGTTTATTACTTTGCATACACTGTTAGGACCACATGGTGAAGGTGAACAGGGATTTCTTGGTGGTTCGACTTCTGAAAACATATTCATTACTAAGTATGTTTCTCTAACAAATATAAACATAAAAAATAGCAGGTAACAATTACTTACGTTGAATAATACTGCAATAGTGGAATGGATTGCCAGTATATCCGTTATCGCATGAGCAAATGGGAGCATGATTTACTGTCTGACACTGAGCATTAGTGCCACATGTACCCGGGCATGGATCTTGGCATTTATTTTGTAGACAAATCTTATTTGAAGGGCAGTCTGTGTTTACTGTGCATTCAGGTCGACAACCTTCGTAAGGATTTCCGAAATATCCAGGAGAGCAAACACAAGATCCAGCATTATTACGTTCTTTGCAAACAGCATTGCTCCCGCATGGTGATGGTGAGCAAGGTGTCACTTGTTCTAACGACGGGATATCGTGGTGCGCATTACAAAACAAGAATGGATCGCCAATATATCCTTGCGGACATACACAATTCGGAGTATGACTTACTACCCGACATTGGGCATTGGCACCGCAGGCTCCTATGCAAGGATCACGGCATTTATTATTAATACAAGCTAAGTCATCAGCGCACTCGCTGTTACTTGTACATTCTGGTCGGCAGTTAGGGGGCGATCCCATAAACTCTGGCATACACGTGCATGATGGTGAATCATTTATAGCTTGACAAACTGCATTAGGTCCACAAGGTGAAGGTAAACATGGATTTATTTGATCGGGAATTTGTTGTGCTAAAAAAAATATGATAAATTTGTTTTTTGTTTACTTTATGGTTTAAAGTATTTATTATAATAGATACTTACGTTTAGGTATACATCTAGTAAACGGATCACCAATGTATTCATTAGGGCATGAACATATCGGATTATGGTTAACGACTTGACAGATAGCCCTTATTCCACACGCTCCAATACAGGGATCGATACATTTGTAATTATTGCAAGCTTTATTTAGAGAACATTCAGCACTGGTGGTACATTCCGCTCTACAAGTTGGAGGATTACCAGAATAGCCAGGAATACAAGAGCACACGGCTAAATTGTTCACTTCTCGACATTGACTGTTTGGTCCACAGGGACTTGGATTACATGGGTTTGTCGGTAATGAAGCTAAAACAGATATTAGATGTCCTTCAATATTACACAATTTAGAGTAGATTTAAGTACATTAAAAGTAAAGATTTAAATACCTTGAAGAACATTGCATGAAACAAAAGAATTTCCCGTATAGCCCGCAGGGCAACTGCACATTGGTATATGGTTAAATACCTCGCAGACTGCATTTGTTCCACAAGTATCTGGACAGGGATTGACACATTTCTTACGCATACATAACTGATTTCTCTGACAGTCTGTACTAACAGTGCATTCAGGTCGACAACCAACGTAGGGGTCACCATGGTATTCAGGTAAACATGTACACGCTCCATTATCACATTGGGTATTGGAACCACAAGGTGATGGGTTACACAAATCTAATGGCACTGGCGCTAAAATGAAAATAAACATGCATTGATAAATGGTTTCAATTATTTTATTTCCAGTGTTAATAAAATTATAGAAGTAAACTGACTTTGCAAGGGTTGTACTGTGCAGGCGGTAAATGGGTCTCCTTTGTAACCGTCTAAACAGGTACAAATGGCCATGTGTTTGATGACCGAACATCGCGCATTTTGTCCACAGGAACCAAGACAAGGCTCTTTACATTTCTCGTTAATACATGCCAATGAACTAATACAGTCTCCGTTAGTAACACATTCAGGACGGCAGTTTGGTGGGCTTCCAATATAACCCGCAGAACAAGAACATGAAGCTTGGTCACCGAAATTGCGGCAAGTTGCAAATGCGCCACACGGGGATGGTAAACAAGGGTCTCTTGTCTCATCGAAAGCTGGCTGAGGCACTGAAAGGCAAAAATTTATTGATGACATCTCATTTTGGATTAAAATCTATCCATTACCGGTCTTTTGTTAGAAAACTTACTTGGCTTAAGATAGCATCTTGTAAAGGGATCACCTGTGAAACCAGATCCGCAACTGCAGATAGGATTGTGATTAAATACACGACATTCAGCACTTTGTCCACAAGGATCTGGGCAGGGATTCACACATTTTTGATTTACACACGCCTTATCTGATGTACAATCGGAGTTTAAAACACATTCCGGTCTACATGATGGTGGTTCACCAAAGTAATTTGGTAAACAGCTGCATGTTGCCTGGTTATTTATTTCGCGACACTGGCTATTTGGTCCACATGGGTTTGGGTGACATACATTTATGGGTACTGGATCTTGTGCTGAAATAAATAATAAAGGAATCTGTTAAAACCAATTTATGACATACACATTAAGATATTTTATGTATTCATTACTTACGAAGTATAGGATTACATCGCCGGAATGCGTCGCCTGTATACCCTATAATGCAAGTACAAGTCGGAGAATGATTCACTGTGGCACACTCTGCATTTACTCCACAAGTTCCCGGACACGGATCTTGACATTTGTTTCCTAAGCAGGCTCTATTTCCCTGACAGTCTGAGTTAGAAACACATTCAGGTCGACACCCTTCATATGGATTACCAAAATATCCTTCATTACAAACGCAAGATCCTGCTTTATTTTGTTCTCTGCAAACTGCATTAGGCCCACAAGGCGATGGAGAACACGGAGTTAATAATTCATTCACGGACTGAAGTGTACACTGAGTGAAGGGATCTCCATAATAGCCTTGTGGACAAACACACATGGCTGAGTGACTAACAACACGACATTCAGCATTTGCCCCACAAGCTTGGAGACACGGGTCTTTACATTTTCGATTAACACAGGCTAAATGTGGTGGACATTCACTGTTGCTTATACACTCGTGTTTACAATACGGAGGTTGACCCTGGTATTCAGGTAAGCACGTACATGATGGGGTACCATTGATATCTTTGCAAATAGAATTTGGTCCACACGGTGACGGTTGACATGGATTAATTTCCAACGGTGGCGAGTCTAAAACAGTACAAATATATTATTTAGCATCCAGCCAAAAAACCAATAGAGCTAGTCATTTTAACTCTAAACAAAAATAACACTTACTTGCAACAAAAGTACATGCAACGAATGGATCACCAGAATGTAATGCAGGACAAGCACAAATTGGATTGTGATTGACCACTTCACATGTTGCTCTTAATCCACATGTGCCAGTACAAGGGTTAACACATTTTTGATTCATACAAGCTTGATTCTGTGGGCATTCTGAACTGCCTACACATTCAGGTCTACAGGCAGGTGGTATACCCAAGTATGTAGGTAAGCAAGAACACACAGCTTGGTTGTTTATTTCTCGGCATTGACTGTTAGGGCCACAAACTGATGTACTGCACGGGTTTTGTTCTGCTACGACTGTTTATAAAAATCAAGATGTAAAACTAACCACAACTGAATTTTAATGAAATTTTTAGAAAAACTGTTATGATTTCATACCTCTTATTGGATTACATAAAACGAAAGCATTGCCAGTAAATCCTATATTGCAACTACACATTGGGATGTGATTAACCACTTGGCAGACAGCATTTTGTCCGCATGCTCCTATGCATGGGTCGACGCATTTTCTTTGAACGCAAGCCTTAGAATGATCACAGTCGGTACTAAATACACATTCTGGTCTGCAGTTGAAGTACGGATCGCCGTGATACTCTGGCAAACAATGACATTGTCCATTTATGCACTCAGCGTTTGAACCACAACGTATATTAGTACATTCATCAATCACTGCCGGTTCCACTGTAATACAGAAAACGTTTTCATTAATTAGGTATATAATAATTACAACACGTTTAAATAAATAATTTAAAAACCCGACTGCGTTAAAAATACTAAAATTTTATGTAATAAACAAATAGTGTACATATTGTTTTAATTTTCTTTTAAAACCCTTCATTTTGATACCTCACTCGATAGGTTTAGGAGATATTTATTATTTAAACATCCATTTTGGCCCCAAAAATCCGCCATTTTGATATTTTATAATTTCATTTTACACAGTGACACTCGTGCAATAAAGACGAATCTAACAACATATCATACATCAAATTCAGTTCAGCTGTTTAATAGTTACGAGGAAACATAGAGACGGACACTCGTAAGTACTACATACATAGTTACAGGACAAAAGTCGTCGCAGTCGGGCAAAAATAAGTATTTTCTAGACGTTAAAAAATAATAGTAATAAAATACCTTGCAATGGTTTTATTCTACAACTGGTGAATGGGTCTCCAATATATCCTTCCACACATGTACATATTGGAATATGATTAAGAACGCTACATACAGTTGACACGCCGCATGATCCCGGACACGGATCTTGGCATTTAGAGTTGATACATGCTCGGTCACTAGGACATTCTGAATGAATTGTGCATTCTGGTCTACAATTTGGTGGACTGCCGATGAACGTTGGTAGACATGAGCAAGAGGGGGTATTACCAATATCACGACACTCTGAATTCGGTCCACAAGGTGATGGAACGCAAGGGTTTCTTATGTCAAGAATAGGGTCACCTTAAACATTTAAAATTGTTAATATCTTAGATAAAGCCATTGATAAAAAGTAGATATAAAAATAGTACCAGAATCATGCTAAAACTTACTTTTGATTATGGTACACATTGTGAATGGATCACCCGTAAAGGAAACTTTACAGGAACATATGGGGCTGTGGTTTATTACTTTGCAGTTTGTATTAATACCACAAGGCCCAGGACAAGGATTGGTACACTTCCGTTGGATGCAGGCTTTGTCATGGAGACACTCGGAGCTAACTATACATTCTGGGCGACAATTAGGTGGCGATCCGATGTATTCTGGCAAGCACGAGCATACAGCCTGATTGTTCAAAGTCTTACATTGACTGTTCGGACCGCATGGTGACGGGTAACATACATCAATTGGAGTTGACGGCAGAGTAGATTCTAAAAATAAATTAAAAATAAATAAATTACTTAAAATTTCATTGAATAACCATTATTATTAATCAGCGAAAATATTTACCTTGATAAACACAATATCTAAACGGATCTCCAGTGTAACCGTTAATACAAGTACACAAGGGAGTATGGTTTACAACTTGACAGTCAGCATTACTGCCGCAGCTACCTGGGCAAGGGTCACCGCACTTGTTATTGATACAGGCTCTATTGGACGAACAATCAGTATTTACCACACATTCAGGACGGCACCCATCATATGGGTTTCCTATATATCCGTCAATGCAAGAACACGACCCTGCATTATTTCTTTCCTTACATATAGCATTAGATCCGCATGGTGAGGGTGAACAGGGTGTAGGAATAATTTCAGTTTGAAGTTTTTCTTCGACGCAGGAGAAGAAGGGATCTCCAGTAAATCCGTAAGGACATAGACAAATAGGTGAGTGGCTTACAACTCTACATTCTGCATTAAAAGCACAAGCTCCTTTGCAAGGATTTGTACATTTATTATTAACGCATGACAAATGTACAGAACACTCTTCGTTGTTCGAACATTCTGGTCTGCAATACGGAGCTTGGCCATGATAGCCTTCTAAGCATGTACAAGATGGTGCCTCGTTTACAACTTTGCAAAGGGAGTTCGGTCCACACGGAGATGGTGTACACGGATCTACAGGTTCTGGTAAACGTTCAGCTGCAAAATACATAATTATTATTATCTCTACCAATATCGTATAATGTAACACATTCTTGGTACTTGTTTAGGTATTTAATACTTACGAAGTTTAATACATCGTGAGAATGGATCTCCTGAGTACAAAAGCGGGCATGTACAGATTGGATTGTGATTTACCACCTTACATTCTGCGTTTACACCACAGGAACCTATGCAGGGATTGACACAGTGTTGATTGTTACAGGCTTGATTTAGCGGGCACTCCGCGCTTATCGTGCATTCTGGACGGCATGAAGGAGGAGCTCCTATATAGTTAGGAGCGCATGAGCACACAGCTTGCCCGTTTACTTCTCTACACTGGCTATTTGAACCACATGGTGTTGGGTGGCACGGATTTGTTGTTACTGGCTCTGCAACAAATATGTTTTGCAAAATGGAAGGTTTATATTTTTTTCTATTAAAAACAAAACTGGTGTGATATGTCCGCTTATACTAATTTCAATCTTACCTATGACGGGGCGACATCCAAGAAACGCGTTGCCAGTCGTGCGCGGTGGGCAGCTGCACATTGGAATATGGTTCACTACGTTGCAAGTCGCTGTTGCTGCACAAGTTCCAGGACAAGGGTCGATACATTTATTATGTATACAAGCTTTGTTACGATCACATTCTGAACTTTGCACACATTCAGGTCGGCAACCTGAGTATGGGTCACCTTGGAACTCGGGAAGGCAACTACATTTACCATCGAAGCATTCTGAATTGGCTCCGCAGGGTGAAGGATTGCATAAGTCATCATTTACTGTAATTGAAAAATGATTATTTGTTATTCATCAATCAGTGTATCAATTAATCACTTATTTATCTTTTTAACAAACAAAATGCTTATCAAGTTCAAAATTTTAATAGTTACATTATTTAATGAGTAGTTCACATATTAAGTCTAAAATTTTAATATATATAGGTATATCTAAAGATAGAATGTAAATTTTTATAGTGCAAATTAAACTATCGGACATTTTTGTACCTTTTGGTGGTGTTGGAGTACATTGGCTAAATGCATTTCCGGTAAAACCATCGCCACAAGAACAAATCGAAATATGTTGTATCACTTGGCAGATTGAATTTATTCCACAAGAACCTGGACATGGGTCTTTGCATTTTTGATTTATACAAGCCAAATTACTTGCACAATCTTCATTTATCGTACATTCGGGTCTGCAATTAGGTGGACTGCCTTCAAAGTTTTGTAAACATGAACAGGATGGAATGCCATTTAAATTCAGACAATGCGAATTGGGTCCACAGGGTGAAGGAATGCAAGGGTCTCTGTCAGGCCTAACTTGTACTTCTGGAACTAAAAAATGCAATTTTTAATTAATATAGCGTATGGATTAAACCACAATAAGAATTTATTAATAAAACCGTCAACTTACCTGTTACTACATTATAACAACTAGAGAAAGGGTCGCCTGTGTATCTGTTCATGCATGTGCATATCGGGCTGTGATTGATAACTCTGCAGTCTGTATTTCGGCCACAAGGTCCGGGACATGGCGATATGCATTTCTGGTGCTTACATATTTTATCTACAGGGCATTCAGCGCTTACAACACATTCGGGTCTACAATTTGGTGGCGAGCCTTGGTATTCAGGCATGCAAGAGCATGTACTTTGTCCATTCGATACCCGGCACTGACTGTTAGGACCACAAGGGGACGGCTGACATGGATTTATTGGAATGTTTTCAACAGCTGTAAGGTAATTTTAATGGAAAATTTATTATACTTCAAATCTAAAGGCATTGATATTTACTATTTAAACAGTGAAAATACCTACGTTTTAAATTACACTGAGTGTATGGGTCACCAACGTATCCATCTCGACATGTACACAATGGCGAATGATTCACTACTTGACATTCAGCATTTGCTGCACATGTGCCTGGGCAAGGATCAATACATTTATTTCTGGTACATGTTCTACTACTAGGGCAGTCTGAGTTTACTAAACATTCTGGATGACAACCCTCGTAAGGATTACCAAAGTATCCTGTAATGCAAATGCATGCACCAGCTTCATCCTGTTCCCTGCACACAGCGTTCGATCCACAAGGTGAAGGTGTACAGGGTGAGATTACTTCTATGGGCACCAAAGACGTAATTGAACATTGGACAGCGGCGTCACCTGAATAGCCTTCGGGACAAATGCAAATTGGTGTGTGGCTAACGACCCGACATTCTGCGTTTAAACCGCATGCTTGAGAACACGGATTTTGACACTTTCTGTTTATGCAAGCCATTTGTGAAGCACATTCACTATTTGTAACACACTCTGGGCGGCAGTTTGGCGGTGCTCCTATATATTCAGGCATACATTGACACGATGGAATATCTCCGCCGGTTTGTAGGCATATAGAATTAGGCCCACACGGTGATGGTTGACAGGGATTAACAGGTATTGGAGGTGTTGCGATAGCTAAAATAATAATAATAATAATCTTAGATAAAGGAACGATTACTCGAAATGTGATTTGCATAAATGTAACATACTTGTAATGGTGCATCTTGTAAATGGATCTCCTGTCATTGCGGATGGACATGTACATATTGGATTATGGTTAACCACTTGGCATATAGCGGCAACACCGCACGTTCCTTGACATGGATTAATACATTTCTGGTTACTACAAGCTTTATCAAGAGGACAATCGGAACTAGCCACGCATTCTGGACGGCACGATGGAGGTGCTCCCCGGAATCCAGGTAAGCAGGAACATACTGCCTGATTGTTGAACTGTCTGCATTGACTGTGGGCTCCGCAGGGACTTGGTTGACAAGGATTAGATGCAATAAATTCTGTAACACAAAAAAATGTGGTCAAGTATTAATGTATTAAGAAGAATTTAAATGGTGTTAAAATTTAAAAGAATAACACGCAGCTCACCTTTCACGGGACTACATTGTATAAATGCATTACCAGTCGTTCTGACAGGACAAGTGCACACAGCCATGTGATTTACCACCTCACAATTAGCATTTATTCCACATGTATGTACACAGGGATCAACACATCGGTTTCTAACACACGCTTTATCCCTAGGACATTCTGAACTAATTGTACATTCTGGACGACATTCAAAGTATGGATCCCCATTGTATTCAGGTATACAAGTGCAAATTCCATCATTACAATTGGCATTCGGACCACATGGTGATGGATTACAAAGATCTGTCACTACTGGTTCTGAAAATAGAAATATAACGGATTATTTTATATCGTAGAGAAATTACAGCTTAAAATAATGAATATTTATTAAATTGTTACCTATATTTATTGGTTTCAAGTTACAGCTTTGGAATGGATCGCCGGTGTAGCCATCAAAGCAAGTACATATAGACAAGTGGCTTTGAACCCTGCAGTTAGCATTAACTCCACATAATCCTGGACACGGGTCTACACATTTTTCATTGATACAAGCCAACTCGCTAGAACAGTCTGTATTGATAGTACACTCAGGACGGCAATTGGGTGGATTGCCCATATACTGTGGCATGCAAGAACACGAAGGTGATCCTCCTATACCCCGGCATTGGGAATATGGCCCGCACGGTGACGGTAGACAGGGATTGGTAGGTACTGCAACTACATCCGCAACTGGAAACATTTATTTTTATAAATTGTAATGTATTTTTGCGATAGGCTGGTACATTAAACAGAAATGTCTAGATAAACATACCTGGGGCTCTAAAACATCTGCTGAACGGATCTCCAGTATGTTGTGGTCGACAGGAGCATATAGGACTATGATTTATAACTTTGCACTCAGTATTCTGTCCGCAAACACCTACACAAGGATTTCTGCATTTTTGTTTTATACAAGCTTGTTGTTGGTTACATTCAGAACTGATAAGACATTCGGGTTTACAGTTTGGTGGTGTTCCTAAAAACTCAGGTTGACATATACAAACAGCTTGGCTATTTGTAACTTTGCAAACGCTATTTGGACCACATGGTGATGGCAAGCAAGGATTTGTTTGGATAACAGGTACATCTGCAACTTTGTCTTCGTAACAGTTTTGATAAGGACTTCCAATTAAACCAGGCAAGCATTGACATGTAGGAGCATGATTTATCACATTACAGATGGCATTACGTCCACAGATATTATTACACGGATTTTTACACTTATTTTGAATACATGCTAAGTTTGTAGCACAGTCTGAGTTAACGACGCATTCTGGACGACATCCCTCGTATGGGTTCCCTATATGATCAGGCAAACAAACGCAGGCTCCAGCATTACTTTGCTCTTTACATACTGCGTTTGGTCCACAAGGTGATGGTGAACAAGGTGTGAGAGGAACGTCCATTATTTGACAACTTATGAAGGCATTTCCTGTGTAACCTGGTGGGCAAAGGCACCGAGGAGTGTGACTCACTACCATGCATTCTGCTCCTGTGCCACAGGAGCCAGGGCACGGGTCTTTGCATTTTTGATTTATACAGGCCATTTCATTAGGACATTCGGAATTAGATATACATTCTGGTCGACAGTTTGGAGGGTTCCCAAGGTAGTCAACTAGACATGCACATGACGGTGATCCACCTACTTCTCTGCAAACCGAGTTAGGACCACATGGCGATGGTTCACAAGGGTTGACATATGGTGGCGGTTTTACATCTGTAACAAAGATTTATTTTTATTTTCTCGAACAATGCATTTAAATGTATAGCAAAAACATTTTTTGTAATAACCTTTAATAATACATCTTCTGAATGGATCTCCTGTATAACCTGATGGGCACGAACATATTGGATTATGATTTATAACTTGACACTGAGCTACCGATCCACAGTTTCCTTTGCATGGATCTATACAGCGCTGATTGGAGCAAGCCCGGTTTAGAGCACATTCTGCACTTGATATACATTCAGGTCTACATGTTGGTGGTGCTCCTAAGTAGCCGATAAGACACGAACAAATAGCTTGGCCATTAATTTCACGACATTGGCTGTTTGGACCGCATGGTGAAGGGTTGCAAGGATTAATAGCTTCAGCAATCGTGACTGGTCGACACTCCAAAAATGCATTTCCTGAATATCCATCTGGACATGTACACATCGGGACGTGGTTAAAAACATTGCAAATAGCGTCCCTGCCACAAGTATTCACACATGGAGCTACGCATTTAAGTCTCACACAAGCTTTATTTTGAGGGCAGTCGGTACTCATTAAGCATTCCGGGCGACAGCCCTGATAAGGATCGCCTTGATATTCAGGTAAACAAGTGCATATGCCTTCGTTACACACAGTGTTAGCACCGCATGGAGATGGATTGCACAAATCGTTTTCAGTTACGGTAACTGAAAAAAATATAAATATTAGTATTATAATAGAGCATTGATAAAAAAATACAATTATTGTTCTGGGTAATGGAAACTCAAGCTGTAAGAGTTATGATATAAAATTGTGTTGTTGTAGTGGTCAACATTAGGTATGATATTAATTATTGAAAATTTGAACAAAGAGGTACGAAAACATATTATTTGTTATACTATGTACTTATATGATATTTAACACGGTCACGAAATAGATGTAAATACGTAATAATATAGTAAAGCTCGTGAATGGCTTTATTAGCCATCCCAGCCAGCCATCATAGCCAGAAGAAAAAATCGGTTTACCAATAAAGGAGAAAAGGGTATGTACTAAAACTGTTTTGTTTTTACTGATTCCATTTTTTATTGATATCACTAAAGCTCCTTAATAGCTACTAAACAAAAGAAAATCAGTATGCAAAGAGGAGAAAAGGATTCTTAATTGTTTGGTCTTTGCCTGTTTGTACATATAAATGAATAAAAACTTACAGTCATTTTCAGGCACCTGTATGCAACGCGTAAATGGATCACCCGTGAATAGTTCGGTACAGCTGCATTGAGCTATGTGGTTAAAAACGAAACATTGTGCGTTTATACCACACGCTCCTGGACATGGATCACGACATTTCTCATTCATACATGCTTGATTACTGGGACATTCCGAATTGATCGTACACTCGGGCCTACAGTTCGGTGGGCTTCCAATATAATTAGGGTTACAAGCGCATGACGGAGCATTTCCAATATTGCGGCATTCTGCGTAAAGTCCACATGGTGATGACAAACAAGGGTCTTGAAGTGGTATATATGATGGTGGTTGCGAAACTGTAAAAATAGAATTATAATACCAATTTATCCATTAATCGTACTAACATTGTAACGGCGAAAGTTTGTAAGGATGGATGGTTGGATGTTTGTTACTTTTTCACGCAAAAACGGCTGAACGGATCTAGATGAAACTTGGCACAGAAATATATTATAGTCTAGAATAGCACATAGGCTACTTTTTATTTCGACAAAATTTACGGTTCCCGTAGGATAGATTTCACCAAAATTAAATTCACCAATAAAAATATGAAATAAAAATGATTAAGAATTACTTACTTTTAATAGGATAACATCTCGTGAAAGGATTACCGGTAAGACTTTGTTTGCATACACATATTGGACTGTGATTTATAACGTTGCAGTTAGCGTTTTCTCCACATGTGCCTTCGCATGGGTTTAAGCATTTTTGGTTGATGCAAGCCAAATGCGTCGGACACTCTGAGCTCACTACACACTCAGGGCGACAGTTTGGTGGAGTACCAACAAAACTTGGTAAACACGAGCATACAGCTTGGTGGTTGACTTCTTTACATTGGCTATTAGCTCCACACGGCGAAGGGTTACAAGGATTCGTTTCTACAGCTTCAGCTACAAAAGACACGAATTTTGATAAATATCCATACCGTAAATGTACATATTGAAATAATTGTACAAAACAAATATAGCTTACGTTCTAGCATGATGGAGCAGTAACTGAACGGGTTTCCTGTATAACCTTGCTGACATATACAAGTTGGCATATGATTATGGACTTGGCAAAGAGCATTTGCGCCACAAGTACCCGGACAGGGATCAATACACTTCATTCTTGAACAAGCTCTGTTAAGAGGACAATCGGAGTTTACTACACACTCCGGTCGACATCCGTCGTATGGGTTACCCGAATAACCATCTAGACACTGGCAAGATCCTACACCTCGTTGCTCTTTACATATTGCATTAGATCCGCATGGATTCGGATTGCAAGGTGTTAAGACTTCAGTTTGTTCGATGACTGGTATAACACTACAATATGAAAATGGATCACCAGTGTATCCCGTTTGACATAAACACATAGGTGCGTGGCTAACCACCCTACATTCCGTATTAGAGCCACATGCGCCTATACAAGGGTCTGAACACTTCTGATTAAGACATGCCAAATTATAATCACATTCACTATTGCTTATGCATTCGGGTCGACAGTTAGGAGGAGTTCCTTTGTAACTTGGTAGACACGCACAAATTGGATTTTCGCCACCGATTTTACACACAGATTGAGGTCCGCAGGGAGATGGTTCGCATGGATTAACTTGAGTCTCGATGGCAACTGCAAAGAATAAAAATATTTAGAAGTAAAAAACTAAAGGTAACAGAGCTACAGTGAAATATCATAATTAAGGAAAGAAAGTTACCTATAATTGTACATCTCACAAACGGATCGCCTGTGGTTAACGGTGGGCACGTACAAATCGGATTATGATTTATCACATCGCATACAGCAGTTGTACCACATGCTCCTATACATGGATTAACACATTTTTGATTATTGCATGCTTCCTTTAATGGACATTCAAGGCTGACGGCGCATTCTGGTCTGCAAGTTGGTGGACTTCCTCGATACCCAGGCACACAAGAACATACAGCTTGTCCATTTGATTGTTGACAACGACTATTCGGTCCACATGGTGTGGGATTACACGGGTTAGAGACAGACACTAAAAAATAAATACAATGACAGATTAGAAGACACACACAATACAATTATTAGTCTTTAAACAAAGGATAAAATATGTGCATATTCATATTATTTACCTGATGAAGGTCTGCAGTCTATGAAAGCATTACCTCTCATTCCTTTAGGACACGAGCACATTGGTATATGATTCATTACGTTACAAATTGCATTAAGTCCACAAGTTCCAATGCACGGGTTTACACATTTATTTCGTAAGCAGCCTTTATCTGGCGGACAATCGGTATTATATACACATTCTGGTCGACAGCCAAAATTGGGATCACCATGGTAGCCAATGATACATGAACATACGCCATCATTGCATACAGCGTTTGGACCGCATGGACTTGGATTGCATAAATCAATAGTTATCGGAGGTTCATCTAAAAGTAAAATATATGATTAATATAATTCCATTAGCATTGTTATCCATTACAATTTTGCAAATTACAATTCATCAGGACAGTTTCATATTTATGTTAGCTTATACTTTTATTTATTTTTAGTACCATGTATAACGCCTGTAACTGTGGTATGAGATACTGTGATTAACCTTTACAGAATGTGCCTAATCAATCATTATAAAAATTTAAATATATTAATATAGTGACTTACCGCGTTTAGGGAGTGACCTGCATTCACTAAAAGGATCTCCAGTGAACCCTTCCGGACACAAGCACACGGGAATATGATTGTTAACAAAGCAATTAGCGTATAAACCACAGGAGCCTTCACATGGATTTCGACATTTTTCAGCTTCACAAGCACGATTACTTGGGCAATCAGTATGGACAACACATTCAGGTTTACAAAACGGTGGTGAACCCATGTAAGAAGGCAAACAGGAACAAGATGGTACACCATTATTGTTTCGACATTCTGCATAGAGACCACATGGTGAAGGTATACATGGCTCTGACGGCGCAGCTACACTAGGAGAAGTTTCTGGAAAAACCATATAAATATATTAATATAGATAATATTCAATAAAGTACCTGACACGATAAAAAATAAGCAATTCAAATTTTTAAAATAAACTGACTTTGTGACTAATTTGAAAAATGTTACTATACATACTAAAAATCAAAGCAATAGTTATGTATCGTGTACTAGCCTTCTTAAGTATCTGGGTATTATATTAAACGTAACTTACGTAGCACTAGTGAGCACAAAGTGAATGGGTTTCCAGAATAGCCCGACCGACATGAGCATACAGGACTGTGGTTAATCACCTTGCAATCTGTATTTTGTCCACATGGTTTGGGGCAAGGGTTTACGCATCGTTGGTTAATACAAGCTCGATTTTGTTTGCACTCCGAGTTAACCATACATTCTGGCCTACAGTTAGGCGGTGATCCAATGTAATTTGGAAGACATGAACATACAGGTTGATTACTTATATCTCTGCATATTGCGTTAACACCACACGGAGAAGGATTGCAGACATTTACAATTGCTATATCTTCTTCTGAAAATTTTATATTTCATTAAGAGCCAATGCTATTAGTACCTAACAATTCATTGTGTAATATCATTAATATTTACCTCGTATTAGATGACATATGGTAAGCGGATTTCCACTGTAACCTGGTTTGCAGTTGCATGTTGGTTTATGATTTGTGACATAGCAATCCGCATTATATCCACACATTCCTGGACATGGATCTACGCATTTATTTCTATTACAAGCCCGTAATAAGGGACAATCTGAATCCGCTAAACATTCAGGTCTACAACTTTGGTATGGGTCACCGGTATAATCAGGCAAACAAGAACAAGATCCCGCATTTCCTTGTACTTTACACTCAGCATTAGCTCCACAAGGAGAAGGGTCACATGGGTTTAGGTATTCAACCTTTGGTGGAGCTGAAATATTATTCAAATACAATAAATGCACTTACCGATGAGTATGTCAGTCACCGTAGAAGCACTTCCTTGTTCCGAAGCGTTAGTTGAAGCTTGGTGGGGCTGGCGACGTTTAGTGACCTCCGTTATCCGTTGACAGCATCATTATCTTAAGCAGCGCCGTCCAAAAGCGGCCGTCATGGTGGACGGCCTAAGCTTTACTGTAAGTGCTATGTTATCTCCGCGTGCTCCGTAGTCAAGCAAAGGCATTAATATCACATTAACAGTTATTTATAAAGTTATATCCCTTCTGAAAGCTTCGTTTACATCTAGTTTTCCTCGTATCCGAACCTACTGACCTGATCCGAGCCTTATGTTTAAAGCATTGACATAGGTTCTGTACTGACGCAATCACCTTTAAACCATACAGCGGGCATGGTCACTATACAATTTCAAAAGTAAAGACATCCGTACAGTCCTATGTACATTAGTAAACCGTGTAAGGCATGACCACTATGTATAATTCCTTTATGACAAGCTCTTTCTTTAAAGCATGATCAAAATTATCACGCTTTGCGAAGCAGAGTGTTATTTGCATTTAATTGACGTGGATACATCAGTTGTTCTAAAATATTAATGTACAATTCCGTTTACCTTAATCTTAACAGATATTTTAAGTACAAAATACATTTGAAAGCAGAAATAAAGTACCTACCTAATGTCGATACAGGAATCAGAAATTGAAATAATTTTCAATAATTTACCATTACAATTCATCAAGTAAGTATCACAATTTCTGCAAAATACTTTTAAAGAGACATCAATAATAATATGTTTAATTGGTACGTTACCTTTTGGCATAGAACATCCCTGGAAAGGATCACCTTCGAGGCCAGATTCACATGCGCAAATA
The DNA here is from genome assembly GCA_963859945.1 of Euplagia quadripunctaria. NCBI lineage: Eukaryota > Metazoa > Arthropoda > Insecta > Lepidoptera > Erebidae > Euplagia > Euplagia quadripunctaria. Next base: position 13,484,650 of record OY982564.1, on the reverse strand, counting down.
GCACGATGATCAACCACTGAACATGTTGCACGCGCTCCACATGCTTGTTCGCATGGATCTTTACATTTTTGACCCATACACGCTAAAGTCGCTGGACATTCTGCACTTATTGTACATTCTGGACGACAATTTGGCGGAGCTCCAATAAAGCCAGGCTGACAACTACATGCTGGCGTTTCTCCCGAATTTACACAGATTGCGTTTGGTCCGCATGGAGATGGTTGGCAAGGGTAGGTTGTAGTCTCAGGTGGAGGTGCTATAAATACAACGATAATCATAAACTATAGCTCAGTGAATTACAACTTTTATTATGAACTATTCTGTCTTATAAAAGATTTGTACATATTTTGATCTGTGGGGTTTTAATTTTAGTCCCTAGAGATAGAACGAATAGGATATGTCAGAATCGTATCAAATCGTAAATGTAAAACCTGAGTGGATAACTTAGCCAGCTATGGTAAAGATAACATTTTTGTTTAATTATGAAAAAAGTATACCTGGTTTTGGATAGCAGTAGCTAAATGGATCACCAGTAAAGTCTTCATTACAAGTGCATATTGGTGAGTGAGCAATAACTTGACAGCGAGCACCGCGTCCACAAGCTCCTTCACAAGGGTCACGGCATCGGCGATCAATGCAAGCCAACTGCAGTTTGCACTCGGCACTTACAAGACATTCTGGTCGGCAAGAAGGAGGAGAACCGATATGACCCGCTTTGCATGAGCATGCAGCAGCACCGTTAGCACTGACAGTACATTCACTATACGGTCCACATACAGATTGAGAACACGGTGATAATGTTACTAAAAAAAAAATTGGTTAGTTTTACAATCAAAATGATACTAATCAATTATTACAAAAAGTAATATAAGCATATTTACCTTTTGGTATTTCATTGCAGAGATTAAATGGATCTCCTGAAGTGTTTGGAGGACAAGTACACGATGGTATGTGATTGTTAACCGTACATATTGCATTGGTTCCACAGGCACCTGGACATGGATCAACGCATTTACCCCTCTGACAAGTACGAGTTGGTGAACATTCACCATTGGTACTACATTCCTGTCGACATCCAATATCAGGATCTCCAAAATATCCAGGAGCACAAGAGCACGCCCCAGTGTCACATATTGTATTACTACCACAAGGAGATGGATTACAGGGATCAGAAGAAAGAGTTGGTATCACTGTAAAGCAAATATTAAAAGATACAGGTAAGAGCAATTGGTTAATTATAATTTTAAGTTTAATGCAGGTCAATTTAATAATAATTAATCAATGATTAATACTTGTACATAATAAAAGAAAGTGTACGCACCTATAATTTCCGAGCATTGAATGAATGGGTCACCAGAGTAACCAACCGGACAAACACAAATTGGTATATGGTCGTGTACACGACATTCGGCTCTAAATCCACACGATCCTTCACAAGGATTTCTGCACTTTTCTGCAATACATGCCTGATGTGACGGACAATCCGTGCTTACAAGACATTCAGGATGGCAATTAGGTGGAGCGCCCATGTATCCCTGGATGCAAGAGCAGGATGGACTATCATTGATTGGTCGACATTCACTAAAGAGTCCGCAAGGATTTGGTTGACATGGGTTTGACTGTTTATCCTTAGGTGGAGGAGCAACTTTCTCAATGCATCTTTTAAATGGATCACCAGTTGTGCCCGATGGGCAACTACACAAAGGACTATGATTAATAACTTGGCAATGAGCGCCTATACCACATACACCTCTGCAAGGGTCAGCACATTTTAACCTATGGCAGGCTCGGTCAGACGGGCATTCACTACTAACAGTACACTCTGGGCGACAGTCAGGAGGTGCTCCTCTATAATCTGGAAGACACTCGCAAGAGGCTAACCCTCCATTTTCTCTGCAAATACTGTTAGAGCCACAAGGTGATGGTTGACATGGCAAAGGTGTTTCATTGAGCGGGTCTCTTGTGCACTGATCAAAGGGATTTCCTGAAAATCCTTTCAAACAGGCACAGCTAGGAACATGGTTAATAACATTACATTCTGCGTTTGTTCCACATATGCCTGGACAGGGGTCAACGCATTTATTTTTAATGCATGATTTATCGGCAGAGCAATCTGAACTGAGTACGCATTCAGGACGACAACCATCATAAGGATTTCCTTGGTAATCTTCTAAACATGAGCACGATCCTGCTCCATCGCGCTGACTACAAACTGCATTAGCGCCACATGGTGATGGATCACATGGCTGTTGTACTTGCTCTGAAAAAAGTATAAAATAATAAGTATCTTTAAGTTGTAATATAATGGATTAACGTTTTCTGCAATTGGGTTTTTGAAAAAAAATATCGATTTTTTTAATGTATTTTAAAACTTTATCATAAATTATAACATAAAAACTTATTAGTTTAAAAAAATAATTGTAAATAATTCAAGAATTTTCTACTACAAACGCGCCACGATTAGTCGCCATGTTTGTGACTTCATAATGTTAAATTAATTTCCTGATAGTACAGTGTTAACGTCTTCTACACTGTCAAAACTATGACCAAAACACTATCAGCTGTGTGCTACGATGAGTAGAACTTAACATTATGACGTCACACGCGCTTGGGTTTGTTCGGGAACTGTCGACGTATTTTCGAAACTGGATTCAAACATTTATTTTTAATTTGATACAACTTTTTAACTTATATCAAGTATATAATTATGATCTTTCCATTTATTTACAATTTTTTTTTCAAAAATCCCATTATGTATAAATTAATTTAACTTACCTTCCTGAAGTACACATTGCATAAATGGATTTCCAGTAAACTTTTCTCTACACATACAAGAGACTGTATGACTTACAACTGTACAATCGGCATCAATACCGCATGAACCAGGACACGGGTCTATGCATCTATTTTTGATACATGCTTGATTGGATGGACAGTCTGGATTAATGACACATTCAGGTCGGCAATTGGGTGGCTGACCAACGTAATTTTCTACACATCTACAATTTGGTTTTCCATTTCTTTCAATGCATTGTGAGTTTGGTCCACAAGGCGAAGGATTACATACGTCCTCATAACTCGGAGGAATCATGACATCGTGACAACTTTTAAATGGATCGCCTGTTTGCATGGGGCTACAGCTGCAAATTGGACTGTGATTAATCACTTCACATCGTGCAGACACGCCACAGGCATTTATACAGGGGTTTATACATTTTTGATTAACACATGCTTTGGTTGATGGACATTCAGAACTAACTAAGCATTCTGGTCTGCAACTTGGTGGAGATCCTTGGAAACCTTCAAGACAGGCACATATTGGAGCCTTGTCAACATTTTTGCATAAACTGTTAGGGCCACATGGTGATGGATGACACGGATCCTTCGTCCGTCCGTCCGTTCCTTTTTCTATAGGACGACAATATGTGAACGGATTACCGGTGTAGTCTGTCATACAAGAACATGTTGGTATGTGGTTTATAACGTCACATTTAGCATTTTGTCCACAAACACCAGGACATGGGTCGTGACATTTGTTCCTGAAACAAGCTTTGTCTCTTGGACATTCCTGACTACCCGTGCACTCTGGTCTACAACTTTCGTATGGGTTGCCACTGTAATCTGGCAAACAAGTGCAAAACCCATTTTCACATAAGGCATTCGCCCCACATGGAGATGGATTGCATGGATCTTGAGGAACTGGCGTAGTAGAGTCTAAAAAACAGAGACATATTTATATTGTTCGTAAATAATTATTTTCACAATAATTATTTACGAACAATCATTTATGTAGATGTAAATGAACTAAGTGTAAATCATACCTTCAATAATACGGAAACACCTCGAAAATGGATCTCCCGTAGATCCTTCGTTGCACAGACATACGGCAACATGGTTTAAAACATGGCAGGAGGCATCAACTCCACAAGATCCAGGGCAGGGATCTTCACACTTCTGACGTACACATGCTAACGAAGCCGGACACTCAGTGTTAATAGTACACTCTGGTCGGCAAGATGGTGGTGAGCCCACATAACCAGGTGAGCATGAACACGCTGGACCACTTGCTAATAACTGACACCTCGAATATGGGCCACACGGCGAAGGAGTACAAGATGGCGGTCTTTCAGTTGTAGTAGGTTCATCTTCTAAAAAATGTCAAAATATCCATAACAATTCGGATATAACAATAATATGTCAGATATATCATATTTTTGATATACTTACGGTAACACTGTGTGAATGGATCACCAGTCATGCCTACTGGGCACGTACAAATTGGACTATGATTTTTAACAACACAATGAGTTCTTAGTCCACAAGAATGAGGGCAAGGATCATCACATTTTTGATTTACACATGCTTTCGACGTATCACATTCACTGTTTACTATGCACTCAGGGCGACATGATGGTGGAGATCCTACATAATTTGGTAAACAAGAGCAAACGGCTTGCATGTTAACCTGTCTGCATTGACTGTTTGGTCCACAAGGTGTTGGTTCGCATGGATTTCTCAAAGGCGGAGCTGTAATATAATCAAGATTGAGTTGGATTTTTTAATAGCATTTATATATGATTGAGTTTGTTGTTTTGGAATGGCACTTACGTGGCAGTGTTATTTCCTTGCATTGGAAAAATGGATCACCAGTATAACCTCTCGGACAGGTGCATACAGGTATATGATTTTCTACTGTACACTGTGCTAATTGACCACAAGTTCGGGGGCATGGATCGATACATTTGTAACGGATGCATGCTAAGTTTAGTAAGCAGTCGTCATTACTCTCACATTCCCTGCGACATCCACGTGAACTGTACGGGTCACCTTCGTATCCCTCAGAACATATACATGCCCCAGCTCCGTTATACTCTCGGCATTCAGCGTTAGGGCCACAAGGTGATGGGGTACATGGACTTGATGTTGGCGTCGTTTCAGCTAAAACATTAATAGAGTCATAATTTAAATTTTAGTGAAGCAGACACTTTCATAAACATGAATTAGTATAATCGGCTAAAAATTGGAATTTGAAGCACATAACCTCTTTACTAATAAGTAGTATTGGAATAATCAGAGAGATCTGTTAAAGGATTACTTTAGTCAGAACCGAAATACATACATATTATTACTATCAGGTCACATTTTCTACTAGGGTCGCCTGTAAAACCTTGCTGACAAGAACATATTGGTTTGTGGTTAATCGTTAAGCATAGAGCATTAACACCACATGCTCCTTGACAAGGATTTTTGCAACGCTCGTTAATGCAAGCCGTATTACTAGGACATTCTGGATCTATAGTGCATTCTGGTCTACAATGAGGCACTCTTCCAATGTAATTTGGCAAACAGGAACAAGCAGCTTGGTCTCCAATAACACGGCAATCCGATTTAGGTCCACAAGGAGAAGGATCACAAGGGTCTCTCTTTGGTTCAACTAAAACATAATATGAAATATAAGTTTACGTTAAAAAGGTAGCAGTGCATAAAAAAGGATCGTTTTGTTACTTATACATGATCTTTAAAGTACCGTTTCTTTTTCTAAACTTTAAATAAAGCTATTACTTACATTCAGTAGATTCAATAGGAATGCATTGTGTAAACGGATCTCCGGTGTATCCATGACTACAAGTACAAATTGGGTTGTGTGTTATAACTTGGCACCGTGCATTAACACCACACGAGTTTTGACATGGGTCTTTGCATTTCTTTTTGATACATGCCTTGTCTTGTGAACATTCAGAACTAACAATGCATTCAGGTCGACAAGCAGGTGGTGTGCCTATATAATCGAGTTCACATGTGCAAACGCTATGACCATTAACCACCCGACATAAGCTGTTTGGTCCACAAGGCGATGGGTCACATGGATCAGATGGAGTGGGCCTTACCGTAAATACTGAAATAAAAGTATATTACTATGAATAGTGTCAAATAATCATACAGTTTTCTTTTTTGAAATATGATATTGTAGTAGTTTCACTTCAAAATAATATTTAAATTAAATAATCGTTATTCTTCAACATAGATCACTGTATTTGAGATAATCGTAGTCTCATAAAATTTAAAATAATCTAAATCTCATGGATTTACCTTCTATTTCACATCTGACTAACGGGTTACCAGTGTAACCACTCAAACAGGTGCAGGTTGGGGAATGGTTAACAGTTCTACATTCGGCGTTAATACCACAAACTCCTGGACACGGATCTTTGCATCTATTATTGGAACAGGCTTTATTTCGATCGCAATCGGAATTGGATACACATTCTGGTCGACATCCTGTATATGGATCACCGAAATATTCCGGCAAGCATGAACAAGAACCTACTTCGTTTCTTTCTTTACACATTGCATTTGCTCCGCATGGTGACGGATTGCAAGGGTTCCGAGGCGGCTCTGGATCTTCTGTAAAGACATAACAGAAAAAAAATACTAAAAGAATTAAAACTAGTATTTTTTGATGCATGATGTACTGTAATGAAAACTTACGTTCGAAAGGTGAACAGCCACTGAATGGATCCCCCGTATACCCTAGCAGGCAATTACATAATGCAACATGATTCGCAACAGTACATTCCGCATTAAAACCACAAGAACCAGGACACGGATCCACACAATTTTCATTTTGGCATGCAAGGTTACCATGACATTCCGCATTGATAGAACATTCAGGTCTACAGTTGGGTGCTACGCCAATATAATTCGGTAAGCATGAACATGCAGGTGCTTCTCCAACTACTTTACATTGAGAGTATGGACCACATGGCGATGGAACACACAGGTTTCCTTTAGGCCCATCTAAGATAGGTTCTAAGGAGAAAATAAGATAGATTAAGAATAAAAGAACACAAGATAAGGTAAAATAATAATAATAGCATTCAGAGATAGAAAATAATAGAAAATGAAAATAATTTAAGAGAAAAGAAAATGAAGTATTTAAGAAACTACAAAATAAATAAAACATATTCCTTCAAATGCTGAAGGGGTTTCAATACAAAATAAAATTTTAAAATTATTATCTTTATTATTTTAAACAAATTCTTACTTTGCTCCAACCGGCAAGTAACAAACGGATCGCCAGTAAATCCAGCTTTACAAGTACAAATTGGGTTATGGTTTATAACTTGACACCTAGCATTTACACCACATGTCCCCGGGCAAGGATCCCTACATTTCTGTTTTATACACGCTTGATGCTGAGGACAATCAGTGCTTATCACGCATTCAGGCCTACAAGTCGGCGGTGAACCAATGAATCCTTCCAGACAGGAACAAACTCCATGAAAATCCACTACTTTACAGATGCTGTATGGCCCGCACGGCGATGGCACACAGGGATTTATATCGGCTAATGGCGCTAAAATCAAATTATATAGTTTCAGTAATTGTAATAATATCCTTATTTCAGATATAAGATATGTAAAAAATAATGAATTTACTAACGTTTTCTCTCAGGATGACAAGAAATTACTGGATTTCCGTCATAGCCGTCTATGCATAGGCATACTGGTGTATGGTGCGAAACAGTGCATTGGGCATTGATACCACATGCTCCTTGACAAGTATCTACACATTTGTTATTTGAACAAGCTTTATTTGAAGGACAGTCATTATTTGTGACGCATTCGGGTCGACAACCAAGATATGGATCGCCAAAATATCCAGGTGCACATTTACAGGCTCCAACAGAATACTTTTCTGTGCAAATAGAGTTTGGACCACAAGGTGATGGGTTACAAGGATTTGTTTCATCTTCACTCGTCACCGTCACTAACAAGGAAAATAATGTATGAGGACGAGCATGTACACCAAATTACAAATACAAATTTAACTTGCTAAACTTACCAATAAAGTAGCAACCACTAAATGGATCGCCAGTATAACTTTCATGACAGTGACAAACTGCTTTATGACTAATAACTACACATTCAGCGTTTGCACCACAAGACCCTTCACAAGGACTAACACAATTTTCTCGAATACAAGCTAAATTACTTGGACATTCTTCATCATATAAACATTCAGGACGGCAGTTTGGTGCCCTTCCGATGTAGCCAGCTTTGCAAGAGCATGCGGGTGTTTCACCGATTATTCGACATTGTGAATTAGGACCACATGGTGACGGAATGCAGGGGTTTTTAGAGATTGGTGTTTCTGGTCCTAGAATTAGGGCAAGAAGGAAAATATAAACACAAATTCGCCCAGACTTCATACGTCAATTTAAATTATAAAGCTTCTTTTGTTAGGCAAGTTAAAGATAACGCAGGTTTTGGTGTACATACAGACAACCATCTAATTATCACTTATTGGTTTACCTATTTGTTATTTAATTAAGTATTATTTTATTAACGTTCCATAACATGATAGGCGCGTAATACATTTAATTGTTTGGCTTTAAATATATACTATTTTTTTAAATTGCGTTATATTATTTCTATTGTGTTAATATTTTAATTTATTTCTTAAAGATGTTAAGCCTTTAAGTTAGCATTAAAGAAAATAAAAATTATTCTCTGCCGAACTCACGTTTTTCGTAGGTACATTGCACAAATGGATCACCAACGTAATGTTGAGGACAACTGCATAGTGCGTTGTGATTAACAACAGTACATTTAGCATTTCTACCGCATACTCCAGTACATGGATCTACGCATTTTTGATTCATGCAAGATTTATTGGGCATGCAATCACTGCTGACCATACATTCAGGGCGACAAAAAGGAGGTGAACCAAAATAGTTCTCGTCACAAGAGCACGCTGCATGACTACCACTTACACGGCATATACTATATGGCCCACAAGGTGATGGTGAGCACGGGTCGATGGGAGTTTCAATTGGGCCTAAAATTTATCATAATTGTTAATAATATTTTGAGTAAATATTGAATTTCAACATAAAATATGTAGGCTTCAAGTCCTTACTTGTGTAACAAGATGTAAATGGATTTCCTTCATAGCCTAGCAAACAGGCACAAGAAGGTGCGTGATTATTTACACGGCATTCAGCATTCATACCACATACCCCCGGGCACGGATCTTTACATTTATTACGAACACAAGCTTTATCTTTTGGACAATCTGAGTTTAAAACACATTCTGGACGACATTCCACATATGGATCACCATAGTATTCAGGAAGGCATGAACATGATCCTACACCGAGGCGTTCTTTGCATACAGCATTTGTCCCACAAGGCGATCGTGAGCAAGGACTTTCAACTTGAGGTTCGATAGCTATAAGAATAAATAAATCAACTTACTGAATATTAGTAAGACTTCATTATATGTATATTAATAAATAATCAGTGTAAAACTTACACGGGATAGGAGAGCATCCCGAGAAAGGATCGCCTGTATATCCATGATCACAAGTACATATTGGAATATGTTTAACAACGGCACAGTTTGCGTGAAATCCGCAAGAACCTGGACAAGGATTACTACATCTCTCAGCAAAGCATGCTAAGTTCCCAGGACATTCGGCATTTATCATACATTCAGGTCTGCAGTTGGGGGGGCGCCCCACATAATTTTCTATACATGAACACACTGGTACACCATTAAGGTCTTTGCATTGAGAATGTGGCCCACAAGGGTTGGGCATACAATTGTTTATTGGATCCATCGGCCCTGTCAAGAATATGAATACAGTATATTATTAAAGTAAAATAATAAACGTAGTGTATTTCAAATATAATATAACTTTTACTTACTTTCATCAAAGAAACACCTTACGAAAGGATCACCAGTGTAACCATTAATGCAACTGCATATTGGATTATGGTTCACAACTTGACATTGCGCATGAATACCGCACATACCAGGACATGGGTCCTGGCATTTCTGATTGATGCATGCTTTATCAGGTCTACAGTCAGTACTAACAATACACTCAGGCCTACAATTTGGTGGAGAACCAACGCATATATCAAGACATGTGCAAACGGCATGCCTATTAAAAACCCGACATTTACTGTATGGTCCACAAGGAGTAGGGTTACACGGATCCACTGGTTCCACTACAGCTGAATTAAATAGGACAGAAAATAGACAGATAAGTATAGTATGAGATATATAAATAGACACATAAAGAAAGATAAAGAAAGAAGGTCTTACATATAGGTGCGCATGCATGAAGTGGGTTTCCACGATATCCAGACAAGCAGTAACATGAAGGTGCATGGTTCGCTACTCTACATTCGGTATTCTGCCCACAAGCACCAGAGCACGGGTCCACGCACTTATTATTGAAACAGGATCTGTCCATTCGACAGTCAGTATTCATGACGCATTCTGGCCGACAGCCACGATATGGATCACCGTAATAATCATCTACACATGTACAAGAACCAGCACCATTTTGTTCTCGACAAATGGCGTTAGGGCCACAAGGTGATGGATTGCAAGGCAGATGAAGTACGTCTTTTGAAGCTGAAAAGTTTTATACACAAACATGCTATCACAAACAGGTACAGAAATATGTGTCATGCAATGGTAATGTAACAGCTTAGTACTATTATGTACTCGTATATACACTTGAAAATTATTCCTACCTTCTTTACGGTTACAGCCAGCGAACGGGTCACCAGAGAAGCCGTCATCGCAGGAGCATATTGGTAGATGGTTTTGCACAGTGCACCTTGCGTTGAAGCCACAGGAGCCCACACATGGGTTTACACACGTTCCTCCTAGACAAGCTAAAGCTAGAGGACAATCCTGGTTAATAACGCATTGTGGACGGCAAGATGGCGGAGCTCCAAGTGTGCCCGGTTCACATGAGCACACCGCCCGTCCACCTTCATTGCGACATGATGAATGTGGACCACACGGTGATGGCAGGCATGGATCGGGAGCCGGTGGATGAATAGCTGTTATAAAAACAATAGGAGTTAATAAACCAAAAAGATAAAAAAAACTTACAATACGTTATTTTTTAATTTGGAACTCTATTGCACTACATTGTAAAAGCATTTACTCACTCTTTCTGGTGCACTTTATAAATGGATCTCCTTCAGGTAGGTTTTCTGGACAGGTGCAAATAGGGTTGTGCCCGACGACGTGGCATCGCGCGTCTAAGCCACAGCTGTGCACACAAGGATCTCTACATTTCTGGTTAATGCAGGCCTTAGCCGCAGGGCATTCAGAGTTGACTGCGCACTCTGGACGACAAGCTGGGGGAGTGCCCAAGTAGCCCGGTCGACATGAACACGCAGCTCTATCACTAACTACGTGACACTCGCTGTTCGGTCCGCACGGCGATGGCTCACAAGGTTTCATTGGAGAGGCTAAAAAGGTTTAATATATTTTTGAATATGTATCGCCTTCTATATTTATTTTCACTATCACGCTATTTTGCATGGCATAATACGGTTATTAATGATGTTCTACACTAGACGATAGTCTTCTTATGCAATGTATGAAACAAAATGCATAGGTACTATGTATAAAGGTATAAATACAGACTTCGAGAATGATCCGACAATGTAAATACAGCTAAAACGTTTAGGTAAAATTAAAAAGCAAAGGTACTAATGTCTTATAAATTAGTACCTATGCTTTTTAGTTTTACCTAAAAGTTTAACGTTCTTTTCATGTAAGTAAAGCTAAAACGTAGACGGCTAAATGGATCATACATACTTCTGAAAAACAATTAATTTTCAATTTATAAATATAATTTAATACGTACGTGGTCGAGACTTCGGACGACACGATGAAAATGGATCACCTTCATATCCTTTGAAGCATGTGCAAATTGGCACATGGTTAGTTACGGCACACTCCGCATTTACACCACATAAGTCTTTGCAAGGATCTCGGCAATGGTTCGATAGGCAAGCAAGATGATTCGGACAGTTGGAATTCAGCGTACATTCTGGTCGACAACCACCCGAATAAGGATTGCCGATATTGGGAGGAATGCAGGAACAACGAGCAACATTATTAGTTACTGTACACATAGTGTTCTCTCCACAGGGCGATGGACTACACGGAGTAGAGTCAGATTTGCCAATAGCTACACAACCGATAAATGCATCACCTTTGTATCCTTCCAAACAGCTACAGAGCGGCGTATGATTCACCACATTACATTTAGCATTCTTTCCACATATACCGGTGCATGGATCAACACATTTCTCATTTATGCAGGCCTTATTAGATGGACATTCTTGACTAATAACACATTCTGGTCTACAATAAGGAGGTGTGCCTGAATAGTTTGGCCGACATGAGCACACGGGATGGTCGGATTTTATTTCACAAACTGAATTTGGACCACAAGGCGAAGGCACACAAGGATTTTTATCTCCACCGGGTGTAGGTGGGATCACTACTTCTGCACAAGCTACAAATGGATCTCCAGTTTGTCCGGGAATGCAACTACAGATTGGATTATGGTTCACTACAATACATTCTGCGTTTACACCACAACTACCTTGACATGGGTTGGAACATCGTTGATTAACGCATGTGTGTGTTTGTGAACAATCGGAATTGCTGACACATTCTGGTTGACACATTGGCGCTACTCCTCTATGGCTTGGCAGGCATGAGCATACTGCAAAACCTGTTGGTGATACTAGGCAACGACTGTACGGTCCACACGGTGATGGATCACAAGTAGATAACATAGGTCTCGGTCCGATTGTCAGTTGACATCTTACGTATGGATCTCCAGTATGTCCATTTTCACAATAGCAAACAGCGTGATGATTGACAGTTTTACATAATGCTCCCATTCCACAAATGTCTTTGCATGGATTTTCACATCTATTATTTAAACATGCTAATTCTGGTGAACAGTCACTATTGACAACACATTGTGGTCGGCATGAGACATATGGGTTACCGTAAAAATCTGGCAAACACTTGCATATCAAGGCACCGTTTGTATCTTCACATACAGCATTCGGTCCACAAATAATATTATTACAAGTATCAGCTGAAAAGTAATTTCACAAATGTTTACAAAATCAAATATTTAAAAATAGTAATAAATACAAGTATTCAAAAGATATGATGCATAAAGATTCCCTATTTATTCGCATGCAAATTATATGTCATAATTTAACATGGTATACTTTTACTTATCCTAATAATAGTTACGCACAATATTAATTTGGCATAACTTTCTTAAGCATTATTACTATTAGCATAATAATTGTTAAGCACACTAGTATAAATTCGAAAACATAAATTTGTTTGCGCATAATGATATTTAAGCATAATATTTATATACGGTGTATAATTATTATAATTATACACCGCATAATTAACTCGTTTGACCAAGTACTTCGTTTGTCATAGAATTCGGTTCTGACACTCGTCGGCCGCTGCTGCGGCACGGTCACAGTTCTAACCTAACCTAAACCTAGCCATTTCTGTTCAATTGACCTACCCTACTAACGTTAAATCGTCTCCAACTTAATATTCTATTAGACGAATAAACAATATGTCTTATAACTTTATGCCAATCAAAATTAGGCCAAAAAACATTAGCCCAAATGATATTTATGCCTACTGAAATAGTATGCCAAAAAACAATTGGCAAAGTATTATTATGACAAAAAAAAATGCCTACCTCGTTATGCCAAATTAAATTAACAAAGGGGGTCCCATGCATAAAATGAATATGAATATGAATGAACTTACGTATCTTTATAGTAGTGACTTTGCAGTGTTCATAGGGATTTCCTTCGTATCCATCTAAGCAATGACATATAGGATCATGTTGATAAACAGAACATTCAGCATTGACACCGCATGATCCTGGGCAAGGATCAATACATTTATTTCTCAAACATGCCTGGTCAAACGGACATTCAGAGTTAAAGACACATTCTGGTCTACAAAGTGGGTTATAAATGGCCTTAGGACCAACACAGGGATCGCAAATAGCGAACTGATTTCCATAGGTGTCGCACGAAGAATGGGGATCACATGGATTTGGTGAACAAGGCTGCGCTGTTGTGTTGTCTCTAATTATTATCGCTAAAAGTAAATGGATAGTTGTTACAAAAAAAAAACGTTTTGTTATCATAAAAAAATAAACAACTTAATAATAGGTGTAACTTCAATAAATTTTGAAAGCGATGAAGTAAGATTAAAATACTTACGTCGATAAATGCAATGACTTAATGGATCCCCAATATAGCCATCTGGACATAAACAAGATACTGTGTGCTCAGAACATAAGCAAATTGCATGAATTCCACATACGTTATTGAAAGAACATGGATCTATACACTTGTTATTGATACACGCTTCATTCGACGAGCAGTCAGAGTTCATAGTGCATTGTGGTTTACATTCTAAAGCCGGATCTCCTAAGAAATCTGGTGGGCAAAAACACAAAGCTTTGTCATCAACATCTTGACAAATTGCGTTAATACCGCATGTGGTCCTCTGGCATGGTTTCTTATTCGATTTTTGATCTCCAGGTGATAAACAACCCATTAAAGGATTACCAATAAAATTTTCTTTACAGATACAGACCGGCCGGTGTGATTCTACACGACATAAGGCATTAAATCCGCAAGCTCCGGGACAAGGGTCACGACAAGCATATCCTATACAGGCTTTGTCAAGTTTACATTCCTCATCTACTTCACATTCCCTTGAATGACACCCTTCGGGTCCATAAGCATCGCCAATGCTGCCTGAAGGGCAGATACACGTAGGTTGTCCTTCATATGTAGCTTGACAAATGGCTTGGGGTCCACATGGATTAGGAATACAAGGACTTTTTTGTGGTTGACAACCGACATGTGGATCACCGGTGAAGCTAGATTTACAGAAGCACATTTCGAGGTTTCCACTTACGTAACAATCCGCATTGGGACCACACGGACCAGGTCTACATAGCACATGTGGTGGAAGGTAGCCTTGAGGAGTACAAGATTTATAAGGATTTCCGAAATAATATTCTGGACAAAAACATGGTGGCGTTCTATTAGGATCGCATCGCGCTCCACTGCCACAAGTATTTGGTTCGCAAGGATTTCGTGACTCCACACAACCTCTGATGGTATTTGGACTTTCAATATAACCTGGTAAACATGTGCATTTTGCGAATCCATTCGATTGTTGAGTACACTGTGTGTTAGGACCACATGGTGATGGATTACAAGGGTTATTAGGTAGCCGGCAAGCTTGTCGTGGTGGATCCCCTTCGTAGTTTGGTAAACAGAAACAAGCAGGTTTGTTATCTATTAATCTACATCCTGAATATGGTCCACATGGATTCGGTTCACACTCGTTTCCTTCTGGTACTGAAAGGTAACAATACAAGAAAATCTAATTATTGGTTCTTATTATCTCTTCAAACATTTAAAACATTGTCTATTCATATTAAATCGTTGGTGCGTCTGTAAGTATCGTAAAAGTTTTGAGTGCCTGGATTGATTTATTGCATACTTACCTAAGGACCTACGTTTACCTACGTAAAGTAAAAAGTTTACGTAGGTAAACTGAAAGTGAAACAACTACCTATGCACAGAAGTTAAAATAATAAAAATAACAATGCATTAAGGTGTTTCTTGGAAACAAAATGTAATTAGTTAGAATTTTCTTCACTTTTAATACTAAAATACTTACTGCAATTTATGAAAGGATTTCCAGTTAAACCTTTTGGACATACGCATACTGGTCTTCCTTCGTCAGATTCGCAAATTGCATTTGTGCCACAAGGATTTGGAATACACGAATTTTTTGGAGGCTCACAACCAAGTTTGGCATTTCCGGTGTATCCTGGCAGGCATTTACAGGATGCACGGTGATTCAAAACGTCGCATACAGCATTTATTCCGCAACGGCAGGGAGAACCACATTTACCATTAACACATGCCTCTGAATTCGCACATTCATTGTCAGATCGGCACCCTTGAACTAAAAAAGTAAAATTACATAAGGTTAAGTGTGTATTCGTAAAAAAAAAATATTTTAACATAATTGATAATATAATTTAAAGAGAGATATTCTGAAAAAATCACATCATCATCAATCACACACATATATCTTACAAATCCTTTTCTATTTTATAATTTTTTTATCGTGTTTTAACCCCCATGGGTCAATTCACCGACCGACTGACTAAAATGACGCGGTGTTCCGTCACAAGTGGGTCTTTTGCATGGAGCCCGGGTAGACCCCAAGAAGGAACACATGCCGCCGCCTGACCTTGGCCGCCTGATCAGCAGGCGACCATACTGTAGAGTAGCATCTTCTGCGGGACGGGAGAGTTCTTGTCCTCTCCCGTTCCGTTCGTCTGTCCGGTAATGTTAACCGGTAGGAGAGACTACTATGTTGCCTCTCCAGTCAATCTTCCATGATGAGTCTTACCGCTATAATTGTGAAGTGCCCTTTCTGTTTTTATTATATTATACTAAATTATATATACCAAAACCCGTCAAAAATATCTAAATAACGAATATCTTTTTAGAAATGTAATGAGATATCATTTTCACCATCCTTTGAAGGTTGAAGGTCGTCAAATAATGTAATAACTATCAAAACAAAAACCTATAAGTATTTAACGAATATGAGGTGTAATGTTTGATTTAGGACTAGATTCGTTATTAGTTTTGATCGTAACTCTACATAATTATTTGTGTCGGGTAACTTCAAACGTAGGTAAATCCATTTTATGTCATTGCGAGATATAGGTAAAAAATTAATTCTTATCAAGATTTAGACTTTTATGGGAAAAATTAAATTATATTTGAGGAAATAGATAGTAAATAATTGAATTCTGTAATCAAAATATAAATACACATCCCAGAAAACAAGAAAAATGCGTATTTACTTTGGAGTTACCCTTGTTCGTTAGAACAGGGTGAGATTTAACCGTTATTAAAAAAGCAAGGCGAGGAGTTAACTATGTACCTTAGTTGGGGATACAATTTTTATAAAGATCCACCATTTAAGTACCATTAAATTTACTGTAAATTTAATTAAACACGTAAAATCCGGGAGATGCGATGAGAAACTTTTGACGTGTCTGACTGTCAACTGACGGCCATGTTGCATAAATGGAGCTTTCTCATTGGTTCAAATGGATTTGCCTTCATTAGGTAAAAAGGTCCTAATGGATTTGACTTTGTTTGATATAATTTGTAGATTTTATTTGCATTTTTCTTCAAATTTAAAGGGGTTTAGCTTTATTTGGTAAGATAGGTAAAAAGAAATATTTTTCAGCAATCTCGGCGTACCAAAAAGTAAAATATTTTATTTTATGGATTTACCCACATTTGATGTTACGCGACACATTTATACTTGTATTATATATAATACGAAATCTAACGATTATAATATGATTATAATAAAACGATAATAATAATAAATTACCTTGGAAGCATTCCAAGAACGGGTTTCCAGTGAATCCAGCATAACATTTACATTGAATGCCATGATTTGATGGAATGCATTCAGCATTATCTCCACATTGGTCGACGGCACATGGGCTTATGCATACTCTATTAAGTCTGTCACATAAGAGCTCCGGTGGACAGTCTTCGTTATACTGACACACTGAACCATGAGGTATTACTAGAATAATCCATTAATTAGTATCAAAATTTTAAAACATTAACAAAGTGATATAAAGGGAAAAGTTGTACAAAATATTTATACAACGGATTTTTTATTTGTGAGTACCTTAGTCGTTGTGTATATTTCAATGTACTACCATTGTTTAGATAAATGACATAGATACGGATTAAAATTATTATAGGTTGTGAATCATAGATGTGAAAGTCAATCGTCTATACTAAAATGCTTGATTGGAGAAAATAGAAGATAGTAGAATATATTTGGCTCTGGATTAGAGTACTTCAGGTGAATCTAGCGACAAACAGGTAAATCTTACCTGGAACACATCCGACGTATCCATTTCCTTGGAAACCTTCGGCGCAACTACAATCTGAACCGTGGTTTGTGTTTATACAGACCGCATTAGGTGCGCACGGGTTGTGTATAGCACATGGGTGTTGACATGCATTATTTATACAAGCCTCGGTCAAGTGACATTCTTCATTTCGAGTGCAACCAACTGAGTAAAAGATATTTATATTTCATACAAAGTTAGAGAGAATAATATACATATTTTTAAGTTTAAGGATGAATCTTTCATTATAGTGCCACAACAATTTTCAATTTACAAAGTGAGTATAATATAATATAGGTCCTTTTAATCAAGGAGAAATATTTTACAAGAGTCTGAATTTAGTAGCGTTTAACGTCTAAAGTAGTTATGTTAAATCATTTAGTACATGTAATTGTAATTAGTAGGTATCAGTTAAGCTTACATATTTTAGGTGAACATTTAACAGCCGGGTCTCCATCGTGTCCAGCGGGACACGAGCACATAGGCCTCTGTTTTACAGGTTGACAATTAGCTCCAACACCACAAACGTTGTCGAACTCACAAGGGTTTTGACACAACCCCATAAAACAGGCTTCGGTCTCTATACAGTCTCGACCAGAATGACAAGGTTCTGGTACCTTTGGTGTTTCGGGTGATTCTAGTATGTTACACGTTAGATACATCATTAGTATGTTACTATTAAATGAAAGTGAACATTATAGTGTATTTACAAATTGCATAATATAGAAAACTTCACTAAATAATTACACATTTGTCCGATAAAACGACCTTTAACTTGACCAGTAATAAAACTATATACTTTATCTTGTAAACAATTGTTCAGTTATGAATGCAAAACACCTTAATTGCCTACCTTTGCGTATGCACTGGTTCCCGGTGGAGTCATCGCATAAACAAACAGCGCCATGGTCGATAACTATACACGATTCGTTCTTTGTACAGGCATTTCGAACCATATCACATGGATTCTGGCATACTCCGTTTAGGCAGGCTTTATTTGTCGGGCAGTGTGAATTTATTTTACAGTGGGAGTTAATATGTAAGTCGTAAGTTGGTAAAGTAGCCTCCGTAGAAGTCACGTCAGTATGTGTCATGTCAGTCCAAGCAGAAATATCAACGACCTTCCTACGCGAGGTTATACTTTCAGTAGAGGTACTGATACTTGTAGAAGTATGTCGTGATTTGGATGGGATTATTGTTTTACCTGAATCTGAATTATATATGTCAGTAGATAAAAATTCGTTACCACTGACTCCTATTTCATTTTTCAATGTAGTAGTTCCTTCTTCCCAATTAGTAGATAATGTACTATCAGCATATTTAGTTGCAACTGTAGGTGTTTCGGTGTAATCAAATGATGAAGTACTTTCATTATCTGTAGACCCGGGTAAACTATTATCTACTTTCATTGCTATCGTTGATAATGAATAATTAGTAAAGTTAGTTCTACCTACGTCATTTTCGTTTTGAGTCGTTAATTCGGTTGTTTCTAATACAGTCTTGTTTAGGTCATATAGTTGAGTAAAATTAGAACCGACAATTGTTGGGACCTTGAATGTCATACTATTTGCCTTATCTTCATCTAGTGTAGTTGATTCAATGTTAGTTTCTGTACCAGAAGTAATATTGTCAAAATTTGACATTATGCCCTCAGTAGTACTAATTACATCTACTTCATTTACATTTTCTGTTATCAATTTTGTAGTTGATTCTGCCCCTGATACAGTTTGAGCTTGCTTAAATGGCTCGGTCATTTCATTATCAAACGTCAGAGGACTACCAGTACTAAATGTCTTAACCTCGTTTACATTTTGTGTTGTCAAAGCACTTGTTTGATCTATAGATGCAATTTTTGGGGAAGCAAAAATTGTAGTATCAACTGAAGTTAACTGATCAACAACAGTAAAACTTAGAACTTTATTCACATTTTGTGTAGTTAACGTGGTTGTATCTATATCTGGTGTCTGTGTAACTGTATTAAGTGAAACGAAATTATCTGTAGTGGTATATTTTTCTACTTTCTTTACGTTTTCCGTCATTGCATTAACTGTTTTTTCTACTTCTGAATCAGTTTCAATAATGAAAAGTGGTTTGGTGTCAAGTGCAAGTGTTGAGACGAATGTAGTTGAATCAAATATATTTGTCATATCGACCTTGGACGTAAAATGCGGGGTACTTCTTGTATATTCAACGTCATTTTCATATTCAGTATTACCAGTATTTTCGAAATCATTTATATACGTAGTAATAGTAGATGTTTCAATATTATCTGCATGTATAGTTGTTGATTTAGCTGTTGTATCATTATTTAACACTGTTTTAGTTGAGTCAGTAGTATCACCTACATCTACACCGGATGATAAATAATCAGAAGTAACAGAGTTTTCTTTTGCGCTTATAGGTAATTTTGTAGTAGTATCCATAGCCGATATAGTGTTTGTTTGATTCAAAGTTCCATCATTATTTAGACTCAGTGTTGAACTTTCTATTGCTGTAACCGTTTCATTTTCCTTTATACTATCAGATGCCGATTTAGTGACTTCTGATACAACATTTGGAGATCCAAGAATCTCATTAGCATCAGATGAAGATTTTAAGGGATTAGGGTCCGTAACATTTTCTAATTTATTCGATACAGTTGATTTAGTACTCTTATCTGTTTCTAAATTGATCTTAGATTGGTCAAGTGGCGTAGCAATATCTAAAACTAAACTGTGAGCTGATGAACCTGTTTCTACTTTGTTTATATCATTTATTGTGGTGACAGTTTCTTGTACTTCTGATACAGTTTTCATTTCATCTACAAAATATGTAGTGCCTAAACCAGATATGAAGTGATCTTCAGTAGTAATTGCCTCTTCCGTCTTTATATCTTGCGTTACAAAATTATTAATTCCATTCTCTCCATACGATGTATTGGATAAAGATGTTTTATTAGTAGTTATATCCATTTGGTTAGTACTTAATGAGATTGATTTGGTTGTTATTTTACTATGTGGTACTATTTCAGTTTGATCAAATATCTCTGTACTTGATTGAGTTTCCTTTGTGTACGATATCTCAGTTACAGGATCACTGAATATCAAATGATCGGGTGTGGTAGTTTTTTTGAATTTGTTTTCATTTTTTAGAGGCGATTGTATAGTCGTTTCTGTTCCTGATATACTTTCTGCTTGGTGATACATTCCTGTGATACCCATACTGGATATAGTTGTTTCCACGTTGTCTGTATTTTGCGATACTTGTTTAGTTGTTAAATCTATACCCATTATAGTCTCTGTTTTATCATATAGTTCGAATGCAACATCACTGGAAATTAAATAGTTCGTTTCAGTAACCTTATTCAGTTCATTTACATTTTCCATGAGTGTTGTAGGTTCAGTTTTTGATGCAGTTTCCCCTGTCTCAAATATATTAGATACACCTTCACCAAATGTGGATTGATCAGTTGGAGTGGCAGCCTCTACCTTATTTATATATTCTGTTATAGATTTTGTTGTCATTTCAGCATCTAAATAAGTTCCTGTTTTGTAAACGTCTGTTATATCGCTAGAAGTAAAAGCAGTGGAAGTTTTTAAGGCTGATTTTGTTTCCGTTTGATCATATGTATCTGTAACACCGGTTTTTAAATAATCAATTGAAGTAGTTGGTGCTGTTTCATTTATATCTTGTATTAGTATTTTTTTCGTTGTATCTATATCTAATATATTTCCCGTTTTATCATATGTCTCAGTTACAGAATCTTTTAAAGTGAAATTATCGGATATAGTTGTGTTTTCTTTATCATCAACTTCGTGTGTGTGTGGGGTTGTTATTGTTATTTCTGTTTTTAATAGTTCAGTTGTATGTTCTTCAAATACTTTTGTGATACCAACACTTACTGAGCGGTCACTTGTCGTAGTTATTACTACCTTATTTATATTTTGTGGTACTGTAGTTGTAATGCCATTACCAGTATTAGCTACATCATTACTAGTATTTAAGAGATCACGTGTAGCCATACCAATTTCAATGATATTTTCTGTTGTTGTTTTATTTATTATTTCTGCTTCTGAGACAGTTTCTGTACTGTCACTGATCTCTGTACTGCCCATATGGGATATAAAGTGATTGGAAGAGATAGTTAAAAAGTCAATTAGATTATCTGTAGTACTTTGAGTTTCAAAAACATCTATTTTATTGATTATAGTACTTTTCTTATCATCAGCGTAAGCAACTGTTGTTATTTTAGGTACCGATCCTGTATTGAAATCTTTATTTCTACCTATCAAATCGACGTCTAGTAAAGTACTTTCTTGAAAACCTTGTTTAGTAATCAAAATCGTACTTTCCATTTCAGAAACTGTGTTTGTGATTTGTGTTGGGATATTGCTTATTTTTCCATTGATTTCATCTAAATTTTCATCGATAGTTGGGGTACTTTTTGTAAATGGTAAAACAATGTCAGTTGTTAATCTACTAGTTTGAGTAGTTCGTATATCATTTTGCCCACTCACGAAATTTTTATTTAGATCTATTTTATTTATATAAATGGAGCCAGGCTCACTAGTTTGTCCTTCAGGTAGTAATATTCCTTTCAAAGTAGTCGTCTCTGGTATAGCGCTGTTTCCCATAATATTATCTTTAATCGTTTGTTGATTTTCTGGCTGACTAAAATCTTCTGTTACTGTATTTGGGATAATTTCAACAGTGCTCTGTATGATTGGTGTTGTTTTGTGACTTTCCTGTTTCGTATTGGAAGATGTTATTTCTTTGGCATCGGGTATAACACTAAAATCTTTTTTAATGTCCTGCATTTGTTCTGTTGCCACAGACGAACTCAAATTATTAAGTGTGATGGAGTTCGATTCTTTTGTGTTTGCATCAATTATAGGATTTGTAGTTAACGATTGAACATACTCTGATTCAGTAGATGTTGAAGGAAAGGTATTTTTAAACGAATTTGTTGTTGTCTCTAACGTTGTTTTGTACTCTTCAGGGAAATTTGTTTCTGTAAAGTGTGTATACGAATTGGGATAGACAATTATAGATGATTCGGTGATTTTATTTGGAGTATTTTTTTCTGATATTTCAGATACACTATCCATTATAATCGGCTTAGGGGATGTAAAGCGGTTCAGTTGAATTGCTTTTTCTGTTATTGTGCTCTTACTAACAAAAGGAGTTTTAGCCGAACTATACAATAATGTTTCCGCATTCATTTCAGTAGTAGATTCAAAATTATGGAAATTGCTTAGTGTTGGAACGGTATTTTGAACTGTTAATTCTGTAGTATCTTTTTCGCCCATTTTTGAATTAATTGATGTTGTGGAATCGAATGAATATTTTATAGAACCAGTTAAATCTAAAACAGAATCAGTTACACCTGACGAATCAAAATCATTTGCATTCTGTATTGTTGAAGCTGAACCTATTATTTTTTCTGTGAAAGTTTGTGATTCAGTATCTATTGATTGTTTAGTCACATATCCTGTTACAGTCTGTAATATAGTATCTGTAGCCTGCTCTGCATTATCCAGTGTTTTTGTAGTTTTTGTGCCAGTGCCTAGATTAACCATCCCGTTCGAAGGATTTTCTGTTGCTAAAGTGGTGGTAATGTCTGACAACGGTTCTGAAGATTGTTGACTAACGGTTAACATTTCAAACTCCGGCTTATTTGTCATTAATGGGTTTAGTGTAATTTGGCTTATTAAAGTGCTACTTTGATCACTATATTGCGATGTAGTTTCCGTAGTAGTATCTTTTGTTTCATATGTGCGGAAGTATGTGCTATCCGTTTCAGGTTGAAGATTCTGTGTAGTAGCACTATCTACATTTAACGCATGAACTGTTGAAATGTAGTCTTTAACAGTGTCTTTCATTATTGTTGTAGAAAAATCAGTTTTTAATGTGTGAACATTTATTATATCTGATTTCGGATGCGTAATACCAAGTAATGTACTTGTTTCCATATATTGAGACTCTTCGGTAGATGTTCGGACCATTATATCTATATCCATTGTAGAAACTTCCCCAGCGGGCTTGTCAGTAAATATTTTAGTGTCAATAGATGGAGTTAAAATTTCTGTATCCACTGTAACAGTAAATGATTCATTAGACATTTTCTCCGTAGCTGCTGATTCAGTTGCCGTATTGGTCTTATTTAATATTGAAGGGTTCACCACTTCAGTGGTTACATCCGTTTCATTCAGATTCATATCATTTGAGTTCATTTCTTCCATGAAATCAGTAATAGAGTTTTTAGTCACAGTACCTTCCACACCGTCTGACAAAATTTTATTCAAGTTTGGGCTTAGTGAAGTTATTTCAGAAGTGCTATAATGATTTGATGAAGTACTGCTCTCTATCAAAGAATTTGTGCTACCGGATTGTGTATGTGATGGTAGCGTTGAGATTTTTATACTGTTTTCAGGTATATGTTGTACTAATGTAACTCCCGTATAATTACTATTAAGTTTACGTTGATTTTCAGGAGTTTTAGTATTTTTATTTTCAATAGGTGCAGTTGACGAATGATTTACTTCTATAGTTTTCTTAGTATAGGGTTTTATGGTACTTTCAACGTGAATGGTACTACTACTTTGTAGGAGAACATCGGAGTCTATTGAGGTGTGGTAATCATTGATGTCAATGTAAGGTGTCGTCGTGGGAGATGTATTTTCATTTCCTTTTATTACTATTGTATGTGCAGTGCTGCTATCATAAACATTGTCATATTCATCTGCAGATCTAGTTCCGAGTTCAAAAATTGATGTTACAGTTTGCAATGGGGTCTTTGTCACCTTGTATTTCGGAATATTTAATGGTTCATTTGTAATATCTACTAAACCACTTGTTTTTTTATCTTTTTGGGACTGTTCTACTACTGTTGTAAAATCGGTAAAAGTATTATAATCAACAGTAGGATTACCTATACTGACTGATATATCCTTACCAATGGAACTAATTGACGAGGATTCAAGATTATTTTGGAATTCTGATGATTTATCAGTGGACCCAGTACTAATAGTGGTAATATCAGTTAAACTAAGTTGAGGCGTTTGTTCAAAGAATGTCGTTGACATCGCGCTATCTGTAGTAATTTCATGGTCAGTGATTTCGTGTTTAGATTCTACTAGATAAGATGTCGTGTTGGGTAAATCGTTAATGGTAATAGACTGGTCAGTAGGTACAGTTATATCAACAGTGGCAGTTTCACTTTTTCCTCCCGACGTGGTAGTGGATTCTGTTAGTGGGACATAAGTTCCATCTGTTAATGGGAATTCAATAATAACATTAAATTTGTTTATAGTTGCGGTGCTTCCTATTTGATCACTAATCATACTATAGTAGCAACCATTACAAAATATATATAAATAAATACCTTTAAAAGTATATGAATATAGTAAAAAATACATAAAAGAGAACATCTATCTACAAGTAATGTCATCCAATCCCATCCTAATCTAATAGTAACAAAGCCAAAAGAAGAAAGAAGAGAAATAAAAGTATAGAAATTACGAGTTTAGGCTTAATTGACCCACTACCATTAGTAAGGAACTGTTGTAGTATTCTATATTCCAGTTAAAATTGTAGAAAAATTTAAACGATAACACCATAATAAATAACAAAAAACTTAATTTAATCATTACTCCACACATTTATTGTTGGCATCGAAAGGGTCTTTAAGCCTAAATCCGGTTACTATCATCATATATATATATATATATATATATATATATATATATATATATATATATATATATATATATATATACATATATATATATATAATCCCATGAAACTAACACTGTCTCAAAGTGTTTCGGAGTATAAAACTTATAAAGAATTGCCTATCGGGTCTGCCGAGATGTCGTAGCCAGTATTTTGTGGCGTTTTATCGGACAAATGGTAATATAGTACTAAAATTATAGCAATAACCAGTTCATGTGGAGTTAGTTTTGCTATTCACATAATAAAAATAAAAATAGTTGTAGACTTTCAAGTAATACAGCTGAAGTCTACGAAATATCAATTATGTGAAAATAGCATGTAGATATAGAAGGCTCAACCGTAGTTCAAATACGAATAAATTTTGCATCATAGTTAGCTTAATTTAATTTACTCATATTAGCAATTTTAGCAATGTTACTTTATAATTAGCAAATTTGTTGAATTTTATTTACTTCGGTAAGTATATACAATATACTTACTTTCCATGCAGGCGCCCGAGAAAGGATCGCAAGGGACTCCGGGTCGACAATGGGCACAATTTGTTGTTGGAATTCCTTTTTCATCTAAATAAAATAAAACAAATCATCGGTATTGAAGTTTTCAAACAGAAAAACAAAGTTGTGTCTCGTCAATCATTTTACCTTTTAACTTTTACAATTTACACATAAGTGCCCAATCTACTTATAACGTTAGGCATAGTTCTAGGTACCTAATCGCAAATACCGAGCGCTTACATTTGATGTTAAAAATCACAAATTATAAAGGATATTGACAGGGCATTGACAATTTATTAGTTTTTTAATTAACAACAGAGATATTTTTAAACTTACGTTTAATGCAAGCGCAGCCATCACAGTATGTATTTGGATATCTTGCGCAGTCTGACGGTGTTTGACATTGACAAACTAAAAAAAAAAGAATGTACAAGTGTTCAATAAAATATTAATTGCTGTTAATTTTAACACGCACGCACTTTCACTTTTTTTAGCAGTTCAGATGAATCTAAAATGTATAATATTAAAATAATGCATAAATAAAGCTAAATGCGTGTCGTATGAAATATGCAATCGCATATAAATGTGGAAAGTGAATGCATGGGATATGATGTATGAAATGCATACATACCCTTTGAACAAACAGGCTGATGATCGATAACAGCGCAGTGTTGGCCATTAAGGCAAGGACCACTTCGAGCGCAAGGATCTCCGCACCGGCCGTTGATACAAGCCAGAGTCGGCGCGCAGTGATCGTGACTGCCGCATTCTGTAGCTGTGTACACGAAATCAAGATCAATAACATTTTGATTTCCTTAGCTCCAGACTACTACAAAACATAAAATTTTAACTTACAGAGGTACTTGGTTATTGTTCTATTTCAGTACCTATTAGTACGAAAGCGTACATATTATTATTTTTAAAAAATGATAATAATCGTCCTTTGCACCTGTGATGTTTCAGGTTTATATTTTGTGTAAGTATTTCAATAGCGTTGACAGATTCAGCGAACACATAGTTGATACAAAGCCGTTGTAAAAACTATGTGTCACAACGCAAACTAAAATTACATGCCTTACGTTCTATTTTCCGCCAATGTCCTGCGAATAGTGGCGCCCTACGGAGTTCATAAACATACGCTTCCAAATAAAACTAATAGTACTACTAATATTTGAATAGTTAATTTTTATATCTGTAATTACGGCCTGAACCTACCAATAAGAAAGTCAGAGATGCGCCTAAATTTATAAATTACAAAATAAATTAAATACAATAATGCAAACAAACTTTATCCACCACATGCCAAACATGCTCTCGTGCAGTGTTTGGTACTTTAATCGAGAATTATCCGAGCTAAGTCTTAAAATATTTGATGTGGAACCGCATCTAAGTACCTATATAATTTACATTTACCATACAAACCCATATTTTTATATTGTATACGATTACATATCTATACAAGAAACGATCTAAATTACCGTAATAAATGGTTTTTGCTAACAAGAAGAAGTATTTGGTATACTGTTTAGTTCCTCAGACTAGAAATTTTGTGACTTAATAAGAAAAAAAGTAAGTAATTATTGCAAAATATCAAACAATAGTTATATTATACATACGTACATATTAGTGTGTAGAAGGCATTCTATATAATTTTGCAAACTCTGTCTCGTGGCTGTTTTCTTGCATTTATAATTAATACCAAGGCATTGAAAGCGTTAAAATAAATTAAGTTAGAGCAACCACCACCGAAATGAGTGTGAAATTAAATGAATAATATGTACACTATAATATAATACCAACATGCAAGAAAAACTACCTGATGCAGAAGAAGTTCAAACTGTGGAGAAAGATAAATATGAACATGCTAGAAACAATAGAAATCAAAGATAGGAAAAGAACCGCATGAAGTCATAAGGTAGAAACTATCAACATTTCCTGTAATAATGAAGAACAAGATTATTAAGATTCATAGACTCTAATATACTAAATGGTAGGTACACTAATATTTGAATTTTTGTCACTATAAAATTACCTTTGATGCAGCCATGTTTCTCATCGTGTGTGAATCCATTAGGGCAGAACTTGCAAACAGGGTGGTGATCTTCAACTGAGCACGGGGCACCACTGCAAGCGTCTTTACAGGGGTCTTTGCATTGAAAGTCCCGACATGCTAAGTTACTTGGACATCCACTATCTCTTAAGCATATTAATACAGATGGATTACATTCTTCAACACATACGCATATAGCGCGGTGATCTACTACTTCGCATTGTTTTCCTTTCGCACACATAGGCTCTACAGACACTAGACACGGATTCACACACTTGGAATTACGGCAAGCCGCATTAGATGGACACTGTTCATCTCTTGTACATTCTGCATGTTCAGGAGCGCAATTTATTTCTCCTTTCTCATTTAAAGCAAATCCATTTCTACATACGCAAATCGGTCTATGATCTCGAACTTCGCATCTTTGATTGCGTCTACAGCTATTATATCCCAGGCAAGGATTGCGACATTCATTCGTGTTAAGATCACAAGCCAGTTTTGATGGACATGGTTTTGTATCAGAACAGGTATAAGTCATATTGTGCTCATCCGTAGACTTGCATGTGGGATCCAGACGACATGCGATTCGCGGTTGACCCACGTAACACTGAGGACATGAGCACTGGGCTTTGTGCATCAACGTTACGCATAAGGCATCTTCTCCGCATACACCGCGCACCGTGCAAGGATCCACGCAGTGTAAACTGAGACAGGCTCTGTCTACTGGGCAATCCTTGGCGCTCGTACATTCGATACCTAGGAAGATGAGAAAGAAGAAAGCAAAGTCGAGAGAGCGGTACCTTCAGCCGCGAAGAGGAAACTTTCTCACGAGACAGTGCATGCTTTTTGAAACTGATAGTTTATGACCAGAGATATGTATATAACGGAAAATTATAATACAAGCGATATGTACATGAAGCCGAACAAAATGTTACTGACGGTTTGAGAAACTTAAGCACGAACGGTGAGAATGCTTCCACTAATTAAACATACCGTTAATACAGATATGTTACGGCATATTGCAAAACTTATTTGTACACAAAGTAATATTTATTACATATAAGTGATTTGCTCAATTTCTAAATCATAAGGGTTCCCAAGGATGGATGTATAATATAGTTCTAGGGTAAAGATAGCGTAATAATTGCTAACCATTTTAAAACAGCTTAATTTACATATAACCTTCCTTTGGCACCCGTTTCTATCTATGGACAACTTATATTCAACCCATTCGAATACCACTTGTATATACAAGAATGTGGTACAATACCCCTATTTGTATTTATACAATATTCTGGGTAATTTGTTACTGAAAAAATATCTCGCCTAATTGTTTTATGTGAAAAAAAAACATATGAAAACTATGAAATAAAGATTGTATAATAGTGCATAATTTTGTACATAGTGACGAGACTATCGATATACTATGTTACTCACTGGTGTGACATTCGATATCAGCTTGGCCTTCAGTGCCGGGAATGCATCGGCACACAAACTCAGCACCTTCTCTCAAACATTCTCCGTTTATTCCACATCCTGTGGTTCTACAATCCACCACTGTTCGTTCCTGAGCACCTATAATTAAAATCATAATAAATTACCTAGGTTCTAAGTAAAGCTATGGTTGCATTCGGATTATAAAATGCAAAGATAGTCAAACCCAAAAACACCATTTAGTTATTACTATATTTTTGTGAATAAGTATAAAGAAATTACTTTACTACTAATTAATTTACTTACATTCTATATTAGGATCGCCATTAGGATAGTTTCGCGGACAAAAACACTCTGCCTCGCCCTGAGAACCGATGTGACATTGAGCGTTTGTACCACAAGATTTATATGCACATGATTCCATGACACCACAGAAACATTGTTTATGAGGATTACCCGCACAGTTCGGAGGACATGTGCACTCGTAGTTCCCATCTTCCAAATCACGGCAACGAGCACTCACACCGCAAGGGTTGCGTAAACAGCTGCCAGCCGGTGGCTTTGAGCATTCTACCTTTGCATTACCCAAATAATTTGGAGGACAAGAACATTGAGGAACTCCATTTACAGAACGACAAATTGCATTAATTCCACATGATCCTAAACAAATGTTCTTACATTTTCCTTGTGCGCACTCCTCATCCGCGCTACATTCTTCATTTTTGGTACATTCATAAGGTTCACATTTTTCAGAGGGATCACCGGTATAACCGCTGGGACACTTGCAAATAGCGCGATGTCGTACGGCAAAACATGCAGCATCTTGACCACAACTGTTTTCTTTGCAAGCTTTTACACAACGCCTTGAAGAACATACCATGTCATCTCCACAATGTGCATCAATACTGCATCCAGGAATGCAAACATTCTGATGGCATATTTGTCTCTCCGGACATTTATTTGTTACTGAGCATACAGATCTGCAACCTCCGTTGAAGCATTTTTCACCACATGAACAATCTGTGTCACTTTCACAAAGAGAGATACAATATCCACTGTCGTCGCAAGGACAAAATCCGTCACACAGTACTGTTTTTCTCTTACATTCAACCAATGCACTACCAGTGTAGTTACCAGGACAACTACATTGAGCTCTGTGATTTTGTGCTGTGCATTCTGAACATATTCCGCAAACCATATTTTGACTGCAAGGATCTGCAAAAATAATAACACATTTATATTTCAATACAGTCTAATAGTCCTGCAATTAGTTTTGGAAAACAAATTAGAAACAAAACGCCATGAAACACTCTTCTAAGGATAGGAACTTATATATCTAATGTTATTGTGTGAATGAGGAAAACAACGTTTGAGCTATACTGAACGTACGCTATACATTACCTTTGCATTGTCCTTTCAAACATGCTTGGTTAATATCACAAGCATAATCATCTCGGCAACCTTGTTTACAGATCCTGTTTTCACAAATATAACCTTCACTACATGCGTCGTCACTATTGCATACAACTCTACATATACCACGAATGCACTTTTCATTAGATAAACATACATTATCGCTGAAAATAAATTATATCATTAAATAATCAAATCAAGTTTTATTACAATTCCTGACAATATGTAAATTAATCATGGCACGATCTACATAACAAAAAAATAGTCTGTACCTTCTACAAGATGGATGACAAGTGTCTCCATAGCAAGTAAACCCTTCGGCACAGTTCTTGTTTGAATCACAAAGTGAGATAATTCTTCTGCAAACAGATTTTGGATCTCCTGTTAGCGTTGCAGGGCATGTACATAGTGGTTGATGATCTTTGGTAGCGCATAACGCATTGGCCCCACATGTAGCAGGTTCGGTGCAAGGATCAACACATTGGCCCGAGATACAGGCTAAATGATTAGCGCAGTTGGAGTTCGACCTGCACCCAGTAACACATCTTCGCCCATCACAAACTTCTTCATCAGAACATTGGTCGTCCGAAGTACAAGCATAACGGCAGACACCGGAGTCGCATCTTTCGCCTTGCAAACATTGAGAACCATCAACTGTGCATGCTGGTCGACAGCGGTCATCCTCACAGCGCGTACCAGTAGAACAGTCAGTGTGCATACGGCACGATAACGATGGAGCACGTACACATCCAATGTTAGGTGTAGGATTAGGTATTAAGTTTTCCAAACATGTACATGAGGCTTTTCTATCAACAATGGTACAACGTGCGTTGGGCCCACATGGGTTGATGTCATTAGCGCAAGGGTTTTGGCAGATATTACTTTTGCAGATCTCATTAGGTCCGCAATCTTCGTCGTGTCTGCAGCCGTATTGACAACTGTTCTCCAAGCATATATGACCTAAGAAACAGTCATTGTCCACTCGGCATGTTACTGCAAACAATATTTAAGGTTAGCGCTAAGAGTCTAAGGTATTTTTATGAAAAGATGTTTTTAAAGATACTTACATATACAAGCTCCTTTGCTACATCTCTCATTTAAGGCACAATGTTCATCCATTTCACACTGTGGCAAACACATAGAGTCTTGGCATGTATAGTCATTATCGCATTCTCCTGAGCCACCACATAGTCTTGGTACTACAATCAAAATAAATAAGTTAATACCGTACTTTAATTAAGGATTTATGAAGTAAATCTTTAAAGTGATACTAACTTCTTACACATTCCATATCTTGGTTTCCCGTAAAAGTTTGGGGACAGCTACATTGGAGTATATGGTTTTCAGTGCGGCAGACAGCATTCAAACCACAGGCTTTTTCCATTTGGCAAGGGTCTAAACATTGACCATTAGAGCATTTTTCTCTTGAACCACATTCTTCATCCAAGAGACATAAACCTAAATAAGAGATAAATAGTATTTAACAACTTATAAACTTTTGCGTTCTATGATACGATTATATGATGAATAATCACGAAATAGGTATCAGCCTGTGACCACGGCCAGTGCAACCTAGTCGAAACGTCAGGCAGTTCAGAGATATGTAATACCTATTTCGATATATAATTATTTAATAAATACGGTATTTAATAACTTTTAATGTACTAATTTTCAAAATTGGGGTATTTTACTTACTCTTACAAATTCCTCTGTGGCAGTATTGGTCATCCCCACAGTCATTTCGTTCACTGCATGGCATTTCACGAAGACGACAACCTTTTTCACTAGTAGGATTTCCAACATATCCATTTTTACATTTACATTGTCCAGTATGCCTTGCAGCAATGCATTCCGCATTTTGTCCACATTTAACAGTTTCACAAGCATCTACAAATTTATATACCGTTATTTGTAATTTCATTATTTTATGTAAACAGTATTAGTGTTGGCTATAATATTTAAACTTACCTGTACATTTACGAATACCATCAACAACTGTACAACGGGCTACAGGTGGACAGTCTCTATTAAAACGGCACTCCTGAGCTTTATGACATTCCTCTACATAGGGATCTCCTACATGTCCAGGTGGACAAGTACATAGAGCGCGATCTCTAAGATTTTTGCATTCGGCACCATTGCTACATGGATTCGATGAACAATAATTTATAACATTGCAACCCTTTACGGGGTCACCAGTATAACCAGGTTGACAATAGCATATATGTCTATGTTTTTCAGATGAACAGATGGTATTTTCGCCACAATTGTTTTCTACTAGACAAGCTATTTTACACTTGTTCTCGTTACACAATTTATCATCAGGACACTGAGAGTTTGAATCACATTCTTTCTTTTTACATCCCAGTAGGGGATCCCCAAAATAACCTGAGGTACATGAACAACTAGGTTCATGGTTTTTACCAACACACTTTGCTTGTCTTCCGCATGGATGTCTTTCGCACACTTTGACACACTGTGGGACACCTTTCCTTCCTACGCTACATCTTTCATCTTCATTACAATCTTGATCTGATACACATTGAACTTCTTTAGTACAGATTCTATTCAAACAAAACTGAAAATCAGGGCAAGTACTATTTGAATCGCAAGTTATGCGACAGGTGTCTTGGATGCAGATTTGATCACTTAAACAATCTCTTGCGTTTTTGCACAAACCTAAAAATAAATTTAATTTCAGTTAAATATTGAATCACATATTAGAGAACCCTAAAAATAAAATACGACGTTCACGTTACGAAAAACATATATACAAAATATAACTAAAATGTATTGAGGTAAGACACCACCGATTTCAGCTCGAATACTGGACAATTAATTTTATAATTTAAAAAAATGGAATGGTTTCATACATTGACGAAAACAACTCGGTGAAGTATATAACCAAGAGTATACAAACACTACGTTAGAGTATATAATTTGACACAGCATTTGTCGAAGCAAAAATAAACACTCCCAACATTGCGCGTATTTATGAGTATCGGTAACCACTGTCTATAAAATAAACAACTTAGTTGCATAGAAAAATAAATCATTTTAATATAATCTCGTTAAAATTAGATGTACACTTACCGACACATAGATTGTCAACACACTTAGTTCCAGACGAACAACTGCTATCATCTGTACAATACTGTAAAGGTACACACCCAAGAACAGGATCGCCAGTATAACCAGATGCACATGAACAATGTCCGATGTGATTTCTAGAAAAACAATCAGCATTTCTTCCACACGCGCGAGGTATGCTACAGGAATTTTTACATTTATAATTAACGCACGCTTCCTCTGATGAACAATCGCTGTCTTCAATACATTCGAATTTGATACATTTCTTGTATGGATCACCTTGACTATCGGAAGGACACTCACAAATGGGATTGTGTTGTGAAACTACACACTCAGCATTTTCTCCACAAGGAGAAAACTTTTTACAAGGATTTGTACAATAATTGTTATTACATTTAGTTTTCTCGGAACAATCATCATCGGAAAAACATTCTCCGGGTAGTTTGCAGTTGCCAGTGGTTGCATCTAATACGGTTCCATTTACACAAGAACATGAATACGAACCACGATTATTTATGCAATGAGCATTATTGGGGCACGGATTACGGAGGCATTCGTTTATATCTTTGCAAACATTATTTTCTAAATCATATCCATTTGGGCAGGTGCATAGAGCTTTATGGTTTTCTATAGAACAAATTCCTCCTTGACATGCAGATTCTTCACATTTATCTGTAAAAAACATAGAAGTATGTTACAATTTTTTTAAATAGAATAAAGTGTGCGTGTTAACTTATACGTGAATACTTACCGGAGCACTTGTTATTTCTCTTGTTGCAATATTTGTCATTCGAGCAATCAGTATCTTCTATGCACTCTACTTTGAAACAACCAATTTTCTTATCGAGTGGATTTCCAAGAAAGCCTTTCTCACAGGAACATATTACTCTATGGTTCACAACCAAACATATAGCATTTAAGCCACAAGCTTTACTTTGACATGGGTTCGAACACTTCCCTCTTATGCAAGCAAGTGAGTCTTCACATTGGTTATCATTTCTACATTGATTCGGTAATAGGCAGCCACTTGTATAAGCATCACCAATTGCTCCTACAGAACACACACACTTGTAAGATCCAGGTGTATCGACACATTGGGCTGATGGATGACATGGATTTTTAAGGCATTCGTTAATGTTTGTACATTCATCATTAGCTAGCTCAAAACCTTCAATACATTGGCATTTCGTTGATTTGCATAACTGGTTATTCAGACAATCGGAATCTATTTTGCAACCAGGAACGCATATACCTGAACTGCAGTGTTCACCGTGCAAACAATTACTACTTGAATGACAAATTTTGTGACATCTGTTATCACTACATTTTTCTCCTATAGCGCATCCAGAATCATCGTTACATGGCACTTGACAGAGATATCCGATGCACATGTGATCTGGGGGGCATTCTGATGTTCTAGTGCACGAGCTAGGTTTCCGTACACATCCTTGTTGAGGCGTCGGTGTTCCTTGAAATCCGAGAGGGCATTCACACCTCGTACCGTGATCACTCCTTGAACAAATGGCATTTGGACCACAAGCTCTTGTTGATAAGCAAGGATTAGAACATTTATTATTCAAACAAGCCTCTTCACTGGGACAATCTCCATTGCTTCTACATCCAATCAGACATTGTCCTCCTACACAAGCTTGCCCTATGCCACATTGTGTATGTTTAGCACATTGTGTAATACAAAAATGTTTGGCACATGTCTCCCCTGGATCACATTGACTTGAATTTTTACAAGCTGTAAAACATTGTCCATTGGAGCAAATATCTCCACTGCAATCCAGTTCACTTGAACAAAGCAGTAATTTCTTCTTACATGCGTTACCTTTAATGCTTTCATAGCCGTCGGGACACATACAAATTGCTTTTCTGTTAACAACTTTGCACAGTGAGTTAATTCCACAAGCACCCTCACAAGGATTAACACAACGGCCCTTAACACACGCTGTCTCCAATGGGCAATCTTCATCGCCAGTTGTACATTGATCTTGGTTCCGGCAAGCTCCATTAAGATCTTTCACATATCCTGTCGAACATCTACAAACGAATGATGAATGTCGTGGTTCACAAACAGCTGTAGGGTGACAGGGATTGGGATTGCAAGCTTCAATCTTTTTGCAGTTAACATCAGGTACAGGGTCTGCTTTATATCCATTAGGGCATTGGCAATTTAGTTTGTGATTTTCTGCTATACACACGGCATTATCCCCACATGAGTCTTCTCCACAAGCATTTATACATGTATGTGTTATACGGTTACACAATTCATGGGATAGACAATCTGCATTATAAATGCAAGGGACGGATTGACATCCTTTCTCTAAATCATTCGGGTTTCCAGTAAATGGACCGGAAGGGCACTGACATTTCGCAATATGGTTGTTAGTTACACATACTGCATTAGGACCACATATTGTATTTTGACAAGCAGAAACACATTTTTTAACGTCACCCATGAGTTTACATAATTCGTTTTCTCGGCATTGTGCATCATCTGAGCATTCGTTCTTGTTTATGGCAATGCAACCATCACGGTCATTTGGATTGCCTGCAAAACCAGATAAACATTCGCATTGACTTTTATGATTTCTTGAAACACATTTAGAATTTTGCGGGCATGTGAATAAAGAACAACTGTCTTGACATTTTTTAACTCCAAGAATATCTCTTTGACATGACATATTGTCATCGCAGTGGTCATCGCTTTTACAATTTGGTGTCGACGGTTGCTCACAATTAGAATTAAAAGAATTCCAAAGGAAGCCCTCCTTACACTCACAGCGTGGATTGTTTTCTATAATTCTGCAAATTTCATTAGCACTACAAGCGATTGTTGAACATAAATCAACGCATCGTCTAGCTAAACCATCTACTGAAATACATTGTTCTAGTTCATTACAATCCCTGTTTTCATTACATTCTAGCTCAGGCATATTGTGCATATCTAAATGACAGCCAGTTTTAGTGTCAGTAGGTTTTCCAATATATCCTTCTGCACATATGCAATGGGCTTGATGGTTTGCACCTATGCATAGAGAGTTTGGTCCACATTGCAATTTACTGCAAGAATCTACGCACTTGCGCACATTTTTAGCTATTTGGAAGCATATTTCTGAATCTTTACAATCTCCATCAACCATACATTTGTTGTCTGGAATACAACCTCGTTGTAAGTCGTTTGGATTTCCACTATGACCAGGAAAACAGTGACAACTACCTTCTTCACACAGAGATTTTGGGCCACAAATCATACTGCTGCATACATCAACACATTTAGATTTTTCACAAAGAAAGCCTTCGGGACAAGTAGCGTTATGAGAGCATGTGCAAATATTTCCATCTATGCATTTGGCAACAGAAACTTGTGAACATAATTCGTAAGGATTTCCAACATAACGACTTTTACAAATACAACTAAAGCTGCCAGGTGTATTTATACAAATTGCGTTTTCAGCGCAAGGTTTACTACTACATTCATCTATATCGGTGCACTGAATATTAGGATTTCCAATATAGCCTGGAGGGCATAAACATTCAACATGAGATCGTGTTTGTTGACATACTGCATTGACGCCACACGAGGCTTTAGCACAGGTAATCTGTCTCCGAGGTAGACATTTTACATAAGGGTTTCCGGTAAAACCTTTATCGCATTTACATATGTTGTTTTGTCCATAAACACAATGTGAATTTTGAGCGCATTCAGGATCACACGCTGGTGGAGAAACAGCTGTAAAATAAATACATATTAATACAAGGTACTAAACTGAACTCAGACATGATTGGACATGACATTGATAACTTACGTGGCATGCACAATAAATCAGGATTTCCAACAAAGAATGCATTACAGATGCATTTGCCGCTTTCTTCATCACATGAAGCACCAACACCACAAACTACACCCTCACATCGTTGTCTACAACGACCAGCCACACACATTAACGGTTTCTCACAAGGGACGCCCGGGCCACAAGTGTCTCTCCTGCAGGCACCTCCAGGGAATGGATTACCAACCATACCCTCAGGACAAACGCAAGTTGGACCCGTTTTTGATATTATACATTGAGCACCGGAAGCACATGAATACGTATCACACCCTGAAAATAACAATCATTTTGTTAAAAATGGTCATTTAGGAGCTACTTTGTAAAATTATATATTCTATATATGTACTTAAACTAATACATTTATATTTTTAATGTCACGAATGTAATGCTTACCAGATATACATTTACCACCTTCTGGTTTAGTATAGCCAGGATTACAACGGCACCAAGCAGCATGATCGTCAACTTGACAAAACGCATTTGATCCACAAGTAACACTTGCACAAGGTGACTGGCAAGTATTGTTCAAACAAGCGAGTGTATTCGCGCATTCATCATCAGAAACACACGCTAAACGCTTTTCTGTAGGCAGTTCAGATGTACCTGTAAGAAAATACATACATATATAACATTACTAATTATTATTTAAATACTATTAAAACTTAAGAAATACACTAATAAATTCTTCATAAATACTTACATCCACTTTTGTATGGATCACCAACTAGGTTCGGAGGGCATTCACATTGGTATCCACCTTTTTGGTCGTGACAAATCGCACCAAATGCACAAGGTGCACTGTGGCACTCATTGGTATTAGTACAACCTGTATATGGATCACCTTCATATCCAGCTAAACACATACATCGAGGAGGGTCGCTAGGCGTACATTTAGAGTTAATACCGCAAGTGAACCTTTCACATGGACTCTTGCATTTTTGACCGTCACTAACATCTAAATAAAACGGTGGAGGGCACACGCATTGACCAGGTTGAATACACTTTTCGTTTGGGAAACAGTCTGAATCACTCATACAACGTAATACAATTTGGTTTAGTGTACAACGTCCAGATATTGAATCCTGGCTGTAACCTGGAGGACATTTACACATGTAAGAGCCAATTGTATTTATACATTCCGCACCAAATCCACAAGCTGGTTGGCCAGTCGTACACTCATTTATGTCTTCACATGCACCCTCTGCGGTTTGGATAAATCCAACTGGGCAGGCGCAGTAACTGACACCATCCGAAATTATAATGCACTCTGCACCTTTTCCACATTTGTTATCTTTTTTGCAACCAGAGAGCACACAATTTCCATTAACTAATTTGTATGGAGGCTGACACTGACAAGATAAATCATTACATATTTCACATAGGTTGTATGGATTCCCACTATATTCTCCAGGACACTTGCATTCATAGCTTCCTGGTAAATTTTTACAGATTGCATTCAAACCACAAGGCGATCGGCCACTTTGTGTGCATTCATTAATATCTTCACATAATCCTGTTTCCTTACTGCGTGAAAATCCTTGAGAACAGACACAAACATTTTCTCCATCGTGTAAAATGCATTGTTCTCCCTGTGGGCAGGGATTAATGCTGCTGCATTCACTTGGCATTTTTCCTGGAACACAGCCGGTAACGTAGGGATCACCGCTGAAGCTTCCCGGACACTCACACTGAAAATACCCCGGTAGATTTTTGCAAACCGCACCAGCACCGCAAGGGTTTTCGTTACATTCATTAATGTCCTGGCAACCGGTTGGTGATGAAGGGTCGCCAGCAAACCCACCTTTACAGGTACATTGTGCAGTTTGTTCATTTAGGAGACATTCAGAATTGCTTCCACAGTGTAATGTCTCGCAAGGATCTGCAACAAAAAAGAGAAATGAAAAACATTACAATTTACTTTTTAAAGATGTTATTAAATTTGTTGATGCAAAGCATACTCACGACGGCATTCATTTCCAATATTTGGCTCTGGGCACAAACATCGTGCGTTAGGATCGCAGACTGCATTTCCAGGACAATCATTGTCATTTTTACAAGAAACTATTTCAACACATCGTACCCTAGGATCGGGATCTGGTATAGTACCTTCGGGACATTTGCAGTTGTATGAACCATCTAGATTATTGCATTCTGCACCGATGCCACAAGCTCCGTCTATTTGACACTCATCAATATCAGTACACTGTTTATAAGCATCACCGGTGTATCCTTCTGGACACTGACAAGTGAAACTGCCAGGAATATTAGTGCAGTGTGCAAAATTGCCACATCCACCACTAACAGGTCCCACTATAGCATCGCATTCGTTGATATCGATACAGCCTACTGCTATATCTGTTGGATCAAATGTCCACCCATTTTCACAGACGCAATATGCTTCTAATCCATCAGGTTTACAAAATGCATGCTCACTACACTGCACATCTTCGCAAGGAGCACGGCATGCTATACGAGGTGGAGTACCGATATATCCAGCAGCACACTCGCAGTTATACCCACCTGGTGTGTTTACACATACTGCATTCTCTCCGCATATCGAAGAATTAGCACATTCATCAATGTCAATGCAAACTGATCCTCGAGCATCAAAGCCGTCCTTACAAAAACATTGGTTCTCAATACATTCAGCATTATTAGTACAATCAAAGTTTGATTTACACAGTGTATTAACATCAACCTGAAATTGATTACATTAATTATGAATATCGTAGCCACTATTTGTACATAAAATATAATAATCGATAACGTTACCTGTTCACAAGCAATCTGAGGATCTGGTTGGGCTCTGTATCCTTGAGGGCAAATACAATTGTAACCTGGCACAGCGTTTTCACAAATTGCATAGGTGCCGCAAGGATGTTCAAGAGCTTCGCACTCATCGATGTCCCTACATCCTCCCGGCGTTCGAGCATCTCCTGTGTATTCTGGCTTGCATGCACACACGAAGCTGCCCAGAGTGTTGGTACATAATGCATCAGCGCTGCATACAGCTTTGCTACTCTTACATTCATCTATGTCTGGTATAACAAACAACGCAACATCTAATTATAAGTGCCACGTGTGGGATCACCGATATTTACAACCAGTAGGTACGCCAACTGCCACTATGAAGAAAAAGTGATAGATACATAGACGACTCGGAAGGCGAAAGTAGAATCGACGAAAGAAAAGAAGAAAAACTGTTGAAAATGATAATAAGAGCACGAAGTGATGAAGTAAGAAATCCTTCGGTATAACGCTTAAACACACATATAAACGTAATCGTCAAAAGGTTTTGTTGTTGCCGACGACACAGCGAAATCTATCAGAAGGCACTGAAAATATAGATTTGTTTAGATGTTTCTGATGTTAGGATCAGTTGAATTAGTAAAAGCGTGAAGCTACCGAGCAACGACGTCCAGTGGTTTTGCGCTCGGCATGTCAAACCCGGTCAAGTTAAGTAATTGTCACTAAGCGTTAGACCACAGAAAATAAAAACTGTTAGGTTTAGGACACCTACTACTGACGTAATCAATAGAAGCTTACCAATACACTCTACGTTCGCATCTCCATCGAAACCTGGTGGGCACACACATCGATAACCGCCTGGTAGATTTTCGCAAAGAGCACCAATGCCGCAAGAAGAATGCGCGCATTCGTCCTGGTCTCGGCAGCCGACGCGAGGATCACCCTCATAGCCAGGCGGGCAGCTGCACTCGTAGCCACCTTCCACGTTACGACAAATGGCTCCAGGTCCACAGCTCTCACTGCTAGTGCACTCGTCGATATCAACACACTACATGTGGAATAATACCAAATTAATACATGAAAGTTTCAACCTGCATTCGTAAAAATATGCAAACACAAAAGGAACGAGATTACTACTACAGAGATGACAAGTGCCGAGCATTAGAAACAGTTATAACAACATTTTGTGTTTAGTAAACAACTCTCCGATAGGATATATAGTATTTTCATATATCTGATAGAATCTGTAAAATTACGTACGCCATCGAAAGCATTTCCAGTATAACCAGCTTCGCATGCACATGTATAGTTTCCTGGATAGTTTTGACAAACAGCATTCACGCCACAAGCGCCGGGTCGTCGACATTCGTCAATATCTACAACATTCATATGATTATTATGATATTTACATGCTAGAAAACATAGCGTACTTCAAGTGTAAACTAATAAGCAGCACAGGGTCGACTACGATGCAAGCCAGTTTAAATATGCAGTTGACCGTTTAAAAGTACCTCGGCACTCTTCTTCGCCATCGCCCTCGAAACCTCGGTTGCACTTGCAAATAAAATGAGCTGGCAGGTTACAGCACTCTGCGTTAGCAACACAACGTGCCGATACCGCCGGATCCTCGCACTCATTTATATCTGTCAGTTAAATATTTAATATGTTAATAGACTTAAGTCAGCACATAAATTAATAAGCGCAATCAATCAATGACGCGAGTTTTAACGATAATGATCATAAAATTGTAGAGTGCCTTAGCATCTCAAATCTTTAATTTCTCAGATAATCCTAGATATTTGTTTATCATTGATCTACAACAAGCTATACCCAATTTGTTTATTATAATTAAAAACAGAATTTATTACATACTAGATGAC
Organism: Euplagia quadripunctaria; assembly: GCA_963859945.1. NCBI lineage: Eukaryota > Metazoa > Arthropoda > Insecta > Lepidoptera > Erebidae > Euplagia > Euplagia quadripunctaria. Next base: position 13,442,108 of record OY982564.1, on the reverse strand, counting down.
CGGTGAACTTCGTATCACCTACAATTTATTTAATTCCGAGCATTTTCATATTTATTAAACCTTCTCTGGACTTCCACAAATAATTCAAGACCAAAATTAGCCAAATCGGTCCAGCCGTTCTCGAGTTTTAGCGAGACTAACGAACAGCAATTCATTTTTTTATATATAAATAACAATATCCCTTTCGGTACCAATAAATATTTTACTAATTAATGATTATTACACATTGATGTGATTCAAATATAATAATACCTTTATAATAATCATCACAATGAGTTCATTTACCTCTGCAAGTGAAACCGTCGCCTTCGTAGCCTGGGAAACACGAACACTGGAAGCTACCAACCGTGTTCGTACAGTGTGCAAAAACATCGCATGGTCTTTCTTTACATTCGTTTACATCTGTAAATATACAACAAGGTAAGTATAATGATATATATATGTTAACGTTTTTTCATAACCGTTGTAAGGTTTATAACACTTACCAGGTTCCTGGCAGTTGCAACCGCCGAAACCATCATTACAATGGCACACCCCGTTTAGACAAGCACCATTTATACATCGGGCGCCATCTTCTTTGGTACAATCATCTACAAATTAAATTAAAATTAAAAAACATCGTTTTAGTTATGTAGTACTTTTAAGTTCTATGAAATATCTAACCTAACATAACCGAATACTCGTGAAGTAATAATTTTGAGTTGATATACTTTGTTTCAGTAAAAAACTGTAACTGCTATGTATTGCACGTCTTAAATGAGCTAAGTGGTTATGTATGGCTGACCACGCTAAAAAAATAATCCATAACATGTACCTAAGTGAGGCGTAGTAAAATGGTGTCTATTTTGGTTTGTATAAAAAAAATATAAGATTTGAAAAAATAGAAGACTATCGATGAGTTGAAGTTTGGAGATTAACCGAGTTGGTCGATCGGCAGCTCGTTAGAAGATACAAAAGATATAAAGTATTTTTAGTATTGTATAAAAGTATATTATATAAGTATATAAATATATATTAAAAATATTTATACATATTATTTCCAGGTACCAGAATTTAATTTAAGATCTCCCCTAAGATACACCTCAATCCCGGCAGAAAGTCCTCTCGACTTGGCCTTGCGAGTATTAGCACACAAGAGAGTGCAACAATATTCTGACTTGATGAGAATGAGACTACCTGGGAAGCATACCCTTTCAAACAAAAAAAAAATCCAATTTGGTTCAGTCGTCTTCGAGTATTCAAGGCACATACATAAAAATAAAAGATTCCTATGAACTGAGAACATTCTCCTTTTTTTAAATCGGTTAAAAACATCTTTACAGTTTTTGAAATCACCTGTGCACCACCTACACAATACGTTTTCACAATAAAAAGAACCATAAAACGTTCTGTCTTTGAATAAAACATTCCAGGCACATAATTTAACGATGCATGTTGTATAATTGCTGAATATAATTAATACGTCTCACCTGTACATTTCAACTCTGACTTGAGCTCGTCGGATCCCTTATAGCAATCCGAAACACCGTCGCATAACTTTGATAATTCATATAATTGTAATATTTGTGTCGATTCGTTTACTTGACAGCCAAAATAGCCGTCTTCTAAATTTAAGAAAAATACTTCTCGTTTTATTCCTAATCCTATTCCATATTGGCTTTGTGTCGCTACCTGTTAAAAGAAATATTAAAATTAATGCGTTTTCTTATATCAGTATGATCACTATATAGATCCGGATCATATTTTACTTTCTTTCAACATAATTACAAAGAAGAAGTAAATTATTTATTGACAGTCAGCTATAAAAAGACCGTTGATTGTGTGTCAAATGACTTCTTTTATAGAATAATCACAAAGTTCTATGGAGTTAGCAATAGTTGTTGGCTAGTGCTAGGCCTTTTATGAAACTAGTAAACTCGTATGATGGGTGTGGATTGACATCTACCTTAAGTCAGCAACACTTTAGTAAAAAATAAACTACGAATACCACAAGAGCAGGGTAACATGGAATTTAAATTATATATTTTGATAAAAACTCTTCGATTAATTCCTTTTTTAAATAATCAATCCCAATTCTAATAAACCAGAAATTGAACTATTTTAATTATTTTGTCAAATATTCGAGTTTCTTATCTTAATGATAATATAATATTTTTCTGAATAAGCTGTTTTATTATGTAAATCCTAATACTCACATGTGTCGTCGTTGTGACTAAAAGCGTCCAAACCACGAGCGGTAAGGTGTCTATATACATTGTCTCTGAAACAAAAGAAAATAATGATGAGTATTTAAGACATATATTTCCTGGTCTTGATATTAGGTCATTATGATACTGGATACTAATAATTTCATGACATCAAATTAATAGAAAAGAGGATCAGGCATCTAGCTTCACGACTGACTAATACATACTGACCACTACTCCTGACATTTAATAGGTTTACTTGAAATATATAATTTTGAATTTGATACAATTATATCTATTGTACGTAGATGTCAACTCTTTAATATTTTCTACACTTTCTTGTATTTTTTGCGGCATAAAGTGTGGACCATTTTCACCTCAGCAGTACATTAGCCTGATTTATATCGAAATTGGCAGTACCGGGGAAGGCTAGTTCATAATAATTTAGCCTCATGGGAAATGCACGAAAGATATCTTACATATTTTGTTCGAAAATGTTATTTTCTTTGCGTGATTGGAAGTTGTTACAACACGACCTCAAATCGTCACGAAGAGTTTTATTCGTAGTATGATAACTAGTAAATAATCAAACGTTATTAAGATTATGTTGTTATGTATTTAATATATTATGGTTTAAGTCGCTATATAACACCCATATGTTTAAACAATATAGCAACCTCCTCAAGGTTATTGTCGCTCTATGGTACGATCTCCAAATGATTTTGGAGAATTTTAACACAATCACGTACTTAACTTAACTTCATACTATGAAGTAGTACTAGTACTAGAAACTATGAAGTTAAGTGTGATGCTACTTATTACCTGGTTAATTAGCTTAGCTTTGCTTTATGACACTTTTGAAAGGGTTTATGTCGGTCGTCTACTAAGAGTGGTTTTGCACTACCTTCATCCAACGACTCCCTGCCACCTTGAGCAGGTCGTCTTTCCATCTTGAGGGAGGTACGTCCCATGTTTCATTTTCAGTCTGTGAACGCCTCTTTAGAACTTACATACCTTCTCCAACGGTTGTAAATTTTTCCTACCTTATGATCTGGCTATTGCCATTTAATTTTTGCTAATATTAAGAGCAAGCTTGTATTCTTTGAAGTAGAATAATAATTTCTGATAAAAAGACTACTATCAAATCTAGAAATGCTTCATTAGTGGAAATAAAATGTAGGTACTTAAGTAAGCTGTTCTAGACATCGCGCATAGGACCAACAATGCGTCCGTATTAAGCAGATAATTGTTGTTCAGTTAAAGAAATCATGACTGTTCTTACGTGTTCATATTTAATCCTGTCCACTTAGCGACCCATTAACCTTAAATTAGTTTAAATGCGTTAAATTTTTTTTAGAGTGTCATCATGGCAGAAAATAAATATATTTATAATGGAATTCAGTTGTTTCATGTTAAAAAAAATCTTAATGGTTAATTTAAAGGTAACAAACCATTATCGGGAATTAATAATGATATTCTGCAGGCAATTTTTCGTGTCTAATTACCAAGGTCGGAATAGGTAAAATGATTTAAGGTGAATGAACGCAAATGTATATGTGAATATGGCATACCTTCGATATTTTGGTATTTAAAATTACGAAGACAATAATCCGAATTTCAATAATATATTACGTGGAGTTACGTGTAAGGACGTAACCAGCATTGTATACTACAAAAAATCTGTTCTATTTGTAGACTTTAAGTAAGAGTTAAACAAAATTTTAAATAGGATCCCATTATTAAAAGATGCACTTAATAATAATTATAATAACTTCACACATCTCACACACGGCCGTCTGATCCCAAACTAGGCAGAGCCTGTATTACGGTAACCAGACTGCTGATAAACATACTTATATATTTCTAAATACATACATATTATAGATAAATTACACTCAGACACAGAACAAATGATCATGCTCATCACACAATTATTTGTCCTGGGTGGGAATCGAACCCACGACCTTAGCAGTCAGGGTCACTAACCACTAGACCAACAGGCCAGTCAGTTGGTTGTCTTCACCAAATTTACGCTTTAACGCTATAATTTTCTAACAATGTAAAGGAGGCAAACCGAAACTAATATTTATTTTATTAATAAACAGATAAATAAAATCAATTTAATTCATATTAATATAGTTTTGTTGTTCATCTAGTAATTACTACTTTAATAGTTAAGTCAATTCCAAAATTACCGTTACTTCCCGGGATGGAGACATTTTTATGTTAGGATATGATGATGCAAGTACATAAAATAATTCTACTGATCCCGACCATTGCTAATTACGCAAGACACAGAGATTATTTAGGTATACTCTGCTAACGATAGCTTCATATTTGTGTAAGAGCCACAGTTCGTTATAGATATATGTGGAATCAGGATGAAACATGACAGCATTGAATGCCCCAGCCAGGATAGGGATGGTTTACTTAAAGTGTAGACAGTTATAACTGCAGATAGCAAAGTGAAGAACTAGTCATCACATTTATTGAACATTTACATTATGAATTACGTCCAAGTCTTGATTTAGAACATAAAACTAAACTCAATGGAATATCAGTCCACCTATGACCACGGCTAGTGCAACCTGTTCGAAACGGCAAGCAAATCAAAGGTATGTAATACCTTTTAAATACGTTATCGCGTTAATTCCCGTTAACATAATTATAGAAAACTAAAACTACTACTACTACTACATTATATTCGTTATACCGGAGTAACCTAGACAATTTTTTATGGCATAATTATGTACTAGCTATCCCTTTCTAAAAAAAAATTAAGAGCTGACACCCTACAAGAAAACTACAGCCTTGTCAATAACGCTTAAGAAACAGACAAGGTTAAACATATTTTAATAAGTTGTTTAATTTATTTGATAACTTCAGTTATCAAATGTCTTTTGCTTAACCTATCAAGATCTTACTTAAGCTAAACTATAGCTCATAACTATATTACCAACCCAGAGAATGAAGTAGTTTTACTAACAGTATAAAGTTTTCGTTTAGCCACTACAAAGGCGAAGGCTGCAGTGCGAGGTCATATAACTGTGTGAGCGGTATATTATCAGTTACCTGCTTAACTATTTGGTAGCGACAAACTGACTGTAGGCGCGGGTCCAATACTTTGTTCACGTGTTACGCTATCATCTTTGTGAATGATTTGGACGTTAGTTTGCTATGTTTCGTGCTTAACTGACTCGCACGGCTGTTTACGAGTGCGTTTGCACTTCGGCAAAGCGTAGACCTAACCGCAAAATGCCGTTGTGCCAGTTCTTCAGCATTTACACGCATATTATTACTTGTGTTCGGTGATAAAAACTATGATTGTCACTGAAAGTAAACGCATTAGGCACGAACTTACTATATGTTAACTAATATTTTAATCTTTACTACAGATTTATGAGTAATTATTAATAGTTCTCGACGTCCTTTAGTTAGACTTTATGACATGACTGTATATATCCTTTTCAAAATATTAACACTTGTCAACACTTGTAACAAAACTTAAGAAATTTCATAGTGCACAAGCCAAGCTTATTTTTCCTTATTATTATATTATTCCTTAAGTTTTTAATAAAGTAACTAAAGACCTATCAAAATATACTTAACACTGCTATAAAAATATAAGAGTTTCTTACTTTACTACCACTAATATCTATTATTATCTTAATCTTAGGTGAAGATAGTACGACAATTTTTTTTATTATATAGAGCGAAGTCCGTTAACCGACGCCGTGATAGTGTAGTGGTTTAAGCATTAGCTTTAGTTTTAGAAGTTAATATGCGTAATATTAATTAATTTTTACTTGCTTCACCGGTTTAGGCAAAGAGGAAACTTGCTTATCTGAGACTTCTTTAGGCCAGCGTGACGGACTATGACGAAAGGCCTGTCATACTAAGATAAGGTGTATGATACCTAGTATACAATGAGGACTGCTATCGTACCTCCCTTTGAGTAACCGAGATTTAGTTACATAGTTTAGATCATAAAAAGAAATATACTAAAGTTCTTTTTACATGGTGTACAATAAAGAATATTCTATTCTATTCTAAACCAAGAAGCGCTTTTGGCTCAATGTTTTTTTAATAATAATAAGAATATAATTATTAAGTCACTAAAAAAGATAATTATAAATGTACATTGTTTTCTTTTATATTTCCTGATGTTTTTGTATCTCGTTATATTGTGTCCATAAATCACTTATTACGTGAAAACACGAATTCGTCAACTACCTAATAGATGTTTCAATTTAGCACGATCATAGCACATCTTTACGCACAAACCATTGCCATCCAATGGTGCATCTTGCGTATCGTTACTATAAAAGACAATATGCCTAATCAGAAACAGCGACCACGCCTGATGGTGCCATAAACTGCGCAGGCACCAACCTTTATGACTGTACTAAGGTCGCAAACGGTACTAAGATAAAACGCCTTATATTGTTTTCAATAATGGTAATCCTTGACACCTTAAAGAGCTTATAAACACTACAAACACTTATAAACATATATCTTAAATACATATATCTTATTATTTACTCTGACTCTATGACTCTGTTAGTTAGGCTTACATACGCCTAAACTACTCTACCGATGATAATGATGATAAAATTTTGCATTCACGTTGTCAGGGATACGAAACAGGACATGGGGTAATTAGGATACTTTTCATCAAGACATAAATTATACCTGAATTGATTCATAAAACCTACATTAACGCGACTGGATAGATAGATGGATACATAGATTACTCGCTAGTAACATTTACAGGACAAGGTACTCAACTATGTAATGCTTAGGCTGAGTCACTGCTGTCGAAGCAAATGACACGATGCGAGTAAAAATTATGTGATATCAGTCTGTCATAGCATAACAGACTCTGGTATCAGAAAATAAATTCTATACCTAAATGTTACTGCTTTTTTTTTTTTTTTTCGTATGGAATCCCCAACAGGTCATCACCTCACCGGAGCTAACGGTAAAGTGGTATATCGGAATCGATGTTAAATGTTACTGCTTAGTTTTATCCGTTAATACTATTAATGGCATATTCGTCATATCATCACATACATATAAAATATACACAAAGTATTTTTTATAATATATGTAAATAGTTATATGTAAAGAAAAGGTTCCAGACCTTTGCTCTACATGGCATATAAATATTACGTGTTATTGAAACTACTTGATTGATATTTTTTTGTTTTTACGTTGGACTTTAACTAATCTTTGTAAATAACGTATATAGTAGTTGACTGACAAGTGAAATCAATTTCCCTCTATTTAATTATATCAAAACAGATCTGTAGAAAGTTGTATGAAACCACGATTTGTGACGTCATACCTCGCTCATTCATATCGTTTACTTTTAATGTTTGATTTAATAAAAAAATAATAACAAATTTTAAAGCAATAACGATACTCATTTCAAAAATCTTATACCCTTTAATACTACCTGTAATTACATTAGGACTGTAAATTAATTAATTTTAACTATAGGCAACTACCGAAATGGATATGATTCTAGACAGGAATATCGTACCTTTACAGGCTATTCGCATCAGTTTAATATTACTCATAAAATACAAGAAGGTATCTACTAAAACATGCACGAACTAATTGGTTTCATCAAACCTCCATTTATGCCCTGTTATAAAGTTTAAGATGCAGCCCATTCGTCTTCTAAAGCTTTTATATAAATTAGATACAGATTAGAAACTTTTCAGGGAAAGTATCCCCACAGCGTATAGTCAAAATTATAATATCTTGGATACTTAGATATGACTTATACCTAGCCAATAAAGCGATAAATATGAGTAAATTGTATTGCCAAGAACTCGTACAAATTACGCTAAAAAAATATTACTTATGAAGGAGTACATACTTATAACAATTTACCGTCTGATATGAAAAATGTAGGCTCCTTCAACGTCTTTAAATCTCAACTGTCTAAGTACATAGTCGAAAATTTTTCCTATCCAAAATTACTATAATCCGTAGTTTATATTACATATTCTATTGTATAAACTATCTTACTCGTTAACTATGTTTTTGTGTCTGTAATGTTATAACTTGTTTAAGTTTTGTATTTGCTTGTCTCGATAACCGGTGCTTAAATAATTTATTTTTTATTGTCTTTTTGAGAATAAATAATTCAAACCAAAAAAAAATACTTTTTTTTGTTGTTTGATTTCAACGTTATCAGAGGTATAAAAAATTACATGGGGTATTTCATCCAAACAATAAGTACTATTATTATTTTGTTTATATACTAGCAATCAAATCAAATCTTCAGCAATCATCATCATAGTTCAACCAATTTACACAAAACGTTAACAAATTATACACTTAAACCTTTCTCATGAATCACTCTGTCTATTGGTGAAAACCGCATGAAAATTCGTTCAGTAGTTTTTGTTCAGACAGACAGACATACGCGGCGAGGGACTTTGTTTTATAGTGTGTAGTGATTATTTTTATTTTAAACTTTGTGCAAATTTGGTCCATGTAGACATAGGCGGACTTAATGCCTAAGGCATTCTCTACTAGTCAACTTTTGGGTGATGCAGAGAGAGGGATAGAAAAATAACAAACACGGGTGAAGTCGCGGGCAAAACCTAATATAGAATTAAATCTCGAATTTATGTACATATTTATAATTAGATTTATATAGCTGTAGATCAAATAATTGAAGAGTATAGTTTCAAAAACCGCAAAGTCCATTTTTAGGGTTCCGTACCTCGAAAGGAAAAAACGGAACCCTTATAGGATCACTTTGTTGTCCGTCCGTCCGTCTGTCTGTCTGTTTCTCAGGAACGCGTAGAGGTATGAAGCTGGAATTTATATCAAATACTCAGGTCTACTGTCCCTTGGAGCTGTGAAAAAAATCAAACTTCTAAGTAAAAAAATATTTTACGGAACCCTCAGTGCGCGAGTCCGACTCGCACTTGGCCGGTTTTTTTACAAGTAACAACCTTCTTATTGTCCAGGCATCACTATTTCTTGCTTGTGAAGCATTATAACTTTATAAATAACTTTATAAAATGTAGCATAAGCAATAATTTTTTAACAATACATACAAGTATAATTACTACAAAAATACTACATTAGATAGAAGCAAATTTTCAATTTCCCGAAGGACTTTGCGGTTTTTGAAACTATACCCCTCAATTGTGAGTAGTTATTTATTTAACTGATCGCAATAGATGTGAAGTCCGTCCACTAATAGCGGTAGACTAGGGTCAATGGCATGCTCGATGGACATTATGCTTGACAGGCTATGATCTAAGCGGTTATAAAACACGACTAAATCCTATTCTTAATGTTTAATAGGCTCCTTATAACCACGGCTTCCTTACGATCCTTTAATGGAATAAGTACTGGCAGTATAATCTGTACTAATATTATAAAGAGGTAAAGTTTGTGAGTTTGGATGCTCGGGGTAATCTCCGGTACTACTGATCTGATTTTGAAAATTCTGATAGTGTTGGATAGCCCATTTTTCGAGGAAAGCTATAAGCTATCTAACATTACGCTACGATCAATAGGAGCAGAGCATCAATGAAAAATGTTACAAAGACAGGGAAAATTTACAAATGCAGACGAAGTTGCGCGGGTCAGCTAGTAAATAACACACGACATATTACATCGCTATCTAGGCCCAAACGGTCCTAGAACACCGATAAACATACTAAGATTATTTTTTCTTTGTAAATATATAATGCGCTAGCTACCCGGCCACGCTTTGCTGCAATTTCAAATAAAAAATACTATCCTATCTCTCAAGTTGGACCAAACTGCACATGTTGAACTAATTTCATTAAAATCGGGTCATTAGAGTAGGCGTTACTCATTACTCATTACTTTATTGCATTCCATAATTACATTGGTAAGGTGTTAAATATAAGGGTAGACTCAATTATGGACCCTGTTGGGCACAGCAAAGTTTTCATTAAGAGAGAGTTCATTGCGAACAAACAACGTGTCACGAAATTCATATATATAAATATGTGGATAGTATACATAGAAAGTTATTTTGCGTAGAGAGATATAATATGTACCTGGTCTACATAATATTATGTAAAAAAACGGGACAAGTGCGAGTTTGACTCGTGCACCGAGGGTTCTGTACAAACTTGTACGTAGATAATTTGTCCAATCTCGGGAATCAATTCTCGAAGATTTTTGCCTGCTTTTCCGAGTTTGTTTGAAAGTAAACTAACTTAACTATGTCGTTCTAAAAATATTCCGGCATACATCGATGTACATCAGAGTAAATTTTCGCAAAAAAATCATTTCTATGTGATATACTTAACAATCATTTAACGATTTTCTGTGAGCCCTTGCTTTTTGCCAAATTTCATTATGCTAGTTCGATGGGAAATTAGAAGATAGGTTTTGATTTACCTGCAAAGTGTTAAAATTGGTTAACAAATAAGGCTTAAACAACCATAATAAATTGCAAAAAAATGCATTGATCTAGAAGCTTTTTTTTACAGCTTCAATTGACGGCAGAAATAAGTATTTAATATAAATTTCAACTTAATACTTCCACGCGTTACTGAGAAAAAGGGTCTTAACAGACAGACGGACGACGAAGGGATCCTATAAAGGTTTCTTTTTCCCTTTTGAGGAACGGAAATCTAAAAAGAAATTAATTAAATCTAAATATTGTTTGTCCATCTATATGTTGTCACTACTCCATAATTTATAATATAAACCAGTGATTTTCATGTTAATTCTAACGAATTAATTTGAAAATCACTGGTTTATTTATATTCGGCATATTTAAATCCTAAATAGTGAGAATAAAATTAAGCCTACTTTCTTTCTAAGTCTTTTACATATCTATATTAACGTTATATTCTTAAACACACAGAAAGATATACAAAAAAAACTGTAGACTACATCAATACGAACTAGCTTTATTTATAGAGACGTACCAATATACAACTAGCAAACGTTTTAATGAAAGTGAAAAATCATTAAATACTATCGATAAATTGCAACCTCATCAAAATATATACGTCGTAATGTACCCACTAAGTATTAAACCTTACGTCATGAACGAAGTAAAGGCACCATGTGGGCTTGCGTGTTCGAATGTGGTAGGTATCCAATCGGGCGTAAAATACGTCCGCGAGTCCAAGCGCTCGGCGCGCCTGTTTGTTCACTTTCACGTCCCGCGTAGCAATCGCTCGCTACCATTTGTATTCCGCTTATACTGAAAGTGGGCTGCAAACGAACAATGCCTCAACGCAGTTTCTCTCCTCACAAACAATTCCATTCCTGATTGTCGTTGCATCGTGTCAATTTCATTCATCAATAGGAAATTAAGAAAATCTATTGAATTTTTGTACCATAAGTTACAATGTATTTTGTGAGGAGAAATAAACTTATTATTATTATTGCATACTCGTATCTCCAACTGTTAATAAATTCTCAGATTCTTTCAATTTTAATAATCACAACAACACAAACATGATATGTGTGATGTGATATCATCTTTCCTCTGTTACGTGACCTTTAGTGATACAGAAATAAATCACCAAGCAGCATTATTATGCCTTCACACTTGAGTTTTTAACTCCTGAAGCCTCAAGGTTGAGGGCTGGCAAAAATCCTTAAATATTAAAATCTTTCATAAGCATGACCATGATAATTCTTTATTACATAACTTTAGCTCAATTCAGTGTTTTTTTTTTGTTACCAAAAACAGTGGGTTACATAAAAAGCAAAACCTTATAACATAACCCGGCATCCAAAAAAACCTCGAAGTAATGGTGTGTTAACTTCAAAACCTGATTGTTTTTTGTTAAACGAACAATTTCAGTCGAATGATTTCGCCGTGGAAATATTTCCCAGTAAAAATGAGTCATGATCGGTATCTAAGATGGACATGTTACGTTTCTCATAGATTTAACACCAGGGTGTTTTTGGAGTTATATTTTAAGTACAATAATACAACATATCGGTATTAAAAAGCATTTCTCAATACTATTTATCTCACAATAGACAAAGGTTCCATTTTGTTTTTTACAAAAATAGCGCTTGGCAGAGCGTACGCTACAGTTGACAACTAGATAGTTACGTAAAGGAAAATTCTAGAATTTTGTGTGTGAATGTGTTTGTTTGTTTGTTACGCTTTCACGCTTTAACTACTCAACTTTTAATTAAGAAATTTTTGCAAACAATCAGGGGTACAGAAAAGGACAAAAGGTACGTTTCATCCACAAAAAAGTAGGTACCTACTGTTCCTGAGGGATACAACAATTTATTTTACACGAGCGAATTGGCAAAAGCTACTTCTTAAACATAAATAATAAACATCACTGCATATTATAAAACAAAGTCCCCCGCCGCGTCTGTCTGTCTGTCTGTCTGTTCGCGATAAACTGAAAAACTACTGAACGTGTTTTCATGCGGTTTTCACCAATAGATAGAGTGATTCATGAGGTTTAGGTGTATAATTTGTTAACATTTTGTGTAAAGTGGTTGAAATATGATGATGATTGTTGAAGATGTCACACTAAAAATGTAAAGTAATGCAGAGATATTTTACGCAAGCTGAAAATGAATATCGACTTTGAACATCATGCTAGCATTCTTATAAATAAAGTAGTCACGCCCCATCGCGCGGGTGAAACGTAAGGGCAACAACACGAGACCTTACAACTACACCGGTTGACTACAGTGAATGTGATCTGCTAGATCTCGATAGTCCAGCACAAAATTGCATTGGTATTATCGATAATAATCGATTGAAGTGAGGGGCGAGCGTATCATTGCGAACGGTACCCGTAGTAACACTAGCGGTACAATCCAACTGTTTCAACAGCGTTAGCGGAATTGCAAGTTTGCATTGTTACTGGCCACACTTTTACGTCACACCTCATTCATTATTGACGTATGTGATATACATACAAATACTCTCTGTTATATATATGTACTAGCAACCCGCCCCGGCTTCGCACGGGTACAAATTATACACCTAAACCTTCCTCATGAATCACTCTGTATATTAGTGAAAACCGCATGAAAATCCGTTCAGTAGTTTTTCAGTTTATCGCGAACAGACAGACAGACGCGGCGGGGGACTTTGTTTTATAATATGTAGTGATATGTAGTGAAGATTTTTATAATATGATTTTTTTTTCATCATTAGCTCAGCTACATGATATGATAATGATTCTAAACGCAAAAACCTCATAAAGTAATGAAAAGTAAACAGAAACTCTATTCGGGTTCTCGGGTAAGGGTTTCTCTCAATTTTATCAGGATCCCATCATCAGATCCTGACTTCCTTGACATGGGACCACCCTTGAAGTTCCCTATCTAACAAAAAAGAATAATCAAAATCGGTTCGGCCCGCCAGCCGCTCTGCCCCCGCTTTTTAAATCTTTGGTATCTTCTAAGATATTCATTTTAATAACATGCTGTAAAAGGAAATTTTGATATACATGAAATGCACAACGTATCTAATGTATTTAATTGAATGAGGAATAATACTGTATTGTTTAAAATAGTTTGATAAATAACCCATAATTTTTTTGTAATATGTAAAAGATAAAAATGGTTACTGTGGGTTATCCTTAAGAGATAAACATATACCATCGCGGACTTTTTTATTGATCTTTTTAAGATATACAATTCCGTAGTACATTATTTTGATCTATCTCGTAGGGTTCAGCCAGCGTTTGCAATGTAAGCGCAAAAAAATGTGTTTATTTACGACATCACATTAGAAACCTCTAAAATTATCAGTGTTTTTCTACTATATTATGCATGTATTTTACATATGAACCTTCCCCTTGAATCACTCTATCTATTAAAAAAAACCGTATCAAAATCCGTTGCGTAGTTTTAAAAATCTAAGCATACATATGGACAAACGGACAGCGGGAAGCGACTTTGTTTTATACTACTCGTATGTAGTGATACCGAACAATATAGTAAATTTAAGTATTATCTGTAAACTACTATCGCTCTCTCATAGAATAGGTACTGATATGACCCGGATCCGGGTAAAACCAGCAATTCAATTATTTGTCATTGTGTTACCGTCTACCTCAATGTTATACAAAGATTTAAATTATGTATTGTTTTTAATAGACGTAAGACTCAGTGTACACGTGAGTGCAGTTTTAAAACTAAAGCTATGTCTTTTTAGTTTGCATTTCACCTTAGCGAGCCTTGCTATTTTGATAATTACGAGAACGTCACATTGCATCTGCAAATAGCCAATTTAGTCTTATCTATGATTGCGAATATAGAGCTCAAATGGAGATAGAAGTCAATTCGATTCGGAGCATTTTATCCTTTTCTACAATGTAGTTGGCTGCTTTTATTTGTTTAGTTTTCTAACATTATTTATACCGTGCTTTGAAACGCTTAGGGAGCTTATAAAAACTCTTTTCATGTAACAAATATTGAAATCGACAAAAGAACAGTCAAGCCGAGACCAGTTTTTATCATAAAATAAAACTCTGCTGTGTTACTGACATGAACAAAAACTTATAAACTATTCATAGTAACAACGCGAAAATCATAAACCGCTGAATACTTTGAACATAAAAGCAGCATTAAATCTAACTCATAGAAGAGACGTGGTAGCCGATTGTGCATGTATCGATCGATAGTATCTATTAAAGGCGAAAGAGCGGTTAGGTCGAGACCAAGTTCCGGTGATGGCGGCGGACGGCGGCGGCGACCGGTGCACAATGCCTCCGCGTCAGGAATATTAAATATAAGCATGCCTCGGAGACCGCCCTCCGGGAAAGGCAAGTAGATCGCCCGCTCGAGGCGCCCTATTATATTGTACTTTCCTACCACACAACTTTGGTCCGACTAAACTTCGTCTAGGATATACACAATATACACATCCCAGTGAGACAGTAAATTCTTACAGATAAATTATAGTGTAGAAATGATTCACGATCAGTGGACCAAGTTATTTCGTAAACAGTTAATTTCCTTTAAAAAAAGTATCACCGACTTTAATTTGCCTAAATCGATGTAAATTCAAATAGCCTGTATTCTTCACCCTTACATTTTTCATAGCTCTCAGTAGAGTCAAGACTTTAGAAGTACCTCGAAGTGATTTAGTACCTCTGAAATTGTTAAATAAACTCCACGAGGAACGAGCACGACCAGAAATGCAACGATTTTTTTTTCTTTAAATCTCGCGTTTTAGTGGGTTGGTTTGTAATGTATCTAAGTCACGATATCCCAATGTCAACTACTCATCACTTTTTACGAAATATTGTTTTTTTGACGATGCAGGGACGTTAATTGTTAAGGAATCCTGCTAGTTCACCATCAACCCCACTTCATCATATGCATTAGGAGGAGCACAAATTTCTTAGCGACCATATTAAAGTAATCAAATCGTAACCCGTGAAATACTTATTATTGAGCCATCTGTGGTCTTCTTCATCAGTTCCTTTTTATCAAATGATGCTTTCCGAGAGCAAATGCACGAGATAGGCGGTGCATTTGGCTCCTGGCCTGGAGTTACTGAAGAACTGAGACCTCCTCCTCCCTTTTTTTTAAGTCGCTTAAAAATAGGAAGACTGTCATATCGCAAAGAAAATAGATACTTACAAGTAAGAACTTAACAATAGATTACTCTTTAATGGCATTCTTCTTTTATAACATTTCAAATATTAAATTATTTTTAACGATAAAGATGTACTTAGTGGTTGTTACCAAGTTATTTTGTGTATTTCCGATCTGCCAATGGGAAATTACGTTCACAGGCACAGAAAGAGTTTTATAGTTATTGCATGAATCTGCCACATAAATTTATTTTCATTAAGCGTTCAAAAGCTTGGACCAGAATCTTGACGCTTAAACAAACTGTCAGGACAGATACCACCAGGTGTTTTAATTAGTTGATTTAATTGGATGGCGGTATTAGTGTAAAATATGGCTGATTAAGATTAAATAATAATACTAAATATACTTGATATAAATAAACTACAAGAGGAAGGGGAGGCCTTTATTACAATAGCTTATTATTTTTATTTCTAGAAGAAATCTGTCGGATAATATACAATAATTAAAACATTTGTAACCGTTAATCATTCTGAACAATGCTTTATTGTGTGTACCATGCCTTATTATATTATCTTCACTTACATTCAGTTTGCGTAACATTGTCTCACATTAGCTGTAAGAGCCCGTTCATTAATGATGTGGCCTGGTCAAATGGAGGAGGGGATACTTAGAAAGCTTTACTAAACTTTGTGAGGTTATGGGAAGGGGGTCACAGACGAATTACGTTTAACCTCCGTTTACTTTGAAAATAACAAACTTTTGACTTAATTCAACAATAGATTAAAACTTCTATCGGTAGATACAAGCTTAAGACTAAAAAACTACTGAAGTTCAACAAAATGTGAAAATAATAAGAACAACTATCTTTTAAAACTAAGGAACCTATGTATGTGTGTTGTTAGCGATGTAAAGATGATGTATATAAGTGTTAAAATTACATACATAAACTCTTCAGCGAATACATCCACAAACCTCAAAAAAATTAAAGAACTGAGTAAAAAACAAAAGTTAATTAGAAGGATAATACTCTATTAGAAAGTATTGTTAAGTTTCCGTGAGATTGTAAGTTTTATCAGTATTACTGTGAACACTTGTTCGTTATTACACTGAACAAAATATTACATAGAATTCGTAGCCAGATGGTTCCGTACGAAATTGAATTGAGTATTTAGATAGTTCATAAACACCGGTAATCATTGGGAATCTAATTAACTTAAATTAATTATACAGTAAACCAAAACATTGCTATAACGAAAAGTAAGACGGACCACCTCACATTTTGCTAAAAAAATACTTCCATGTCAAACTTTATGGATCATATAGACCGAAGGTGTATCCTTGCTTTTCACAGTATATAAAATATTATAACTTTGAACTTTAATCGTAAACATTTTTCTATGAGACCCTTTACTGTGCGCAGTCGGATTTGCAACCGTTTTCTTGTACATTAGTTTATGTTAGTTTATCGTGGATGTTAGGAATAAACGTAACGTATTGTAAACTGTTCTTTTTTAAAACACTCAAACTTTATTTGCTTTATCGTCAACTTCTATGTTTACTCCGATAGTCCTGGATACCCCTTGACTATAATACCTAGTGGATTTGAATCCTCAAAAGAACCTCTCAAACGCAAATTTTGAAGGCACCAAGCCTTCCTCGTTATGCTAATTACGATATACTTGAATACCTAATAGATTTAAATAATCTTATTTTTATTTTGCAAGTGACCATAAAATTATATGAGATGCTTATCAGATTCGCTACTGTAATTATGATGCTGTAATGTAGTCTTACGTAAACCTCATCTAAAGTGCAGATGCAAATATTAATTTTTTGCACTAAAGACATGCTAACAATTCTCATTACTATTAATTTTAATTAATTAAATATAAAAAAGTCAAATTTTAGAATTAACTGACTATTTAACGTACAATTGTTATAGTATAGGCTCTGCCTAGTTTGGGATCAGACGGGACCGTATGTGAGATGTGTGAAGTTATTATTATTATTATAATACAACAAAACTAAACTTATAGTTATGCTTGTTGTATATATGTACACGCATACGTCCTTAAAGGTATCCTAATTTCGCCTGTTATATTTAGTCATTAGGTCGTACGTAAGAAGTGGGTAAGCTTAAAGAGATAAAGCTGGTATTCAAAAATATTGAGTACTTAAGAAGGGAACGGGAAAGAAAGGGTGTTGAATTTTTTATATCTAGGTACTAGATAATAAAAGCAAAGGTTATCTCAAAAGCTTTGAACACAATCAGAGATAATATAAGACACCATTGTCTTATATTACCACAAATCAATTTCGAAGCGGTTTTTTTTAGAAAGAAATCGAAGAGTATAGAATAACTAATTGATCTATATATCTGAACTAATTAAAAACAAAACTTAACATCACACTGATTTTAATCTATGGAAATAAGCCGCTTTGCCACTGCCATAAATGTTTATCCAGCTATCTAGATAATTCTAAAATATTTTTCCTATAAAAATATGTTTACGAATCATTCACTTCACTATAATACCCTAGGAAAATCATCTAGCGAATACCGTTAACTATTCGGTTGGTCAGAATCGTTCAACGGGATCTGCGAATACACCGCTGTTTACCCGACCCCCTAGGTGGAAGTAAAACTTGTCTCACGCCTTAATAAGACAGCAGTGTCTGACGTAAGTTTCAGGCTGACATTTTATAAGATTTACCAGATACTGGAAACGGGTACTGTGTATGATATTCACTGATAGGATCGTATGATTTGCATAGCTTAGCTTAACAAGGCCAATAAAAAAGCGAACTTTAATTAATAATTATTCATTGAAGCGAGGGATACGAATTAAGCAGGCGTGTTCTAGGGAGTTGTGTTTCTAAATAGCCATGTGAAGAAGGTACGAAGAAGAACTACATAAGTTATAGACTAAGCATACCTTACACGCCTCGTTTCACCTTGTACCTGAGGTGGAAATATGCTAAATATGGTAGATCATGACTTTTCTTTGACCTTGCTCACAGTGAGACACAATATGGAAATACAGCTCAGAGTGTCACAGGTGGGGATGCAGCTTTAAGAGCCACGTATCTCTAGACCCCAACACTAGTGAGTTGTATTTTTAAATTGCTTGTTGTCATTTTAAATTGATATTATCAGCAAGCCCAACGTAAAAACCTTCAACAAACAGTTTGTCTATAATGTCAAGCCTCTTTGCTTTCAGACGTCCTTGCTGTGTTCAACAGTTACCGTGGCCTTACAGAACCATTACGAGTTACGTCGTAATTTATGGTAATTGTCGTGTGCGTATAAGAATAGATCAATACGTCACATCCGGTACAGGCTAAAATTATAAACTAGAAAAACTTTTTATGTACATCTTCACTTTATATATTATAGACACGATATTTATAAGTACCTAGTTATAAATGTCATACCTATTATATAACTAATTTTAAATTACAGAAATAAGATAAATAAGAGGTTAAAGAATGACATGTAATAACGTCATAGCTTAAGAATATTGAACCGCCTTCAAAACAGGAAGAGGTTTTACATATTTTCGGCTCCATATATTTGTTTTATGTATGTTCACCGATATTTCATCATCATCATCTATGAACCAATTTTAAATATTCTTGTTTTTGTTTGAAAGGGTATGTTCTGGTTTTGGTAACAAAGGGACCACCAAGTCCGGGTCTGATGACGGTATCATATCAAAGATATGATATCGAACATTAAGGGCACATATAGAGTGTTTGTTGATTTTTCTTTAGATTAAGCAACGTTGACATTTAAAGTAATAAATGTTATTGTCATTAACCAACTTTGAAAAAGGAGGAGCTTTAATGTTCGGCTGTATGTATCTTTTTCTATAACTTATTTAATCAAATACAGCAAGTTGCTAGACGAACTAAAAAATCTTACCACCTTAATCAATTAAAGTGTTAGGCTTATTAAACTAAAAGTTAATTAATTAATTACTTAATCTAACGTAATTCGGTTCGTTAACTTCCATTACAGTAAGTAATGTTTTAATACCGTATCTACTCAGTACTTACGTTTTAGGCACACTAAAAATAGAAAAATAAAGACTGTTAAAAAAAATTAAATCAACTTAAAAAAAAACACTAACAACACTGAAAAGTGAAAAATAATTTATTACAGTTATAATAAAAAGTAAAAAGTAATGCATTACAAAAGCATTTTAGAGTTGTACCGACTTCAAATAGACCAGTAGTCACCTACTAGTGCTTATAAAATGTTACCTATCAAAAATAAAATGTGTCACATGTGTTGTAGTCTTTTCAATTAAGTTTGTAATCAATTATTATGAACTTTTAGTGCCCTGTGTTAGTGTTGAAGTCGGTTTAACTTTTTTTTAAGTGTTTATTTGTTACATTTTCCACTGTTGTTGTGGTAAGCCATAGTCCACTGATATAGCTAGTGAACTACAGATGATTTGCACACTTCACAAGCTTTCGAGAGCATAATAGCGAACTCTTAGGTATGCAGTTCTTTCACCGTTAAGAGATAATAATTCAATATTCTAATACTAGCAACCCGCCCCGGCTTCGCACGGGTAGCAGAGACATCTTCAACAATCATCATCATATTCAACCAATTTACACAAAACCTTAACAAATTATATACTTAAACCTTCTTCATGAATCGCTCTATCTATTGGTGAAAACCGCATTAAAATCCGTTCAGTAGTTTTTGAATTTATCGTGAACAGACTTAAATGTCAGAGGCGCCTAACCAGGAATCAAATCTAAACCCTCCGAGTTAGTAGCTTATGATTGTGGCAGGCTATGACCACCTGATAATTTATGTCTACCCTGACCTACTCTCGAACTATTGCTATCCCTTTCCTTCCATTGCCTTCCCTTTTCATCTTCCTTTCCTTTTCAATATACTCCCAATTTTCCCATCTTTAATTCTTAAAGTTCCTGGTTGACAGCTGTGGGTTTACTGCATAATCCGTGAGAGCGACCTAATTATAGTTGCCATAATAAGGGTGTTTAATATATGTACACATCTTTTTTAATCGTGGGAGAGCCATGCTTCGGCAAGTATGGGCCGGCTCGACCGGAGTGATACCACGGTCTCACAGAAAACCGGCAGTGAAGCAATGCAAGCATTGCTTTTCACCGAGTGAGTGAGGTTACCGGAGGCCCTAAACCATCCCTTCCCCCCTCCCTTCCTCCTCTTCCATCCTTCCCCTACTGCCACCTTACAGGCCGGCAACGCACTTGTGTCTCTTGAGTTGCAGGTCATTTACCATCAGGTGACCCATCTGCTCGTTTGCCCCCTATACCATAAAAAACTGCGTTTTTTTTGTAGATACCCACGAGCCGTTCACCCTCATCGGGGCCAGACGGCAAGGTGGTAGGTATGTCAGACTCGAACCGACTCGAACCACACAGTGTTCCGTCACCGGGTCTTATGACCGGGGTCTCAGGTGTACCCTAGAAAGGAAATGCCTGTGAACCGCGGCAGACTTGGTCGTCTGTTCCACCTCTACCTTCACCTGTGGGTATATAAGCGTGAGTATATGTATGTATGAAATATGCATACAATGAGGAGGAGGAGGACGAGAGGCTTAAGGTAGAGTGAACATCATAACTAGTCTTACTAATATTAGAAAGCAAAGGTTGGATGCATGGATTTTTATTACTCTCTGGATAAAATTTGGCACAGATAGTGTATGATCTGGATTAACGCATAATATCCGGAAAAAAAGTACCGGTCCCGAGGGATGCCTGATTTGGTTGATAAGATCTATATTAACGCGAGTGATACCGCGGACAACGTGATGATTTTTTTCACTACTTTATCTGGATAAAACATAATAATCGTATAGGTATTATTAATATTATTAAACAGTAATAGTAACTTCTCGATTATTAAAACTAACCCAGCATTCAAAAGGTTCAAAATGAAATCTATAGGTAAATGTCGTCTAGAAAAACACAATTGTTGCAAAATATTATTTATCTATTAATATAGAACTAGCTTAACAAAAGACTTCAGCATTTCTAAAAAAATGTTACAACTACAATTAATGTAATCAATCAGCTGTATTTTGTGGGTTGGTATTCCGCCATTGGTTAGGACCGGGCCGTTAAATGAAAAATACAGATTAAGTAAAGTAAAATGTTACAAAATTGAGGTCAATTAGGTAAACATGTTTGTGTGTAATCGAATGTTTGGTGTGATTGTGTATATGTGTATAAGAGTATATTTGTGTGTACATTACATACATACATTTGTCAATTAACTTTCCATTATCCGGAATGTCCTACCGTCTTCATCTAACCAGAATTTACTGCAACTTATTGTTTTGATAATAAATATTGAAGTTAGTAATTACAATTGTTAATATCTATCATGAACTTAAAGACTTAAATATAGACCGTCTAAGTATGTAATAAGCGTAAGTCTATTATTATACTTGTAACATAATCGTATTTTCCAGAAATGTACAAACTTTAAGTTTTAAAACATGTGATTCAACGTCAATAAAGCTGTAATACACAAGATTAAATGTAATAAAAGAAAGGTACATGATTGTGTTCTATAAGCACCCACACCTACTTCACTCAGCCTCAAAAACAGGTTCGAAAGTGGTTAATTTTAAAAATAGCAATATAATCTTGCCATCAACATGCTCGCTGTAAGTTGTAAAGGCGAAAATGCGAAAGGGCCCGACTACGTACATCCAAGAACAATGAAATGTACCTGTTTAGTGTGGTTTCAAATTCACTAATCCACCAAACTTTAAAAGCAGCCAAAAACCTGTGGAAGTGATATTATTCAAATAATGTAGTAAATTCTAATTAACGTATTATGAAAACGTAGGACACCGTTTTCATTTTATGCTTTTTTTGTACATAGGTATATTGAAACAATATGCATGACACAAACTTACAAAAAGCTGTCAGCACTAAATTAGAATTTGTAGAAGATAAATTTGCGATTTCCGCTCATTATTTAAATAATTCATACAGAGCTACATTGAACAATGATTTATTGAACTGCATGTGTGTTTATTAATGCAAACGGTAACATGACTAACCAAACCATATGAGGCATTGTAATTATTTATTTTGTTCACTCCACTGCAACCGTTGATATTGTGATGAATATAGATTTAAGACGATAGATTTACTAAAGATATAGAAAATAAATAAATTAGTATTGATTAGACAAAACTATTTAATCTAGAGTTGACTCCATACTTCTAATAAGCAATTGACTTAATCCTAGCCTATCAATCTTGTTAGCCAAATAAAAAACAAAAAAATGAGAGGTGTCAAGGGACACCCGGATGGAACGAAGTTCCTTTCGATTAATTAGTGAAGGAATTGTAATAAAATTTTATTTCTTTTACTATAGCAAAAAGTGTCGTTACAACTTTTGGTCTTCATTTTTTCCGTCTAGCCCCCTTTTGCAACGCGCCATAAGGAGCTTCGTTCCAAAAACTAAAGCTTTCGACTTGCTGCCGTAGTAGCTATTTATTTGAAGGTACATTTTATATCTTAATGACCAGCAATACTTATAAATATTATTATCCTTTGACCTGAAAACTTGCACCGAGTACGCTAATACACGTATTAGCCAGCCAGTAACTCCACGGAGTTTATGAATCTTATATTGCTACAAGAGCGCTAATATCGACGATTCTAGAAAATTAGCAAATAGCACGAGCGTCTAAAGAAGAAAGAATTTCTCAGACATGTGGTGTACCTACTCGCCTAATATGCTCATACCTATACAGTTTCTCACAGGCAATGGGATATTGATGTGTTACTGGTGGTTGCGTGAGAATATGGGATGAGAGAGGACCGTACATTATAGTTGGATTACGGAATGGAATGACATAACGGGCCACTGTCGCCGGTCGGGCGACCAGGGGCGGTGAACGGCGACAGGTGCGCCCGCGCCACTTACTAATTTGGCGCCATCTGCGTCGATATAATGCTCGGATTATTTCAACATTAAGCCAGTGGGAAATACTCAAAGAAGTGTTAGCGGAATCATAAAAATATTACAAATTGTTTTGATGTAAATGTGATGTGATGTTTTCAGAATTTTTTAAGTTTAATAAGAAATGTCTATTAAAAACTTTTCAAATGTCTTCTCTTTTAACATTTACATAAGGTCTAAATTGACTTTTTCTCTTTCTATTCTATCTGCATTTCAATTTGATAATCACAACATAATGTATAAGTAACAATCAAAACATACATAATATATTTAACATTTTACATGTAATTTTTTTTTTCTTCTTCATAGAATACAATAAATCGTCTTTTAACAGTTACTGCGAATGAATCAAACGACGTTAGTATGTTATAATGCTTAGAAACTCGACGAACAATCAAGTGATAAAAATATGCGTGCGTGGTTTGTATTTGAACTATCCGATTTTTAAGCAAAAACCATTTCAAATTGGTACTGTTCCGATATTGTTTTAAATATTTCAATAATGTGCGGTCTATAATCGTTGTATACATCAGGTCTACGTATTAAAAATAAAATAAGCACAGCACAGTTAATAGTAGTGTCTATTTCGAAACGTAGAATAAAAACGAGTTGATCTGCCGTTGATTACAATTACCGCTCGGTGGGAATATATTGTATTAAGAACAAAGAGACCTTGAAGGAGGCGCTACGCTCGGGTGAAACCTCGTCTACTCATGCTGCGTCTTTGTTGCTATTCTCACTATCCTTCTCAACAACAAACAACCCACGCGAGTAATTAATGCAATAGGCCGAGAGCTAATGAACTGCAACTAGTATGACTAATTATAGTTTTGTTGATTACTTTACTAAGATTCTTACCTTACAATATGCCATTAAATGATAGGTCATTCATTTAATGACTATGAAATTTACGTGCCTACGAATAAACTCCACGGCCATAACTCTGGATACAGCGACCAGTTGTATATAACATTTAAGTTTCACTTCTCGTCAAAATAATATTGTTGTTTTTCTATAAAATATTCTTCGGAATACATTTATTTATTACTATTATTAATTTTGGTAAAATTAAATTTACCACTGACTAATAAACTATAATATATATATATATATATTATATAGCGTAAAATATCAACGAATACCTGCTAATGTTGTTTAATTTTCATTTTCAAAAAAAAAAACGTCAGCATAATACTTAGATAGGCATAAAAACTCTTTTTTTTTTTGAGAACCTAAGTTTTTTAAATTTAAATTAAAAATACTTAGGTTCGCATTAATACTAATACATAATTGTCATTAATAAATATTTTAATTAAGTGTTAACTAATATTTGTAAGTTTAATTAGAGTGAATAGGTTTCTCTTGGATAGACGCGTACCATCTTCGTCTTCATCGTCACTTTCCATCAGATGTGTTGGAAGACAAATGTCTATTCCATTACTTAATTAAAAAACTTGTGTCACTAAAGTAGGTGCTTTTTAACCGATTTCAAAAAGGTTTTGTGAACCGATTACAATCATTCTTTTTTTAAGTGAATTGGTTGTACTCAAGGTGAAGAAAGTGTTCCACCTCTAAGGGTAGAAAATTAAGGAAGGAGGAAATAAATTAGGAAATGAGGAATATAAATTATTATAATTTACCATGGTTATAGTGATTTATAAACCTATTACCATTAAAAAAAACAGCTTTTCTATTTTAGAAAAAAACTACGTTAGCAGATTTATGAATAATTCGATTGTCATAAATACCTCTTTTTTTAGAACTTAAGTATTCTAAACTTAATACTACTGATTGTCATTACCAATACTATAATTAAGTGTTAACAAATACTTGAGTCAGCCAATTAGGTGCTTTTATAAAATTTGAGTGGCAGCTAGGCCGCTAACGTCTGATGGGACGGTGTGTTTATTTATTAATATGTTCATCGAAGGTCAAAGCTAAGACGCACGCCATGGAGTAATTTGGTACAAGCTTGATAGAATTTATATGTCACTTGGTCGATATCTTTAAAGAAAAAGTTTCTAGAAAATGTAATAAGTAAAATAAAATATATAGTTTTTTGCCAGTTATAAAAAAATTGAAAGCCTAAAACCTCTGCCATGGAAAACACTTAGATGCGCAAATTTTCTTTAGTGACCGGTCAAATGGTGTCAGGGTTTACTGATCTCATATATACGTATATTTATATATATACACTCTAACTGACCCGATAGACGTTGTATTGTCAACATTTATTTTAATAAATTTATGTAATTTCATGGAAAAAAGCACTTATATTTTACCCTGAAACTCCATATTACCCGGACCACTTTTCCAACTTTTTCTTTTCCTTAATCCTCCTCGATATTATTAAGATATAAAAAATAATTTGTCAAATTAGTCCAGCTGTTTTTAAGTGTAGACTTACACGCTTTCCAACGAACAGCGTATCATTGTTGTTTATATAGATATAGATAAGCTCATGCTTTAAGAGCTCCATCACCATGGTAACTAAGAAATTTTAAACAATGCAGAAAAATGTCTCATACAATATATAGTTTCTATACGAGTTGTACAATAGACAACACAGAAAAGAGAAAACGTACCTAGTCGTTGCATTGTCTATCTAAATATTCAAACATGGACATGGTAAACTGTGACTAAGTCTGTCGTTCACGTCATTTCTTAAGCCTATAATTCCCAAATCGATTTTTTTTACCAAACTTAACACGCCTTACACTTACCATACTTTCTACTACAGAGACGTTTATACATATTATATTTACCATATTATATACTACTGTAATAGAATGAAGCATAAGCATGCTGAATTGGCAATGGGCTGGCCACGTATGCCGAAGGACCGATGGCCGTTGGAGCAGACGGGTCCTAGAGTGGAGACCGCGAATCGGTAAACGGAAGGTAGGACGCCCCTCAGCAAGATGGATCGACGACCTGAAGAAGGTAGCAGGGATGGACTGGATGCGCAAGGCGGAGGACCGGGTGCTATGGCGCACATTGGAAGAGGCCTATGTCCAGTAATGGACTATGATAGGCTGATTGATTGAATTGATTTGATTGTAATAGAATGTGATTCTTAAAGTGGTGTCAAACTTGCGATTAAGTGAGTGCCACTTCGAATCTCATACTACGACTTAGCCAATAAACTCCCAACACCACCTACCTACTTAACAACAAAAATATCTTAAATAGATAGTGCTGTACTATCTATTTAAGATATTTTTTCAATTATTTTGAAAATAACATTGAGCTTAGTTATAGAGGCCAGTGTACTAGCAAGGTGTGAACTAAGTTACTCTTTAGAAAGAAGTTGAAGAGCAAAGTCTTCAAAAACAAAAAAAAAGGTCGAAAACAAGTTTAAAAGTCTGTAAAGATTGTGATGTTGAAGTTACACAAAACCTATAATATAGTGTTCACTATACCAGCAAAAAATAGAGATTTAATCTATTACTAGCTCCCAGTGCCTAAGTAAAAGTCGTGCAGTCATGTCACCTATCAAAATCAGACGTCATTAATATAGCCAAGAAGATTTAGTTTAGGCATAAACCGTTTAAGTAATCTTTACAATGTCTCTGGTTTCAAGAGATTGGAAGATGGACCAAATATTTTTGAGGAGAAAATCCGGTTTGGCAATTCAAGTTATGTGAAACTTATGGTATATTAACATACTTTTAGGAATGGCAGTATGCACAACTTGTATGCGTTTAAAACAACTTAATACTTAACTCTATCAGTTTCTCACTACATTTAATGATCTGTTACGTAATGGTACCTGCCAAGGTTAGAAATATTCCGTATTCTCTTTGCCTTTGGATATAATGCACATCAAGCCCCATTGACATCATCGACATCTCATTCTCAAATTAAATACTTCAACTCTGCGTTTTCGATTGATCGAAACATATATTTAAAAAGGTTATGATTGGGTGCTCGAACTAATATGTTCTGAGATCTGTTTTTTTATTACTTTATTTCTCGTTTAGACGTTAATGTCATCGTTTAGTTTTCACTTCCATCTCCTAGATTAACTTATAATTTTTTCCTACGCCATGAAGAATTTTAGGTTCATAGTATCACTCGTAAGGTCAGCCCTATGACAACATGTTCATAACCATATGCCTTTAATAAATCCATGGATAAAGATCAGTTGATAATTACTTCGCGCGAAAACTGATATTAAACTGAAACTGGTGAGAAAAGAAGCCGACCCTGTAATACTTAAGAATAATATGGCTTTGTAACTACACTCCGCATAAGAGTAAATAGTACAGTCGACAACAAAGTTTGCATAATTTACTACATTTTAATTTCAAAAACCTTTGATAAAAGTAAATTGTCTATGTCATGATGAGTTTTAGTATGAATAAAGTCACATATTTAAACAAAGAAGAGGCAACATATCACATACCGAGATTATGATTGATGACAAGTTGTCGTCGGATTTGAATTTCTAAAAGCACCAGGGATTGAAACAGGTCTTTACTTAAAATTCTGAGTGAGATTAACTTTAACATTTATTTTTTTCTTTTGAAGTACAATTTATTTTTTATGTACACGTAAATACTCCGATGCAAGGAACTTATAATGTAAAATAAGCATCGTTTACTTCGAAGCATCAAGCGTCGTGTTCTGCATGCCAATCAACCCGTCTTGTAACCATAGGTACTATCTATAGCTGCGATCTATATAACTCGATTTAATAAGTAATCATAGTCAACGCATCATAGTCTAGTTCAACACTCCGTAATAAATAGTGCACATTATTGTATCAAATGATTGCATCACGTTGCGTAATGTCGGTGCACCGGATGCGGCTGTGGAAAAGCAGCTTATCCTGGCATGGAAATCTGTGTTTAGGGCTGCCATACCCTGTTGGCTGCAATTCTCAGGTTTAATTTAATAGTAGATAAGGAGTTAATTATTTTTTTACTTTTAATACTGTCAATAAATATAATAATGTTGTAATTTCCATCAGGTGAGTTGGAAGACAAACGCCATTTCTAAATAAAAATATTTTTTTTTTTATCAAAGGTAACTTTGTAAAGCGATTTTTGTTTTAGCACTTTTAATGCATATAATTTTTTACTTCGCGATTATTTGTTCAAAGAAGAGCTATTGTTTAATAATTACATCAATACTCAATACCATTAGTACGTTACGTTAATGATGAGTATACCTTTTCATACATTTGCTGAAAAATATGAAACTCACACTGTAAATTGACCTGAATTAGGATGTACTTGCAAAATGGTATCACGCTTGGTATTATATGATTGTTATAAACATATTTATATTCAATAAAATGAGCAAAAAATATTACATCTTCATTTTTTGCCAAAACTTTCACTGAGCACAAAGTCAAGAGCTTACTAATCGTACCGACGTATAGACTGTTTTTAACAATAACAAGTATCAAAGTACAAGTAAAACAAGTTAAAAGTTAGTTCTGTTACAACATACACGCTGTATGTACATTTAATTGCAACATATCATATACGTATTAATAAAATAAAACTAATTAATCAAACGTCTTAAATTAAAAAAAATCCTTACAAGTATTAGGTTATAAGAAACGATAGAACCTATTACAATCTGCTGCTTTAGGATTGGTTGGTACAGTACGGAATATAAATCTTTTCATTTGAAAGAACGTAATGTGCATGTAATTAAGAAATAAGTTCATATTTTTAGTGCGTTAACACCCATGTCTGTCTGTGACAACTAGCGGACATCCGCCCCTAACTATAACAATATTTAAAGCCTTTGACTGTACGGTCCAAGCCTTTTACTTATATTTTTAATAATTTATGAACAAATATACTCACATGTGTGTGTTTTGCACAAATATTATAAGATGTTAATCTTCTAGTTAACATGTCACCTTGTATTTATTATCTGTGTTTTAATGACAGCATTGTCTTACTTGACAACCCTATCTACAGCTCCACGTAAGAGCAATAAAGCGTCTTGCAGTGAAACTTTCTTGTTTTGCAATCCTCACAGTCACCATTAAGTTCCAATGTAGCATGTAGGTGTTTATGTAACAACCCCATTTACAATCTCCTGATACGTTTCTTGAATGCAATTTAAATATTTCTGAGAAAATGCTAGCTGCCATCCAACAGAGAACAAATACTTTATGCAACGACTTAATTAATGCTACTCAGTCCTTTTAAATCACTTTTAAATCAAACAACATTTCTGTAATGATCTGCTGCCTTATTGTCAGATATATTTTATCTTTTTACCTAATTAGTGTCTGTTTATCTCAAACAGAGTTGTGTGAGATCTACAGTGACAATATTATTTTTATTCTGGTTAACAGTTATGACCAATTAGAGTCTTATACAATTTTAATGAGAGAAAAGGAACAGTGAGTTTCACATGAATTATTATATAAAGTATGACCATTAAAATAGTAGCAAGCAAGTGAACGTTTCACAAATGTGAGCGAGGTAAAATGAATGTTAAGTTATTGGAATGAGATCAGAATAGAGTGTGCGAGAATGCGAGCGCGGTCGCGGGGTCGTGTCGTGCGAAGTTGCGCTTGCGACACTGCGTAATGCATCTATGAAAAAAATCCAAATGATATGAAACCAACCTTGAGATCATCGGTGAGTGCAGAATCTGTGATGTACGGGGCTCATTCCTCCCGGTTGATGCTTTTCGCCTTCCCTCGCCGGCAGGCGAACAGCCGTTAGGCAACTCCGAGGAACTCGCCACACAGCGTAGACGGTAATACTTGTTAGCGATACACTTCCGTACTGTACAGCTAAAAACACACCATCACTTAGCACTACACGTACACTCCAAGGGTCGGAGTTAACCGTTCGTTTAACGGACACTCGTACGACAAATGAAGTAGCGACAATGTCGGTCGGTTGAACGTACGACCGAGATGTTGGTCGGACAATGACTGAACGCGAAGTCGCAGGCTTCGCCGCTCGCGCAGGTTGTGCGGCCCCTCTCGCTCCGCGGAGCCCCTCGATGCGCGCCCCCCGCACTGCCTCTCGCTCTGGAACGCGTTCCCAGGCCGAGCTTTTGCCAGCCCTGCTCTATCTACACCGTATACTAAGGCTGCAAGGGCGATAAAGCGAGCACCAAACCCGTTCGCCCACTATTGCAAAAAGACAGAGGCACCCGTGTAGCTCTCCGCCAGAAAGGTCGGCGATTAGAATACAAGGGCACTAAAAAAATTTCGATTTAATTTCCAGAACTTTCTTTGGACAACGCAGATGTTGCAAAATATAAGTGGATGGTCTCGATCCGAAGCGATACACGATACGCGTATATGTATTCTGTTTCAAAATATTTCTCATTAGAGATCCCATCCGGTAACCATGAATTACACGATATATTTTCTCCAATATTATGCAATCATAATCATATTATATATTTAAAAAAATCAATAGATTATATTAATAAAAATACAAATTGTACTTAAATATATCTTAAATTCAGAACTGCAGTAGATGCAGTTACATATAAGCATATCGCATGATGTAATATAACAAATAACAATATTTAGTTAAATAAAATATAAGAATAGAATTTCAAACGTCAAATTACTCCGAAGTCACGATAATATACATATATAACGTAATGTATATTTGTCCTTACAAATATAGATCACGAAGTGACCGCCCGTAACCTGTACAGACTTAATCCCTTTACACATTCCTGTTGAGTTTATATCGGCAGTACAAAAAGTGTGGCTTCTGTGTAGCTATTAACATCCTCGTCGGGCAGAAGACGGGCGCTTCGGCGCGGGCCCCAATAAGCGTTATTTCGTTTTTTTTCCATCACCAATTACATGTATTTTTATAGGTCCATTGAAAACCACAATCACAGTAATGGTTCTACAATTCGATTGTCCGGAGAATACGCCTCTGGTGATGTTATTCAAAGGCACTCGATAAAAGCAAAATTGAATACAGAATGAGCGCAGGTAATATGTCATTACACGAACACAAAAAGTTAAACATGAGCGTACCTCTGCGCCCGTCGGCTGTTTTCACTTTTATATACATTATTTCTCTTATAATTTTATGTAAAGCTATTAAATTGAATTAAAACTATTTTTTGCTATTCCTACTTCTTTGCTTTTTTTACATTTTTGTTATATTTGACAACCTAAAAAAAAACTGCGGAATAACTATGTATATATATCAAACACAGTTCTGGAATATAGCAAAAACTTAATACGTAATAAATACAGCAGTACTGTCTCCGATAGACTTATCTGTCAGATAAAGTGTAAGTAACACAGATGTTGCAATACCGCCACAACCCAAGTACTAGGCGATATCGAAGTTCGGTAGTTACACCAGGTTGTCGGACTTTTTAGGGCTCCAACTACCCGTAACGAATGCCACAGATGTTCGTATGGTAACCGGGACCGACGACTTAACGTGCTCTCCGAGGCAATTTTCATTGAATTCTCAACGAAAATTTACCGGAAAAATTTTGCTGCGGCTTCGTTCGCTTTAGTGTCAATTAATGCCCGGTGCATTAATCGACATTAACGCGAACGAAGCCGCGGCAAAAGCTAGTTCTACTATAAAGACGATTAATGTGATATGACATTGCTCAGCTCGGACAAGTGGTTTTCATGTGGTCCAAATGGTCCAGTGGTCACAAATGGTCAACATTGGTCCGGTGCTTAACCTCGTATGAACCATCTTAAAATGTAAGCCTCCAAGATTTTGTGTTAGTTTTGACTGTGCAAGTTTTTGAAAAGATAAAAAAAAACATTGACCCAAAAAACAGGCAAAAACATTAACCAATTAACATTAATGAATCTAATAAGATACTAATGAACGTGTAATGCACTGAAGCTGAATTTAAAAGTAAAATAACCGTATGGACCCTTATCTGATGAGCTAGTTAGTATTATTATAGCAATTTTATGCTTATGAATGTTTTGTGTACCACTTTTAACAGTACAAACACAATAATTAATGCATATGGTGAACGGTTATGTAGTACGTTCAATCTGACCCATATATTAGACATCAACGCGCGCTATTCCAGAACGACATTACTGTGTGAATGTCTCATGGCTGAAATGTGATTTTCCACCGTGACGTCATAATATATTTTCTAAGAATCTTAGTAACACGTAGGTAATTATTAAACTCAAAAGTAAGTATGCGTAAACTTAGTAACAAGTAACCACATTGTTGGTTTATATCTACGTCTATAAAATACATTTATTGTTACATAGTCCGTCCCCAGTAAAGTTATACTTTGTATTTTATTCCACACTGGTAAGTAAAACCGCGACCAAACAGGATACAAAATAATTACTTAATCATTTTCATATGAGTATGTTTCTACTATGTTTGTTGTGAGAATATTTAGATTTGTTGTAAGATTTATTGTTTTTATCAAAACATTGCGATTACTTTTCGGTTTTGTTCATTACCGCATCCCACGAAACCTCTAGCTCCTGTTCAATTCTAGTCACTTCACAGGAACAGCATCGTATTTGAAGAATGGGAGATTCGGAACGAATTTAGTAAAGATTTAAAAGACTTTGTAAAATTATAACAAAAAAATGTTCACTTAGGAAACCCTCAAGAAAATAAAACCATTTATTTTAGTACTGAGTAATATGAGCTCATTGGTGACCGCTCTCTTAGGTTCAATTCAGCTTAAAAAAAGAAAAAATGAATCGGTGTAGTTTTATTACCGGAAAACTTAATAGGTTTGCTAGACATCGCAGTGGATTATTATTTAAATGCATTAGATTATGAGTGTACGTACAGTGGATAGTGTGAGTAGAATTTATCGTAAAGTATAAGTTTAAGTGAATACAACATTCATTTGTAATTTACGGCTCTCTCCATAGGACATGCCGTCAATGTGTATGGGACATGGGAATGTTACCTGAAAAGAAACAACAACATAAACTGTATACATAATTTAGTACATAGTGTATATACTTTCGCATTCCATGATATATAATTATGTTTACGTACGGGAATTAATGTCAGGCAATTTAAAGGTGTATAATACCTTTGATTACGTGATCTCGTAAATTCCCGTGCGGAAATATTTATAATAATTATAAACCTTTTCATCATGGGAGAGGTATGCTTCGGCACGTATGGGCTGGTTCGACCGGAGCCATACCACGGCCTCACAGAAAACCAGCAGTAAACCAAAGATTTCATTGCTTTTCACCGAGTGAGTGAGGTTACCGGAGGCCCTAACCCTTCCCTCCCCCCCTCTCCCCCTCTTCCACCTTCCCCTACCCTATCTTAAAGGCCGGCAACGCACTTGCGACTCTTGAGTGGCAGGTGCCCATGGGCGACGGTAGTCATTTACCATCAGGTGACCCATCTGCTCGTTTGCCCGTTATACCTTAAAAAAAACCTAAGTTAAACCATAACCGAAAATTTAAAAATCTGAAAATCAGGTCGTTCGCTAAGCTTATTCTATGTAAAATATTATTTTAGGAATTTTATAAATAGTAAATCCACTTTAATCTTCAGCACACTATTGAAAGATTAACTGCGAGGCGTGTGATATTGAGAACTCCTCCGAGTTGTTATCAGTTCTTGACTAACACGATTACGCCTAAACTTACGTCCAAACACAAAATCAGCCGACTTACTACCACGGTTCACAAATTCAAAGTAGTAACAAGACATTGAACGTTAACGACAGAGACCAAGACGTTGACTTAAAGGGATACAGTTAGTTATATTAACAGTGAAATGTTAACGAGGTTACTGTAGCCCAAAGCAAATTGAATGACAATTGAAACTGATTTGCCAACCGATCGTCATCGGTTGATTTAGTAAAACTTGTAAGCACTGCCCTTTTGGTAATAAGATACGCAGTTTTTGTCCTTAGAAGTCCATTAAACAATAAGGACGCTGAGATTTATTAATGCACTAATGCAATCTAATGAATTCATTTAATGTAATTTTCTCTGCATTGTACTGATGTCAATCTTCAGTGAATAGTTACATTTTAAAAATAAATAAATTACACGTTCAAATGTTAATTCTAAATAATGCATGCATTCTAATGATGTAAGAATGATTAAAATCGGTTCAGTCGTTTCTGAGTTTATCTATAATTAACTAAATTATGCTTTTATCACATTAGTATACGTAGACTAGTGATGTGGAAGGTATTCATTCTGTCCACACCTTCACTAAGACACCAACTATATGAATGCTGACAACATTCTTAACGAGTTCTATGTCCTCTTAGATGACAAAATATTTTTCGCAAAATACATGTAACAAGGAACCAAACCTGTTTAATCTCATTCCGGTATCACTTCTATGACACGTGTTTTTTCAAGTATTTGACAAAATTAATTCTTAGTAACAACAATGTTAAAATGATCAGATATCAATAGCTTGAAACTGAGTGCAGGGATGGCGCAGTGGTTCACGTTATTACCTCAAAAACTGGTTGTGGATTCGATATTTTGTGTTTGGGACTAATCCCACTTGTATTGGAACTCCTGTATAAAATCAATCATAGAGAACCACGAAGACACTGAGCGTAACTCGCGAAGAGCACCAAGAGAGTCAAACTGACTAAATTTCGTAAAAAATATATTGGAGAAGTTCGAAATACTCCAAAATGGGACGGTCGTGTGTGATTCACAATAACTACAAGGCCATCTGCATTTTATATCCGTGTACATAATTGTTGCTTTTTATTGTTATATTGTTAGTGTGATTAGATGATTTAAACAAAAAAAGAAGTAGGTACCACCGTTATTGTTAAATGTATCTGTAAAAAATCATAACGAACAATTAAATTTATTTTTAATTGCCAAATTAATTCATAAATGAAATATTCGTTTCATATTGGCTATTAGAAGGAGATATAAATAACAAATTAAAAAAGAAAAATACAATAAATCCTCCTAACAAAAATTTGTTATAAAAAATATACCCGAATTGAGAACCTTCTTCTTTTTGAAGTCGTTTAAAAATATCAATGATTCATAAGAATCACTCAGTAGGTTTTATATTGACAGAACTTAGAGATTCATCATTGAGACACTGACTTGAGTCTGAGTTTAGAAATTTCTATTATATTTCTTGTAAGCCTTCATGAAGATGAGACAGAATGACAAGAAATTTATGCAATTTTTTATCTAACTTTAAATAAAGCTTTGTGTAACAAAAAATTTGATCAAAGATGGAATGGTCTATTCTTCTCTTCGACCAAAACTTGTCCGAAGAAATAATATATATCTACGGAAGAATGTATATGTATAAAATAAAAAAGTCCTGATTCTGGATCCCTTAATATAAAGTTGGTGGCAATACCTGTCTGTCTGTGTTATCTTTAAAGGAATAGGTAATGAGAAGATTTTTGCTGACGTCAACCTACGTAAAAATGAAAAGCTATACACGTAGGTAAATTATCCGATCTATGTATATTTAAAAAAAGAAAATGAATTTAAAAAAGCTAAAACACTTCGGACTTTTTGAATTTTGTTTTTAGGCGAACAAACGTTTTCGAATAAAAACAAGTATTAATATTTATAAGCAGATTTTAAGAGCCACTTGAATTTCTAGTTAATGAGGTTTTATTAAATACTAAACCAGTTATATTTAAATACGTCTATGGTCACGTTTGTATAAAACCACATAACAAATCGAGATCAATATTAGATGATATCTCATTCGTATTTAAAAATATCTCTAAAATCACCTTACGGGGAACGGACCAAAACCAAAATCCTAAGTTAATATTATTAACGCGAATATGAGTTTGTATGTTTTTTGTTACACTTTAACACCTTAACTTCTGAACCCATCATCATGAAATTTCGCATACACGTTCTCAGGGTTATATAAAAAGGGACGGGTACCTCTAATTCAAATTAAAAGAACTGTTCCCGAGGAATAACTGAATCGATCGACAAAATCTACATTTACGCAAGTGAACTTAACTTTTAGCAACAGTGAATAAGGACGGGTGACGTGGCCGTCTTATAACACAAAGCAGTACTAAGATAAATATTTAAATTGTATTACTACTCCCATATAATTATGTATTAATATATTCAAATTTATATCATAAACTTCCATTTTTAGGGTTCCGTGGTCAAACAGGAACTTTAAAGTATCAACTATATCATATCGTACTATGTTGTAGTATACGTATACGGTTGATGTTATATTTTAAAATTTTCTGCGCTTTATTATAAAGATAACAACAACTGCATAAGTTTTATATTTACCGTCAATAATACTATAAAGTTTAGTATTTAATAAATTGGTTATTGCCTCATATAAACTTTTTTAATGTCTACATTGCTAGTTTCAGCAGTTTCATAGCAGAAATTGCTTAAAAGTTAAATAAAATATGTGTGAGGCTACGTTTTGGATTTATAAAAATAACAAGACATTTTGGAGCTGGTATTTCTTAAAAATTAGTTACATAACGTATAGCAGAAGTTTGAGTTGTTAAGCATTCTCAATGGATGAAATACGAATATAAAGTTGTGGAATTTCTGTCTCATTAATATTTTATCACTATTTTTCACATTTTACTTGTTTTGCTATTTCCTCTCGAATTCCAATATCACGGTAATTACAGTAAACGTAGCCATATCATGTATGGGATGACGATGACTCAAAGCATGTCTACCCCGTGTCTTTAATTGGTCGTAGGTAATTGAGCTGGTTTACTTTTAATTATTATATGTTTGGTAGATAACCGATACTGGTATACCTTTTGGTTGTACCTTTGCTTACGATCTGAGCTAAGTAAGTAAGTAAGGATAGGGTAGGTATAAGATAAGAAAATCACAAAGTCTTCATGAGATTTTAAGAACCATAACGATCCAAACAATGATAAAATAAAAAGATTACTTAAATGTTCATAATTTTTAAAAGATAATTCTTGCAGTGGACTACAAACACATTATTAACGAACACAAATGACACCTCGACTCAGAGCAATTATTTGTAAATCACAAATTCTAACATGTGGGGGACGAACCCAAAACACTTAAAACAGAGAC
The DNA here is from genome assembly GCA_963859945.1 of Euplagia quadripunctaria. NCBI lineage: Eukaryota > Metazoa > Arthropoda > Insecta > Lepidoptera > Erebidae > Euplagia > Euplagia quadripunctaria. The sequence goes on along the minus strand of OY982564.1, from coordinate 13,404,358 downwards.
CATTCAACCACTGCGCCACCCGTTTCGATTAATCACAATCTCCACAAATAGAGAATGATATTGTATAGTCTTTAGTATAGCTGCCCTTTAACCTTTAAACTAATCGTGAAGACATAAGATCATCTTTTAAATATTTTATATTATACAACTTCAGAATGGCAAAAAACTGTGTTTGATCTAGTAAATCCGGTTTTATGAGTTGAATGTACACATGTAACTTTAAATACCAAAAACACAAATCTTTACACAAATTCTATGGAAGTTTTTAGTTTGCAACATTATTAAAATAAAATATAGTCTAGCAGAATATGAATAGGGTACCGCAATCAATCTACGAACACTTGAGATTTTTTTGTACAACTTGTACTACTTTGTAGTTTGTTATACTTGATTCTAATCATCCAAAATTCTCCCTAATTAATACAAACTTTACGTAGCACTCCACTCAAAATCACCTATTAACTATTTAATAAGTTAATTTTTCCAAGGAGTACATTGCAACAGCACACGATGATGATGATGTCTTATCATATTTAGCTCCGAGTTTTGAGCAGTGATAGAACAGTTGTTCGACTAGTTTAAACGAATGCAACTTGCGCCTAATATTACCATGACCAGTAAGAAATTGATCGACAGAATAATCCACTTTAAGCCAGTAACCCAACGCAATTCGCAAACGTCTAAGAAAAAACTGTTGAAAATGGCACGGCACTTCTTTATTGATAGGACCCAATGGTATTGCCATTTAACTATTAGATCGCTATATTGTGTTGCTTGTTGAACAATCTATTTATTCTACTCTTATTTTCGACCAAATAAAATTGTATTCCATCTCTGAAAGCTGAATTCTGTGTATGTATGTATCGTTCATGATAATACATTTTACTCACCGAATGTCTAGTCAGTATAATAGAGTTGAAATTTACTTATGACTTTATGAGCTTATGGAGTTAAAAGTAACTACCTATAGCTCCTATATGATTTTTTACAGTATATTTTTACAGCCAAAGCTTCAAAGATAAGGCTTTACATTTTTTTATATTGCACTTTGCGGAAAAAAGTATCAAACTAAATTACCTGTAGATGGTTTCGACCGCGGTCTTGCAAAACCGTGGAGTATATATCTGTAGGTATATCATTTGCACGGAAAATGTAAGTATGTCTTCAACGATAAAACTTACCTACTAAAAAATCCAAAGACATTGTCTAATACCTCTTACATGAAGTATTAAAACGATGTTTAACACACACACACATTGAATAACACAATGGTTTAACAACTCACATTTGCAAAGTACTTGTATGATCTGTACAAAAATAGACTATTATTTTTAATGCAAATGACTAAGATGTGGGTTAATTACTTATTTCAAATAAAGTGGACAATCCAAAATGTATTCAGCGCATACTAAGTGTATGAGCTGTGTAGTTTCATAAAACAACAAAAAACGTAATTAATTAATACCTATTTCCCACATTAGATAAACATTTTTGGTAAATTTCAATGAACAAATTTTATTGAGAAATAATTCCAAAGTTCAAATTAAATTAAGACGAGCGGTTTTATTGCGATATTTTCCTGCGTCAAATCTTTGATTAAAACATATTCAATCAATCAATCAATCAGCCTGTCATAGTCCACTGCTGGACATAGGCCTCTCCCAATGTGCGCCATAGCACCCGGTCCTCCGCCTTTCGCATCCGGACTTCTTCATGTCGTCGGTCCATCTAAAACATATTAGGTATCAAATAAATATTATAGTATTTATACTATCTCAGTTTCATCTGAATGTCTCGGGTATAGCTACGCTAAAACTTGCGCGCTGACCACTAGATTAAAAAAAATCAAATCCAACAAAGAAAATGCAATCGGTTTAGTAGTTTCCGAGATATTCGGGAACAAATATAGGAACATATAAAATACTTGCAAGATTTTGCGAATTTGCTTATCTGTAGTAGATGAAAATATAACAATATTTTTCAATTTCAAAAATATTACAGTTAACATTCAGGTCGCATTGAATACCTCCTTTTCTTAAAATCAGTTAACAACACTTTTGTTACAGTTTTTATAAAGAAACTGCATCATTAGCATGTTCCTCGTAATGGATTGTCTTTTGTCATGGAAGTATTAAGCGATATTACTTGATAAGTACTTCTTTCTTTGAAATAAAAATGGTCCTAAGACTCGTAGGCTAGAAGTGATCTATATTACTAAAAGACAACTATTTGTTGTATCTGTCTATGTGTGGTCAGACTTTTTTGTTTTTTATGTGTTGAGGGGAGGAGATAAAATGCAGCCAAGCATGAGAGGGGGGCGGGGAGACTCACACGAATAAACGACTCAAAATTGACAATTATGTGAATGTGTTAGTGACGTTACCTAAAACTTAATCTTATTTACGAAAGGCATTAATATTCTTTAAAGAAATATTGAAAATGAAAAACTACTTATGGTTTAAAAACTTGCAACTTCATAAAACTTTGTACAAATTACACCCACAGTGGTCACGGGTAAGTAGTCTCTCTTGTATTGCATGTTTATTCTAAGATACAATGGCTATTGAGGTTTATTGTCTATGTATTGTTATTATCTTTATTATTTCAGCCTTCGACTAACATGTTTTAATTCAACTCCTAATTTTTCTAGTAGTTTCTTCTTAATACATATACCCTTACTGAATAGATCCGTTTACACGGCTAAAACATGTTTGAAGAAACTTGGTTTGCTCCGTAGCAAATCTGTTCATCAGGAAAGGGGTGTGCCAAAAAAATAAATATTATTTGGTACCGCCGCCGCACGCCGGTTTGATGGTCGGCCCACTGCACATATAACTAGGTAAAAGATAAGTTCCTATGTAACGCGGCCATTGTTTAATTCGTACCTTACTTAAACGACAGGCTTTCAAACATAGTAAGACTGTCGATCTTTCAATTCTAATGTTTTTTTTTACAAAAGAAGAAGACTACAGACAGCTTTTATTTACTGTTTTCATCCTCAGATTTTACGTATTAACTTTTACTTCTTCTATGTATTTACTATACACATAAAATGAACTCTTGTAATGCTATCCTTTTTCGTCACATTGCTTAAAATCTGCAATCTATTCTGTTTTCAATAATTTATGCAACATTTTGCATATTTGATATTTATTACAAAATATGGATGGTACTCACCTCTGCCTATACCCTCAACAAAAGCCTAGTTCTTATTAGCTTGTGTTGTGATGTATTTAATAGTTGCTAAAACGTTTGTTGCTAATATATTATATATATATAAAAAATATATTATAGTACCAAATTTTTTTGTGAAATCTCAAATATCTCTCCACCACTAGTTAGGTAAAGTTTTATGCATCTAAACCACTTTTCAAAACATTTTTTCCAATGCACCTCAGAGACTGCCTATATAGCCTTTCAGAAGACCGTATCACTTTAAGTTGATTGTTTATTTTAGGGAATAAAAAGACATCACACGCTGCCTAATCAGGACTGTCACAACGATGACTCAGAAGTTTGACCAGTATGCTGTAAGGAAGTACCTCATCTTGAGCGCTGAGTGCGCGGGCGCGTTGTCAAATAAGCCTGAGACTTCGAAAAGGAAGTCACACCTAAGTATATACATAGAGTATTCGGATAGTGACTTTGCGCTCTCAAGAGTGTGTTGAGAAATACGAAGCGGGGTCGACTGACTGATAGTACCACTCACCATCTTGCAAGTCTAAAACCCAGGGCAATATGACCGACTGATGGGAAGCATTATGGTGCATTTCTGTGGTAATTGTCTAAAGAGCAAGGTTTTTTTTTATTGTTTGGCGATCCCAGAGTAACCGAAAGTCGGTTCTTAGCATTTGCTAAGCTTAACGAGCTATTTACCCCCTCGCAGCCACCAAGCACCAGCAATAAATTTACAAATATGGGGTTTTAAGGAATATACATACATTTATAAATAGATTTTAGAACGTTTATAAAACAAGAAAATCTCACACGAAACACTATCTCCAACAAAATGATATTTAAACTGAAAAATTGAAAGATAGCCGGTGAAGTTCGTTTACATTTCTAGACCATTTATTGTAAGTTCGGTTACATTAGTGTGAAATCTAATGTTACCCTGTGACTATAAACAAAGCTCAGAGCCAAACATTTATTTGTTGCGGGGTTTACCTCAGTATTGGCTTGGAGTAATCTGTTAGGCATACCGACAACATGTTGGTGACGATCGTAGGGGCCCATAGTTACTAGGAAGCGGCACTGATTTACTAACTATAGCAAGTCACCCAATTAGTCGAACAAATCGAGGCGTTAGGCAGCCACAATAGTTTTACTGCGACCGCGATGTATTGCGAGGAGAACTTCTGGTGTAAGGAGGTGGAGGAGTGGATCACCTCCAGGCGGAACGGTTTCACTCGCGCTCACATGCGTGCCCTAACAGTGACCGCGTGTGAATGAGATGGGTTTTATGTCCTTCACCCGCAGCAGAATGCGTCTGGATATCGGCCAGTTACTAGACGGAGACCGCTTGCCACCCGCGGGCTGGGGCTTGGTGGACCATTGGAGGCATAACGTCGCAGTACCGGCTGTCCACTCATTACAGACTCTAAGGTCTACAATGTGGTTTTCGTCGGTTTATGTCTTATATACGGCCTCACCAGTAGCCCGGTGAGGTAGAAATTCCACACGAAAAAAATGAGTACTTTCCCCCTTATGTCGTTATTTCGCGTGTAAACAATCAAAACAATATTGTTTTGTACGCTCCAGGTTGTTTCACTGCCTATACATTATAAAAAATCCTGCCTGGAGGATTCCCCCCCCTTTAAAAAATATGCTACGGCTATTATAAGTGACATATATTATTGTTGTTTTCCGACATAGACGCGAACGAAGGCGCGGGCACAGCCAGTATAATATATATGTCTGGATACCGTGTCTGTCTATAATCAAAGAGTTGTCGACCTATTTTATGTACCGCGACGATATAATACATTAGGTATTTAGAAGTTTTTTTAACAATCAATTTCATTTTTTGTTAAATGTTTTGAAAAATAAGAACAATAATAACTCTTTCCGCAAAACTTTCGGTAATTTTATTAGCTTGCTTAAAAAACAGTACCTTTAGATGTCTTTGTCATTATTTTGTTAGTAACGAACAGTTTTAGTTTAAATGGCCTTAATAACCATGTCTATGATTATGTTCGGTTGTACGCTTAGTGCTAGCGCAAAATGTTCTCGTTTCTAAGTCCCAAAAGCTTGTTGTTGTAGTAATTTTCTTCGTGGGAGCGCTGTGCGGCGTAGCGGTGACCGGATAACGGTCGTCTAGGTACTTACACTCTGAGGGCAGACGCCGACTTCCAGCTACATATTTACACCGAAACTCGACAATAGTTCGTGTACAAGTCGTCATTATCATAACCCGCGTCAGTGTCACGGTCGGCTCGCCATCGCAATCATAGTCCGCCATCGCACAAGGTTGCATCGCATACGTGGCCATTGCACACGTAACGTTATGCCATGTCATTTGTAATATACAGTAATCATATCCACACATAATAGATAATTTGCTCTCTACAGCAGATTTGTTGAAATTTTACTTTACACAAATGAGAGAAATATAGTCAAATCATGAGACACCTTATTTTACATTAATTTCAAATACATTAATTCTGACTATTTATTAATGCGATAACTAATTTAAAACTTTATCATTGAAATGAGGTATTTGAATCAAAGCTTGTACTTGTTACTTATCGTGAAATAAATTACGTTAATGTAATTTACTCTTAAAATTAAAGGCGATATCGCCTTGATACAAATAAATAAACATATTCTTTAACAAAACAACTTTTACTGGCTTGTCTGTTTAACTTGCCATATAAGTAGAGAGGGGTACTCTAAATGATTTGGCACATGTACTGTGGGTGTGATTTCGCCAGACGTTTGCGGCTTTCTCCGTGTGTCGTAATACATGGCGAGAGTCCAAATCCTGCGTCAGCACCAACAAGTTGCCTGCGCTCGCCTCGCCTGTCTGTGACATTTAATAAAATTACCATCCAAATATCAAGGCAAGCAACTTTTCACATATTAAACGTCTTTAAAATTACAAACCGGACTATTCTATATTTGCTAAAAGTGCTAAAGAACCTCTGATTCATTTTAATATATGGAGGTGTATATGAAATAGGAAACTTGTATATGAGTCTAGTTGATTAAACCTTAAAGGAAATACATATACATATAATACATATGACTCAACATTAATTTACACCCAATATACTTTAAGTAATAACTGACAATCTCCAGAAAATTAATTTACTCACGCAATTAAATCTACCATAAAAGTGATAATAATAACTCGAAATAGCAATTTGATTTCATTAATACCTTTCATACTATAATGGAGAATATTATAAATAACAAAATTAAAGCGAAGGTCTATATTTAGCAATCAACAATTATAAGTAAGACTAATAAATTGTTAACGTCTTATTAAAATACATGCTTTTTGAGTAGTCATTCTTAAGGTTGAATAGATGAGAAGATAACAAGGGAATTAGAATTTAAATATTCTTAACCGAAAATGTTATCTTCTTAAATAATAAAACTAGTTATTACACAAAACTAAACATTTTTCCTTCACCATTTCCAATTAATCAAACATGTTTTGGCCATTTTGTAGAGGTGTTCTTTCCTTCCAGACAAAACTAACTTAGATTGTAATAATTTCTTAATGAACTGTAATAGGTATATAGTTTTTTTAAATCTATCTTAACCTCCTGGCTAAAAATCTGATTAATCCGTATTTTTCCTTGTAGACATTTTCGAGTGATGAATAAAGAAGATAAATTCTGCTATGAACACATTGCTGTATTCGTAGAAAGGCTAATGACGTAAATGCAATAACGTAATCGGTGCGACAAAACTTCACGTGACCAAACGACTAGGGTTTTGCTTGCACAAAAATAGGCACAGCCATTTAATGTGGTTATGCTGCCACAAGCTATCTACACGAGAACATCGACATCATCAACCGGACGGCGTCGATGGTGACGGGGTTTTCTTAGTTTGATTGGTTTTTATTTAAAAGATCCATAAAAAAATATTTGCAAAAGTAATAAAAGAAATAAAATTACTCAAGATGTCTATTTGTAACATTCGCATAGATCTGTGTTCCCTAGTCAGAGCGAGACAGACGAATTTGGAACTAATTGAATTTTTTTAGACTATTCGGCCAACCGAGTCCGATAAGGCTGCGGCTAGACAAGCTAGACCAAAACATTTTAACACATTTAAATCTATACCAATACACTACTAGCACATTGCAAACGTATTCATGAATACTGTCAGGGTTTTTAACCACAGGACCAAATGTTTTAAGTACTGAATTATGTATGTAAATACGCACCATTCCCCATTATTATACTTATTACTATATCATTATCAAGCATCTTTAAAATGGTGTGAACAGTCAAGATAAAGCTCCTGTGCACATTTGTTTTATTTTGATTATTCGAAGAGGGTAGCAGCAACCTCATACATATGCGTTATTATTCTCGTTATAATGTTGAAGCACATTCCTGCACACTACTTAATCACAGGTTAATTGGAATTATTTCTGTTAAGCTCCTCATTCTTGCATATTTTTATCGTGGTCCTATAAACTAAAGGGGTTACAGCCTTCCATGTTATTCTTGCTTGCCGATTCCAGGACACCTAAATATGCACATACCTTATACCGAACGCCTCTCTAAGTACTACCTTATTACGTATCTTGGAACATGCAGATGTAAATTATGTATCAAATTAGCATAGAAATACCTGCACGTAAATATCTCTTTTAACCATTATTCTACAAAATACTAATAACAATTTTTCAAAAATGCATCTATTAGAACGGACGGAAAGACTTAACACACAAAATACAATTAATAATTTAACAAACCTTTTTGTATTCCGTATGAAATAATAGTCTTTAATATTTACTTCATTCAAAGGGACTTCAAAATACGGTAGGTTACAAAAATCTAGGAACATTAGATACTTTAAAGGACATTCCATATACAAACAAAGTTGCCTTCACTGGTCCTGCATTAAAACAGTTTGACGACCAACTTTTATAGGGCTACAAATGAGATAAACATATACTCGTAGATCTAATACTATATCGCTAAGCTGCAAACTTGTTGCAAACACTTATCTTTTAAAATAATCACACCGAACCGCCTATGATTCTTGAATGTACTTTATCGCTCAGTAGTACAGTTTACTTTTGTATGTTTTATATATTTAGCATGTCTCGGTGTTTCGTAAAACACAGGAAATCGATGAACATTGATTCAATGATCATAAATAAGTATCCAATGTAAGACTTTATTCAGTTCTCTTTTTGATTTATAAATTCTGTCTGACATCATCAATACATTGCAATTGCGTGACTTCTCACTGTTATTTACTGGTAACTTCAAACCTTCGTGTAAAACCGCAATAAACGTGCCACACACATAACGAGCATCGGAATAATAACTAATTAGAGTCATATGTGCCATTTTGTATAGAGTTTAAATCTCAAAGATATTGCAAAAAAAATATTAACATTGTGTAATATGCTAAGGGCCGTGGGTAGAGTCCTCGGCGCCCGCGTGGGCAGGAGCGAATGGCAGTCCAGTGGCAGCAATCACCTGGCGACACCTAAAACTCCGTATCCGTGTAGGTGTTTAACGAAACCCGCAATAGAAAGCCTTGACAAATACATCGTCATTAGCAATCGACGCCCGATATACTGTTACTTCACTATGTCATTGCGTAGTTACTGCGAGTATGAGTGACTTAGTTTAAATATGATCGCTAATATCACAGTAAGTTACGTCTTCATTAAAACTTACAATAAATCAACGTTTAACAACATTAAAAATTTATGCCACTAAAATTGCCTTCTGCTACTCCAAAAATCTCCATACCATATCACATAAAACCTTTTTATAAAATGTCAAAGAACTGTAAGGAATTCTTAACATAAAACTCAGACAACCCGACAGCTAAAACTTTTATAACGGAATTAAATGACAACACAGCAATAATACGCTTGTGTTGGGAACATAATGTACGGAACAAATTGATAAATAGCGGGCAACGGGCTGAGCGCCCTGCTGACTACTCTAAACTTCAATAATACTTGCCCACTGCAATGTGGTGTAGTACCAGTTCATGCATACGAACATACAAGTACTGACACAACACTGTCTACAAAAGGGCACAGACCATCACATGCCGATGACATCATGACGGTCGACTTACTGTTACATAGCACGATACGTGATTTGAATAAAAAAACGACATGTGCTGATGCTACTCATGGTCAATTTGGCTTGTGAAAGCCATGGAAAATGTTAACAAATGTCCGTAAGAAATGCAAATTTTCCTCGTAAGTAATGTTTTTGTGTACAAACACTTAAAGTTAAGCAAAAGCGTAGTTCACAACTCATAAGCTTTTTGCAACTAAAAAGCGTGGTCGTACCTAGTACGTAATTAACAAGTTAAAGGCACTTGCAGCACATTGTTAGGATGCCTCTTATTTTAATGTTAATTCTTAAACCACTGCTGTAGGTATGGCTTTATCCGCATGGGTGAGCAGGGCGCTAGTGCACACGAACGGTGACACAGCGCTAAAAATAGAGCTCAGGACGGACTCAGGGCCGGGCGGCGCCGCGCCAGACCTGTCCCGGACACCCCCGTCCCTCGCACGAATCCCCGATGACCCCCATCCGCCATTTTGTTGATCCACAGACCGTAGCGGGCAACAACTTAGGTCTAGATGGCAAGGACATCGCAGTCAACTTGCTTATACTTAAGAGGTCACGGCACCCATCGAATAGGAAAGGAACAACAAATTTTGCTTAATTTTGAGTTTTTGTTTAGCATATATATGAGATAGGAAACTTAATAGCAAAAAACATGTTTATAGCTTCTCTCACTTCTATAAATCTTAGGATTTCTCTAATGGTCAAATTTTATAAGGTAATATAAAAAAAAATATGAACACACATAATAGGTATCCTCAAATGGGAAGGACAATCATTTAATACTAATACTTACTATTTAAATACTCAACTCCATTGAGGTGATTAATAACGGTATAATCAATAAAATGTATCTTTTTTTAAAAACGACTTGTTTTTAGGGTTCCGTTCCTCAAAATGAAAAAAGAAACCCTTATAGGATCACTTTGTTGTCCGTCTGTCTGTCTGTCAACATACGTTTTCCCAGGAAGACGCATCAAGTCGAAATTAATATCAAATACATAAGTCTACGGCCCCTTGAAGCTGTAAAAAAATCAAGCTTCTAAGTCTACACAATCACTCACTTAAGCCTGAGATTTGACCAAATTTGAACATTTCGCAGGTAAATCAAAACTTATAGGGTATATATACTTCCCATTGACCTAGAATCATGAATTCAATTTTGATATAGTTAATACTTTAATTACTGTGTCTTAAAGTTGATTTTTGTTCACCAATTTAGTCATTCTTTATTTTAATTAGGCCTTACTTCAAGTATAGTTTTTTTCTTATCTGGATAGGGATTTTCCAAAAAAAAACACCTTTAGGGGTTGAAAACACGATAACGAAGTTAATAGTTTCATTATTCATAAGCGCATTGAAATAGGTTTTTCATTTGTTATAGACTAAATTATATTTCTGGTGAATTAACATATGTATATCGATGATATAAGAACATTATATTATATATTATATTTAAGTATTAAATACAAAACTTAGTATATTAAATACAAAGTTGCCTACGAGAACATTGCGCAAATAAGGCAGATGGGTAGGCCGCATGAATTCATCCGTAGCGTGCATTGTTACAAAGCCTTAAAAATGAACAATGGACCTTACATTCTATCTTCCCATCAAGAAGATGTGAAATCTTTACTTTTAATATATATTGTTCTACCATTTTAAAGACCAACCATTTCTTATACATGTAAATGCGAACTTCTTAGCAAACCCATATTCGTGGTATAAAAAGGACTCGACGAGAATGATTCCTGTAGCCGGTTGGTAATCAGCCAAAGTAACTCGCCATTTTAATAATAGTACTGGTTATACGTAAACACCAAGACAAAAATCACAAGACATCCTAAAACTAAAAGGCGACTAAATGACAACTAGTCTGTCATTAAGCTGCATTTTAGCTCAAGGAAGGCAGATAGTTTGTATCTGAAATCGAACACTGACAAATTCTTTCTACTGACAAATTCTTTCATTGGCGTGCCGGCTCTGGACTTTTTTACTCCAAAACCTGACAAACCATTTCCCACCTTCAAAAAGGTCACACAATGAAGAAAAAATTTTAAGTGATGATCTGTGATATTAAGTGATTTTTATTCAGTACCTGTAATCTAATAAAATCTTCTCATTCATTTCTTTAGTAAGATTTCTTATTCAACCAACCACTGACTACGGAACCTAACTATATCGTTGCACTGTATCACGAACAGACGGAGAAGTTATAAGTATTTAAATGCAATTTGTTCATATTATAAGCGAGTAAGATAACAAGTAGCACTTCCTGAACTTCATTGTGAAGGTATACCTACTGTGATATAGTTAAAGTAATATAATATATTTAATTGTAATGAAATATTAATAATAATTTACAATTATTGTACTGGCGACGCTGCTGCTTTTATAATGCAACCAATTATGTTGCAACTACTTATTCATTTATTTCACACCGCATTGTTATATTTTTGCAAATATAAAATATATTTACAATCTTTAATTATACTTGTATATGACCAAAGTTTACAGTGTAATTAAAGTGGCGTTTAGACATTCATAATCTGCAAAGGACACGGCCTCCTGCAGCACAGGATGATGATGTCACTGCTTTAACTGGTTTTACTTATTATTCGATATGTGTTAAACCAAATACGTCAATCCGGTCATAAATATTATTTTAGAAGATACCTGTATATGTAGGTACTTGCCGACTCGTTCTATAATCTCACAAGAAATGGATGGAACGAAAAAAGTTGAAACGCTGGTCCGCATATATGCATTTAATATTAGCAGAGTCTTTCAGACAGTCTATGTTTTTGTTATAAGTATGCTTGTGTTCATTCAATTCCATTCCATTGTTGGAGGGCAACGTAGAGGAGAGCACGTCTCGATGCCACGCTCGGCCAGCATTCCTGGAACTTTGTACCGACGTTTGTCCTTTACGTTGCGAATATTCTCCTTGGATCTCAGTCTTATTTTTTCTTTCTTTCGTTGCTTCATTTAAACATTTTAGCTTTATATTAAAAATTAACCATTAATTGTTGCGACTTAGATCACAATAAACTTCGTTGCATAATGTTTTTTTTATCACGCTTAAGTGGTGAATAACCAAAGTGTAAGGACGTTTTCAATAATATTACTTGCATATTTTTTACCCTATCAGTTAAGCCACAATTAATAAATAAAATAATCTTGAAAATATGCTAGCTAAATATTAATAAAATTGACTTGTAGTTAAAAAAGTTAGGTTTAAGGTCTCTACAGCATACGAATATGATTAATCATTATAATTAAAAGTTCTTGATGGCGAACGAACAAATTATAGAATTATAATTAATATAATCTATCACCAATATTACGTCATTACATATCTTGCAAACCTTGTACTAATCTTTTAACCATTACAAAGTAATAAGTTGACGTTGCTGCATGCAACCTGTATTAATTTCTTATTCATCTTACCGCTACTGGTTATCTGTGAGCCATCAACGTTACTTGTAATGGAATAAAGTTAATTGACTTTCAATAATATAAGAAGGTCTCAAAAGAATGAGATCATACAAAGACCTCGACCGATGACACAAGACATGATTCAACAATATTCATACATCTTAGAACAGCATTCAAAGATGGCATAGGCAATAAGTAAATATAGAACCTATTATGTTAGAAAAAACTGCTTACATTAATTTGCGGTTATGTACTAAGACTGCTTGTAATAAGTCTTGATAGCCGTAATGATCATCTTGAAAAAAAAAACAAATTATAGTAATTGCAGTTAAACCGTACAAGTATTTAAGACATAACTAGTACACTTATAAAAAAAAATGTAGAATGATAAAGTCCTATGCTAGAATATTACAATAATAAAACTTGGCACTAAAACTGAATGGTTACCCACATTCTAATGGTAGTGTCAACTGATAACGTGATCCGGCCATTATGTACCGTGCTTGCGGTCCGTTTGTTTAAGCACTTCACAAGTGGTGTATGCAGGCTGTGTTGTTCAAATAGTTTACTATAGGTGTGGGCTACGAAAGACGGCCCCGTGCTATATCCGCTGGCCGCGCTGACGAAATCACCGCTTACGCAATGCTCTTTAGACGAACCGGTAACATACTTAAACGGAGACGATCCCCACTTGGACGAATTACATTTCTATAAGTTCACTTGTACAAATTAAAAACTTGCGACCTGTTCTTTACTCCGCATGTAAGAGTTGGAGGAAAGGATTTATTAAAACTTATACTAAAATTATTAGTTTAAAACTAAAAAAAAAATATTTAACAATTGGGTAATAAGAATACGGTTTGTTTGATAATAAGCGTATACGGGTTACGGCATAACCCTGTCAGTGCCAATAATATCTTTGGTACGTTACCAACATAAATATAGGTCAAATGACTCTAAACTCCAACAGAAAAACAAATACACTTATTGTGCTTTTTAGCCGTCCTCGTCTGTAAGGTACTAGCCCAGTAGAGGAACGTCAATTCTATGCCCTTTCTCCATAATATTCAGAATGATAATTTTATACCAGTCAAGGAGAATACTGATCACACACCTGCATTTTCAACCTCCCCGTTATAGTAGTCGCCTTGGCCGGAGACGACGGGGAGGTTGAAAGTGAGGGTGTTCCGCCCGACACGGAGGCGGAGCTAGGGGCGACTGTTCTACAAATCCGTTCGAAGTACACCGCTCTCGGGCCAGAAGGGTTAACCCGAGTGTTGGCTCTGGCCCTCAACCCCATGTTGGACTTCCTCGGAGAGCAAGGGGGGCAAACTTTCAAAAGGGGGTACATTTGGACACCAGGGGAGTCTCTCTGGTGTTCCTTTGCATCGAGGCGCTGGGCTTACGGGTAGCCCTGGATAAGACAGAGGCTCTTCTTTACTAACGACCCAGTGGTGGTCCAATGTGGTGCCTCAATCGAAGTCAATTTGCTCTTCATACCAGATTGAGCCCACATTTAAGTAACTGGGACTGATCCTAGAAGAAAGGCCCTTTGACGAGCACTTTCGACAGCTTGCTCCAAAGCTGGTCGGTGCTACGTTCAACTTTGGGTGATTTTTGCTCAACTTGCGAGGAACCAACGTCGCTACGAGACTTGAAGAAACGGCTGGACTCAATAGTGCTGTACGGTGCACTGATGTGAGCGGAGACACTGGCTGCCCAAAATAGAGTGCGCCTCTGGCGCCAACAGAGGGTTATGGTGGTTGCGTCTAAACGCGGATATTACACCGTGACAATGGAGTGGCGTACGTGTCAGTCGGATGCGGGGGGGGAAACGGGGGAGCTGTTTGGAAGGTTTGGAAGGCGGAAGAGCTTGGCGGATTTGGAGGTGGAAGGGCTCGCTAAAGTTTATCGGCAGACAGTTGAGTTCCTAGCTACTTCGGTAAGTACTCAGTTGCTAATAGGTAATTAAATCTCGCCTAGCACCATTGCGACTGCAGTGGGGACTCGGCTCAACACAAGGAATATAATATGTGTATTTTCTTATGTTATTATCACAAACACACCCACACACATACACACACACACACACACACACACACACACACACACACACACACACACACACACACACACACACACACACACACACACACACACAGACACACACACGCACACATACACACAGTTTTAAATTTAAAAAAAAGGCACTTGTAATTTATTATAAACTAATATTCCAAATTGTTTTCACTTACCTTACTGGACCATAATAAGCGTGGTATTAGAGTCCTCTTAGACGTTTCAGTAAGAAAATAATAAATATGGTATTCTAATTGTCCAAGGGTGGGAACCTGGTGATCTGTAGGACAGGCATATGCCTATATCAGACACCAGCTCCTCACATATATAGAAATGTATGTAACTACTACCTTATATATTTTTGTACCATAAGTTAAAATGTATTTTGTGAGGAGAAATAAACTACAGCCATTGGAGAGGAGCGGAGGAGAGGTCGGCGTACGCCCCATGGCCGGTAGCGACAGCAACTTTACCGTTGCATCCTTCTGAGAGGACGTCATTTCGCAGAAGGAGGTGGCAAAATGGGCCCGGGAGTAAGATCTCCACTTGAACCCTATTTGCCGCTGGCGAACCGAGAAAAACAAAACAGTTAAGAACAATTTTCTACTGTTTCTCAACCGATTTTTTTTGTAAAAATGTTGTAAAAAGCACCCCATAGCAAATTAATTAAAAAATGATGTAGAAAAGTACTGTGTTAGAGATACAAGAAAACAATAATAAAAACTCTTGCCACATTTTGACATACTTACAAGCACAGTTCGTGTGTTGTCGCTAACATTAGTAATTTATTAGTAGAAACTGCCAGACAATCGCTAATGTCCAAGGTTGTCACAACGTAGAAGATACGCAAACATAATAAAAATCGAAACAAAGGTCACATTGAAAACTCGTTAAACTCATCTCGGAATCTCAACTCGATCGAACGATTAACTTTGAAAGAACAACATAAAATAAAATGTTTGAAATTTTTATTTACTTTTATCTCCGTATCAACCTGTTGCCAAAAAGTTGCCTGATATTTAATGGGCATTTCAAACAGGAAAGTTCTGTAACAAATGAAAGAACTATCTATCGATTGTACTATCTTTTTTATAACCCTTTATAAATACCGAAGGAATGTTACACTTAAATATCAATAGGCGTTAAATGTCACGACTAAATATGAGGTTGTTTGAAGTGAAAACTTCTTGAGGCACGTTCGGCACTTTTGGTATGGGGAAAAAGCACTGAACTCACGTGACCGCCACGCTCAGATGACATATATGTCATCATGACATATTGAGGTGTGTGTATATGTATATATGTGTGTGCATGTGTTTTCACTTCCGACGTGCAGTCCTACGACTGACAGTTTTTTTTTCTGTTCTAGGGAAAGGTCGTAATAGGCCAGTCAACCTAGCCCAGATGGTGAAGTGGTCTTGGAACCCTACTTTATATTTGCTATTACCAAACACGTACGGAGGACTGACGAATACGTACGTAATATAGAGGACACTATGTAAGTAAATAGTTTTAGTGTATAATATGCAGTATACAAAGCGAAGCAGGGCGGGGTGCAATGGCCGGTGCAATCTGTCCGTAATTAGTCTAGTCTGCCATAGGAAAGGCACGCCGTTCGCGGACGACAGGCTGAACCAGATTTCTTCAAATGAATTCTCACGCGACAGCCGCAAAGCATCCTTTCTGCTCCGCCCACGTTTGGTTATGTTAAACGACTACTAATTTAGACTAAATGTAAGTAAAAAAGTCGACTGTTCAAATTTAAGAAGTTATATTTTTAAAAAGGAAACATTGCTCTAGCAGAAAAAAAAACAATAATTTGTGTTTTAAAGTTATTTTGGAATGTCGTATTTTCTAATAAATAAATTTTAGGATTATCTACAGAACTTGGCACCCATTTATATCTCAAATCTTTTGTTGGCGAAGTCGACAACCATGCATATTATTAATATTAAACTTGGCTCCCATTTTCCCATTTATGTTTTTGATGGTATTTTAAAGTCTTGTATTGTCATCGGTTCTTGATACGTGTGCAAATTTTCAAGTTAATCGGACGTCGAAAAATTGGTGAATCCTACGTTAAAAGGTTCTGTTTCATAGATAGATAGATACAGGTCAAGCTAATATAAATAATTTCAAGTTGTAGCCCTGTATCTGTCAGCTTAATTACAGTATCATTACAGTCCGTAACAATTTATAGATATTGCAGTTAGGACAACCCTGAATGTAGGTAATGCAGATTGAGTACGAGTTACAATATGTTACACGGACACCGTAGGCTCGTTATTACCTGTTCAAGTTCATACGTGATGAGATCACGTCGCGTCATCCTCAACTATGTGAAAATAATCACACAAGTAATAACTTGTGGTAGAAATTATTCCTTATAATGACAGGTATTTACATAAATAACTAATAAATATAACTTATTTCAATAAACGAATTAGGGCTTTATTTATACATTTACAGTTTTACAGTGCATGTTCACAAAAGGCAATGACTTAACTGATTTAAATTGTCTAAATTCTATTTGATTAAGTTAGATCCTGAAGAAAATTACTTGATGGATATTTTAGTATGACGGTTTATAATATTTGTGGTTTAAATACAAAATTAATATCAGTCTGTCATATGAAATGCTGTTTTCAGTGTAGACACCGTCAGGATTCCTCTTTTTCTTAAGATTTTATTTGTAACAAAAACTTAAAAAAAGATCAGACAAAAATAACCTCCGAACTTCACGTGTTCCACCGGAGCGCAAGAACTCGAAGCACAGCTTTTTTTCACACGCCGCGACTGGCCATTCTAGATATAAAGAAACCAAACAAACATCCTCTTATGCCACATACATTAAAACAAATTAATGGATTGACACGTTAGAAGCATATTATTTAATGTTGTAAAGAATATCATAAATGTATTATGGAGTTATAGGTTTTTACATAACTGGTTCACTCCTTTCCTACTCCGAACCCGTTAACAAATCCACTTTATCTTGGCAACGTCAGCATTTGAAGGATATTTGCGTTACTTTAAACGTATCAAAAACCTCTTTGTTGTGTTTTACGTAGTACTATGAAGGTCAAAATAACTTTACAATATCGTAAATACTTTAAAGTCTGTTTTGAATTTCATAGTAGAATTCATTATGTTATTGTTTGTACATAGTACATTCTGATAGTGATCCTCGTGAGCCTGGACCGCTGGCCAATTTTTATAGATAGATATATAAAGGCAAGCAATTCTGAGTTATTTACACCTAATGATTTATCACATGTTACCCAGTTACCGTAGACTATCAAGGTTCTAAACACCAATGGTGTGAACGTATCTATTAAATATAAACGTATTTTTTTAGTATGTTTTTTTTTTATTTCAGATTAATGCGACAGGTTAGTTAGTCAAGAAAATGTTAACAAACGTTAGAAGGCAGGAAGGTCTGACAAAACAAGAAATCCTTAAATGAAACTAAACCTGGGGGTTTCGTTTTATTTAATGATTCTACGTTAAAAATACTAATTAAGAATTATTTATATAAGTTGTATATATATTTGTAATCATCTTTTGAAACCCTTTCATTTTGGTACCCCACTCGGAGGGTTTGAAAGAAAAAAAATCGAACCCCACAATATAGCGCCCAGAATTTGCTATTATTATTATTTTTTATTTATTGTATTATACTGGCACTGAAAACCAAGGCAAATCTAATAAAGTATAATTTATTCAAATCGATTCATTCGCTTATTAGCTACGAGGGAACAAAAAAACGCACGAACAGGTCAAACCCATCTTTTGGGCTTCAGCGTATTGGATAAAATATCTAAGAAAGGTAGCTCTAACGTAGTGTTTGTATACTCTTCGGGTAGCTATTTTACAAAATTCTAAAAGCATTCCGGTATTTGTATTGGTATTGGTAAAGGGCTCTGTTTCCGCATTTAGACTCATAGGCGGTCCATTATGCGTTCAGATAGGCTGGCTAGTTGAGCCAGCCTAGCTCCTTCCAGAAGCACAGAAGCCTCCTGGGGCGTTCACAGGCTTCTAGGAGCGACCTCGCTCCTGCGAGGATATTTGCCCGTTGTGTGGCCACTCCCTCGCACTCCAGGACGACGTGGGCGGCCGTTTCCTCCGCATTAAGACAGCCTCTACATAGAGGACTGTTTGTCGCATTGATGGTGAATAGGTGCCGGTTTAGGGCCAAGTGGCCCGTAATGGTACCTACAACTATTCTGATCTCAAGTCGGTTAAGACTGAGCAGTCTGCAGGTTAAACGTGGTGAGACCTCCGTCAGCACCAGTCTAGATTGCCTACAGCCGGGCGTATCAGCCCAGCGACCGTTGTGCGCTTCACGGGTTCGTTGCCTTACCCATGAGCGAAGTTGATTGAAGGGAAGTGGCAGCAATATAGTTGGCCCTGCCACTGTCGTTGCAGATCCATTTCTTGCCAGCTCATCTGCGGCATCGTTGCCGAGTGAATTACTATGCCCCCTGATCCATTGAAGGGTTAGCCCATTGCCAGAAGCTAAACGTTCGAGTGTCTGGTGGCATTCGTATATAAGGCCGGAGTTCATGGTGTTGCCCTCCAGGGCTTTCAGGACGGCCATACTGTCCGAGAGTATGCGGATGTTGTACTCCTTTATACCCCTTGACATGACCGCGGTAGCGGCGTAGGTTATTGCAACGCACTCACATTGGAATATGGAGCTGTGTCGGCCTAGCGCCAGTGATATTGTTATATTCAAGTCTTGTGAGAAAACTCCGGCTCCAGTCCCTGTCCCCATCTTAGAACCGTCCGTGTATATCCGGACTTCGTTTATGCCAGATTGATCTCGGTCGCTCTCATGTAGTTGTATTCGGTACCTTCTACCGAAGATATGTTGTTTAGGGATCCTATCGCATGGGGCAGCTATTAGTGGTTGGTATTCCACTAATTGGTTCCATAATTTGGAATGAGGACCTTCTTGGTTGTACCATAGACCTAGGTGTTTGAGTCTGATGGCTGCCATTGCTGCTTCTTGTTGTATATATAGGTCTAGTGGCGCCAGATCTAAAGCTACTTCAAGGGCAGCTGTGGGTGCTGTGCGCATGCAACCAGTGACGGCAGCACATGCGAGTCTCTGGAATTGTTGTAGTTTGTTTCTGACGGTGCTTAGCTCTGTTCTCTGCCACCAGGTAATGGCACCGTATGTGACGATTGGCCGTATGACCGTTTTGTACAGCCATAGTGTGATTTTTGGTGATAAACCCCAGCTTTTGCCGAGGAGTCGCTTGCATTGGCAGAAAATAATGCTGGCTTTGTTCAATTTTGTGTCCAGGTGCCTGTTCCATAGGAGTTTACCGTCTAGTATCACTCCTAGATACTTGACTTCCTTGGTAAGGGCTAGACGGGTGTTGAATAGTTTGGGTAGTCTTAATTCTCCTAAACTGCGTTTATTTGTGAACATGATCAACTCTGTCTTCGTCGGGTTCACTGTTAAGTCGTGTTCCTCACACCATTGTTCCACGACCTTCAAAGCAGACCTCATTCGGTCGCATACCACACTCTCAAAGGGCCCACTGATGAGGATGGTCAGGTCGTCTGCATAGCCCACTGTGAGGAACTTGCGATCATTGAGCCGAGTAATAAGCTCATTGACCACAATGTTCCACAAGAGAGGTGAGAGAACTCCGCCTTGCGGACAGCCTCTGGCCACCACCCCTCTTGTTGTGTTATTCACAGTGAATTGTATGGCTCTGTGTCTGAGCATGTTGTCGATCCATCCTGCAATTGTGGAGTTGACCCCATGCCTTGCCAGAGCTTGGCTGATGCTGGTGAAGTTAGTTTTGTCGAAGGCACCCTCAATATCGATGAAGGTTCCTAGAGTTGACATCTTGTATTTTAGGTTGCCCTCTATGTATGAGACAACTTGATGGAGGGCAGATTCTGTTGATTTGCCCATTGAGTAAGCATGTTGGTTGGGGTTCAGAGGGTAGTTGACTAGTGCAGTGCTTCTGATTTCCCTGTCTATTAGTCTCTCCAGTACTTTAAGTAGGAATGATGTGAGACTGATGGGTCTAAATGATTTCGGTTGTGTGTAATCTCCTTTGCCGGGTTTGGGGATGAAGACTACTTTGACCTCTCTCCATTTCAGGGGGACGTAGCGGTGTGCCAAGCAGCTTCCGTAGATAATCCGAAGATGATCTATCAGTGCCCTATCGCACCATTTTAGCAGGCCTGGGAAAATACCATCTAATCCTGCCGCTTTATATGGAAGAAAGCTGTTGATCGCCCATTGCACTTTATCGTGATTAATGATTGTGCGGGCAGTGGTCCAGTCAGGCTCACCCAGTGTATCTTCCTCACTGTCTTCCCATGTGTTCTCCTCGTTTGATATGCGACAACCTGGGAAGTGGGTTGTCATCAACAGTTCTGATGTCTCCGAATCTGTTTTGGTATAGGTCCCATCAGGTTTTTTCAAGAAGCCAAGACTGTGCATCCGTTCACAGCACATGATGTTTTTGACTCTATTTGCCTGATCGTTGTTCTCTATGTTAGTGCAGAAGCTTCTCCAGCATTCAGTTTTACTGATTCTGATCCGCTTCTTGTAGTTTTGTAGGGTTTGTTTGTATGCGTCCCAGTGTTGATCTATTCGTGAATTTTTGGCTTTATTGAACAACTTTCTAAGCTTACGCCGTTGTTTCTCCAGTTCCGGTCCCCACCAGTGTTGTTTACTGCATGGTCCCGTTCTGGGTAATGAAAGTGGGCATGTTTGTTCAAAGCATGTAATTAAGGTGGTGGTAAGGTTATTCGCGTGGTTATCAATATCCGCTTTGGTCCCATGGGCATTCGGCAGATGGGTATCTTTCAACCTTTCCGCGGTGATTACTCCATACTTACGGACGTCCATTTTGCGAGGATTTCGCCGAGGTTCTGGCGGTGTGAGAGTCATCTTCAGTTCAAATTTGATCCAACGATGATCCGAGCACGACGCCTCATCCGAAACATGCCAGTTCGAAATATGTGATGACGCGTGCTCACTAGCTAGTGTTAGATCTATAATTGTTTGGGCTCTCGATGTGACAAATGTCGGTTCTGAGCCAATGTTGATTACATTTAGTTTAGTTGTGAGTAGAAAAGAAACAAAATCCTTACCTCGTTGGTTGTCAGTCTTACTGCCCCAAAGCACATGGTGTGCGTTGGTATCCGCAGCAACGATCAGCTCCAGTCCCTCTCGCTCGCAGTAACTTGCAAGTGCAGCCAGTTCCGGAGTGGGAATGTCTGCGTCGCCCGGCAGGTATGCGGACGCCATCACCACTTCTGGGAGGCCTGAGGAGGGTTCCTTGAGTCTGATGGTAGTCAGGTCTCTAGAACAGAACTCGGTCATTAAGGTTGTATTGGCGTGTTTCGGTGTAAAAATACATGTACGCGGGTTATCAATGGTAGTATTAAGAAGCAGTTTACCTCCAATGTTGTTTAGACCGCAGATCCTGCCCTTCCTAATCCACGGCTCCTAGATTAGGGCTACGGTCATGGTGTTGACCTCCAGCATTCTGCGTAGGCTAGCCGTTGCAGTTTGACTGTGCTGGAGATTGGTTTGTAGTGCGTTAAGGTTGAGGGGGGCTGATAGCGCCATCATCGCTATCCATTAGCGTCTCATCCAGATCGCTGTCCGTCTCTCCGGAGAGTCCCCTCTTCGGCGAGTCCGGTTTCGACGGACTGGTCTGGATGCTTGGCCCCTTGCTGGGGCCAGGATGGGCTTTCCCTTGTCTCCCGCTGCCTAGGTCTCCGGAGACCCCCTGGGACACAGCTTCCAGGTTCGGCAGCGTTTGAGGACGGTCGTCTAGGAAACGAACGTAGAGGTTACCTAGTAGGTAGTGTACCCTACGTCCGCTTTCCCTGAGCCTGGACACGTCCTCTTCTGGAATGCCGAGCACCAGGAATAGAGATTTCTTCTCCTCCTGGGGCTCGGCATGGTAGAGTGCCCAATTGGACACCTTGTAGTCTGGGTTTTGACACGTCAGCCACGTGCGAATGTGGTCCAACGTGTCCTTGGGACCTACCTGCGGTACCAGGAGTCCCGCCTTGATTCGTTTGGGAATCTCAGACTGGCGTTTGACTACCAGTCTGGTTCCCGAACGTGGTGCTTCGATCTTGCTAGCGGCCTGGCGTAGCCATTGAAGGGCGAAGTCGTCATTGCACCACATCTTAAGGACCCCTTCGCTGTGGAAGGGCTTTCCCCTAAACTGTGGCGCAACGAAGGGGACACAGGACGCGCTGGGTGCGAACATTTCAGCTTTCAGCACGTCCTGCAGCCGGCCCTCAATGGCCTCCGCCTGCTCCTTGGTGAGATCATGGTAAGGCTCCTGCATTACAGCGACGCAGTAGTCATTCGACTTTAAAGCGTCGGAGTAGCTCGTGGAGCCTGTGTTGGTGGGCTGGGGTTTTGGGCGTTTACCTCCGCCCTGTGGAGTCAAAGACTCGTCCGGCCGGCTTCTTTTGGCGGGTTTGGGCGGGCCCGAGGGCCTGCCCGTTTGCTTTGCAGCCCCACCTTTGTTGCCTCGTCTAGTGTGACCCTGCCGTGGGGTCGCATTGACAGCAGCAGGCCTCTTGGCGCCTAGTGGCGTCCCCGTAGGAGCAGCTGTACCCTTAGCTAGACTATTGTCTTTGCCGAGGGTTGGCGCATCCTTACTGGGGACAACGTGAGTCTTTGCAGACTCTTCAGCAGCTTCGAGCTGCTTACTACCACCTGGCACCGGAGGCCCCGCTAATTCTGCTTCCGCCCGAGCTTTCGCTCTTTTGGCCCTGCGGTTCACCCTAGACGGCTTTGGTTTGGGGTTTTGTGGCCTCTTCTTCTTTATGCCTACCAGGTTCCAACAGGGTTCGTCCTGGCTGGGACCCGCGGGCACAGGCATTGCTGCCTTTAGGGAGGAGAGGTCGATGCTCGTCTGTGGCGCATCACCCTGGTTGTGCACCTGAGGAGCTGCCGGTTTGGGGGATGACGCTGCACTCGGGTTGTTCACCCGAGGAGCTGTCGGTTTGAGGGGTGTCGCTGCACTCGGGTTGTTCACCCGAGTAGCTTTTGGTGGTTTGCATGGTGCATCACCTGGGTTATTCACCCGGGGTGCAGCCTGCGTTGGTGTTATAGGGGTTTTTTTATTTAAATTATCCATTAGTTAGATTTTTTAAATTCGTCCCTCTGTCCTTCCACCCTCCTTGGAGCCCTCAAGTGGGGACGTCGCGGCAAAAGGCACACAGACGCCAGAAGTAACAGAGAGATATAGAACCCCTACCCTAGCAGAGAACGGGCCGAGCTAGGCAGGAAGACGTAGTCGTCCCGCCCGTCGTCTGCCCCCACTAGGAAAGGGTTCTCGCCTGACGGCCCTCTGACGGGTCGTCGCAGCCGGTTGACCGAAGGTGGCTAGCCCCCAGCCTCCCGTGTCAGGAGAAATCCGGGCCAAAGCAGTGTGTTGCCTTTCAACTCAACTACCAGGACACCTTCTTCCCCCCATACGGGTCCCCGCATACGGCACAAACATGCGGGTGGTTGCCCCTCCCCCCACCCACCGTCAGTCTTAGTTGATGGTGAGCCCGCAAGTATCAACCACATACTACTTGCAGAAGGTTTTGCGGAAGGAGCAATAGGATGGGATAAGGTAGGAGGGTGGAATTTCGACTGGGTGTTTCAGTTACTTCTGTTTCATAGGGAACCAGATCAAAAACAGGCGGCAACCACGTGAAGGAAAACTCCCCAGACTTGACATGGGGATCTACACGACCTGCGCTCGCTCCCATGGCCATTCGCCGTGCACGTCCTCCGGACAGGAGAGCATGCCAGGGCTGGATCTGTTCCAGGCGATCGAGGCCTTTTGGAACAAACCCAACCCCGCCCAAGCATTCCGGTATCATTCATAATAGTGAGATACACAATGTCTAAACCTACTTATACTGTTATATCATCAATATTTTACATGAAGAGCATTCTTGGTACCCCTTTTTTCAGCGAATGTCGCTGAAATTATGAATACTTAATGTTTTTATGGAGAAGAAGCGTAGAAAGCAATTTTTTTTAAATAATAGGTGTTATAAATTTTAAAGTTATGTAATAACGGCTACATCAAGCTACAGATGTCCATTTTATACATATGATGACCGGTCATGGTACGGAAATTCTCTACAATAACAGTTCAACTTATTCAGGAAATTTGACTTTGATCCCCGCTCACAAGAAAAGCATCCTGAAATTAGTAGCTCTATTTATGTTACAAATAGGTTTAAAATTTAATAAATTATCGCCTAAATCCGCACTTATTAATTAACAAAAATAATTCCTATTATATATTCAATACGGATTTATTATAAATAGCTTGACATTCTAAAGCAGGTTTCTTAAAGTATATTAAAATACCTGAAATAAATGAAAATATCTCTTGTAACTAATCGTCACATAATGATGAAGACGCTTATTAAGCAATACATTATTCATGAGGGAAAGATAACATTAAGATGATTTTTATTATCGAAATGTATTATTTTTTCCAACAATGACCCCTTGGCTAAACACTTCAAGAAAAAACTAAATGCTTATGTAAACAGATATTTTGCGTCCGTAGTGGGCTGAGAGAAGTGGAACATGCAACCTCTACAATAGAATATTTGACATTAATTATACTAAACTGATATTTTTTGGCTGCCCTGTTGGCCTGGTGGTTAGTGATCCTGACTGCTGATGCTGAGGTAATGGGTTTAATTACCACCCTGGACAAATGGTTGTGTGATGAGCACAATCATTTGTTCTGTGTCCGGGTGTAACTTATCTATACTTATAATAAATCTGTAGCGGGATAAATTCTGTACATTGAATATATTTAAAAAAAATCGACTGAGGGGTATTAAGATATCGATACTGATGCCGAATATGCGATTAAAAAATTTTTTGTCTGTCTGTCTGTCTTTCTGTCTGTCTGTTTGTATGTTCACGATAAGTTCAGAAGTTACTGAAGGGATATGCTTGAAACTTAGTATGATAATAGTTTGAGTGTCTGAGCAGGTTATAGGGTACTTTTTATCCCGGGTTAAACTTTGGTTCCCACAGGAAAATCAATGAAAGCTGTAATAACATTTTAATGTAAGTAGAATGTATATTTCTATTTCGAATTATTTCACAGCGAGCGTTTAGCTTATCTGGCATAGTGTACGCTTTCTACGCGGCGCGTGCGAGATCTAATCCCTCTTTTGACACTTTTCTTTTTTTGCACTTTTTTTTTATATTTAAAATAATTTACTTTTTTAAATTAGGTATCGTTTTTAACCGACGAAAAAAAAGGAGGTTCTCAATTCGACCGTATATATACATGTTTTTTTTTATGTATGTTCAGCCCTCTCCGTTATTTATGAACCGATTTTGATGATTCTTTTTTGTTAGATAGGGTATACCTCAAGGGTCCCATGGTCCCATGTCAAGGAAGTCAGGATCTGATGATGGAATTCTGATAAAATTGAGAGAAACCCTCGAAAATTGTAGAAACGAATAGTGTTTCTGTTTACTTTATATTACTTTATCAGGTATTTGCGTTTAGAAATCATCACATCATGTAGCTGAGCTGATGATGAAAAAAAAACATAAAATAAAAATCTTTTTAACAAAAAATTTAATCGGCGAATAAAACAAAAAGTAAATAAACCTTTAAGTCTTAAGTATTGAGCTTATTTACATAAACTATCAAATTTTATATAAACTTATTTTGAGTCGGCACCAAATAATAAAAGGATTAATTACCTACGTAGAGCCATGTCCTACGTAGGTACAAAAAAAATTTAGATAATTTATAATTAATCAGTTTGTTGTTTGGCGTCGACTGAAAATTAGTTTATATAACATTTGATAGGTTATGTAAATAAGCTCAATACTTAAGACTTAAAAGGTTTATTTATTTTATGTGTTTTAGTTCTTTTCGTCGGTTTTTTTTTGTTAATAAATTTTTTATAAAACCACTCCACTTAATTAACTTATAAATATTAAGAGTCCAAAGTATCGGTTTTTACCTGTGTTAAAGAAATATTATTAGTTACATTAGGTTTTACCTGCAGATAGTCAAGTCTGTTCGAAGGATTTCGAGTGAATCCCAGAGTAACCGGTAGCTGGTTCTTGACTATGCCAACGAGCTATTTTGCCTCTCGCAGCCATTAAATTCATAAATACGTTTCAGGGCATTAATAATAATAATAACTTCAGCCACCTCACATACGGCCATCTGATCCTAAACTAGGCAAAGCCTGTATGCTATGGTAACCAGACTGCTGATAAACATCCTTACTTTATTATTAATATTATACATGCGAAAGTAACTCTGTCTGTCTGTCTGTCTCCCTTTCACGCCAAAACTACTGAACCGATTTAAATGAAATTTGGTATACAGATATTCTAGAGCCTGAGAAAGGACATAGGCTACTTTTAATGCGAAAAAAGGCGTGTAAGGGATTGAAAGGTGGGGATGAAAAGTTGTATGGAAGTATCGTCATATTTAGAGCTAGAAGCTTGAAACTTATTTTTAGGCTGTTGATTCGATATAAATACACTATTCCACGCGGACGAAGTCGCAAGCACAGCTAGTCTTTAATATGTATGTATTTAGAAGTAAGTAAGTGTGTTTATCAGCAATCTGGTTACCATAGTACAGGCTCTGTCTAGTTTGGGTGTTTAAATTTTTATTATTATTATGTACGGGTGACAAATTTTTACTAAATATAGTGTTTTAGTAATGTATTCTAAAAATTTCATGCGACCTGAAATTAATTGGAACCAAAATTCATGAAATTAAACAATTTTTTAAAACACACCATCTTCTTTCAATTCATAGGCTGACTGACTATCTTTTCCCCTTTATGCAAACATATGCTTTTAACAGCATTGCTAGCTATCTCTAGGCAATCGACTACACACAAAATTAAGCAACCTGAAATCACCATCAAAAATGCAACGTTGCCTCCCGTATCAAACGTAATTACATCGCGTCTGCTCGAGAATCATCTTTATCCTGAACGGTCAAAGGGCACTCTTATGTAAGGACAGAAGAGTAGGGAAATACGATATAAAGCTCTAAATGAAATACACATAGACACCTGTATGCCAACTCACACCCAAATAGCATCACACAGGTCCGGTAGACGTGCTTTAAAAGCGGAAGCTTGTATACTCGAATGCCTACTAACCTGTACCATACTAAACTGCAGCCTGTGAATATCGTGTCTTTTGTGTGTACAATTTCAAACCCATTATAAGAACGGCTATTACTGAGTAATAGAGAAGATGCAAATATAATTATTATGAAATTTTTATCATTAAAATGTCATAAAAATTAAAAACACTCCGAAGTTTTTATTTAAATTGACGTGAAACGGAACGTATTATCTATATATTATACACTAATCAGCGTCTAGTGACATATCTTCTGTTCGTCGACATATTTGAAACTCAACTTGTGAAAGTAAACAGTATTTTGTAACGTAAGTTGATTATATAGAATAATACTTTCTTTTCGGTCATTCCCTTTTGCTCACTGTTTGGTTTTTCTTTTTTCAGAGTCTGCCAGTTACATCAATAGAGTTATGATTTTTAAAACAGTGATAATATCGGAATAATCCTTTCTCAACTTCTTGACCAACTAGTAGATACTTCACTAACACTTCAAACAATTAAGCGGTAGTTAAGTATCATTTCTTAGAAACTACAAGACGCGCGAAGCTTTATGTTAGCTTAACATATCATGCAGTTTAAGCATGACATCAGCGTCTCGCGCTTCGCTGCCCCGAACAATAAAATATAAATTCGTTCCGTTCCACACAACGCTGTAAAAACTCTTGAAATTAGGCTCAGCTATTAAATACCTACATTATCCAACGCATGTTTTTACTTATTTTAGCTTTATGTTTCCTCGCATTAGACACCGAATCTATCATCTACAATTTTGATAAAATATTAATCTTTTGTGTCTATTAGTAAAAAGGCACTCGTCTTTTGAATGATGGATATAAGACAGATGAAAAATATTTAATTTTAATACATAAACAATATTTATTCTTGACCTTCACATGATGTCTAAACGCTTAAGGTTAAAGATAAACTCTGCGAGATATGGATGCTATTTTGCTGTTTCCATCTTTAAAGCCAATTAATATGTAAAACTCAATACACATCAAACAGTGCGTTCCTGACAGAATCCGACAAAAACACCAGTTCAGTACTATTTAATACGGCAATAAATATTTTTATGTGCTTGTTACCGGCCGAGCAATTGCATCAAATCTGCATGCACAAGCAATAACAATCGTCAACATTCCACATAACAAGACACCCATTACAGTAGAAAATCATTCTGAGTAGATGCCACAGAAGCGTTTGACCCGACTCGGGGTGCCTCACGAACGTAACCATATTTATCTTACATACCAACATTACCCACTTACAAATGCCTTTTATAAAACTTTTAAAATTAGCGTCTACTCGTAGTTATCCTTTTTTTGAATATTTTTTTAACTTCTAAAATTATCACAAGTATTTGCTTGTATAACCAACAACTGTGAAACTCACAATAATTATTATTGTTAATTTAGCATGCAACCATATAATATTGGCGGTCCGTAATGTCACCATACCTATTACATTGTCGGAGGGTGCCAAAATATTCCAAAACCTACCAGAAGAATCTAAAGACCATAGAAATGTTACTTGCAACAATAATCGGATTGTTTCTTTATTTTTCTAAATTTATTTACTTAGGTACTACAATACAGTTTAGTCAAATCTACATCTAAACCGTATACGACCTTAATACGTTTTTACAGTTTACAGATTTTATTATTATGGCGTAGTAGTCTATCAAAAAAAAAGTTAATATTGCTTGTTACTTACGTATTTTTGAGCAGACATTATTTAGGCGTAGTTATTATAGTGTAGTCAGTATGTCGTTATTTACTAAATATTTGAGTCTAATAATAATTGCAGAATGTAATTAGTATACCAAATAACATTCTTTTCATTTTTTGTATTCATTAATTTGCGACTTGCATGACTAACTAATAAGTCCGGATGATGACAGCATAGTAGCATCAGCTTTTTAATTGTGTAAATAAAGAATGGTTACAAGAACGATCAATCGCCACGAATGCACGATTCCTTATCAAGTTATTACTGGTGATGTCACCAAAGCAAATGCGCCAAGTCGCAAGGTCAAAAGAAATAAGTAAGAAATGCTTTGATTCAACACAACACACGACTGCGATTCGTACATATGATTGTGTGTGAAGGACCTCGACCGCTATTTCGCGAGCTTGTCGCCTGTCCAAACAAGATTAAATTAGGTGGTGACTTACAATAACTTATTTCAACAGGAGCTACAAGAAAACGATAACCGATAAATATTAATTTCATACTTTTTGCTATTTACAAAATATTACCTATTTGATTGAAAAAATTGTAACAGCGCAAAATTTAAACAGAAACGGTAACCTTAATATGATTTAGAGAAGGTAAACTATAAAAATTACGTTTACCACGAGTTGATGAAAATTTCTATTACTACGTTATGAAAGTAAAATGTATGGGATAGTTGTTGACACATGTGTTGTATGATAACTGAATGGCTCTAGTTAAAATTAGATAACTACGTAACGCTAAGCGCTAACGTAAGCTTACTTTGAAGGCTGGAGAATGGGGCTTTAGGTCTCAACTATATATTTAATATTAGACATATACAGATATCCAGGCGAGGATAATAAATATTATTACATACATTATTACCTTACACATTATGCATTCAATAAAGATGCACATAGTAATGACTTTATTAAATCTCTTACATGTTTTAACTTCATGGTAGTTATTTATTATTTTCAGTAATATAACCTTGCAAGGTCTTCGTCTTTATCAGTTTGTGTGATGTATAAAATATGTGTTGTTTATTTTTTTCATCTTACCTTGTAATATGAACATATTAGTTAAGATGTACGGTTTTACTCACGTGTACGAGTTTAGGTGTACCTGCAACCGACGGGCATCCCTGAAATATACACCTGAGTAAAACCGTATATCTTAACTAATATGAATACCACTCACGAAAGTTTTTATTCGAATATGAAAATAATCTATTGAATGCCTACCTATCAATATACATATATCTGTATTTAGTTCATTTAGTTTTATAAATTAATAATACAACTGACCGACTGACTAATTGCGAGCTTATACGCGTCACCTCTATATTTAGACATATTTGTGTAAATATGTCATGTACAAAAACCTTGCAATGCGTTGGCCTGTGTAATACTGTTTCTTACGTAAGTTTTTTTTTTTTCACAAACATGTTTTTAAACAAAAAAAATTAAAACAAAACAAAAGTGTGTCTACGTGACTGATTTAAGAAAAAGGAAGTGGTCCTCAATTCGTTGGTTTTTTTATGAATGTTCGCCGATTAGGATTTCGTATTTGGATAATTATATTTTGTTTGAAAGGATAACCTTTAGTAGTACCTGGAAGATATAAACCTTCCAGGTGCTCCAAATGCCAACAGATCAGGATCTGATAAAGAAATTTTGGAGAAATCGAGGCACTCTTTAAAATAATTTTGATACAACTATCGCGATTTGAGTTACCAACTCGTGCATTTGCACTCGGAAACACACGGACACAGGCGGCCACCGGAATTACTCAATAATATGTATTTCACAGGTTACGATTCGTTTACTTTAATATGGTTGATAAGCAATTTATGCTTGTCACAATGCACATGGTAAAGTGGAACTGAAACATTACCCGACTTCAAAAAAGGAAGATCCCAATACGATTGTTTTTTTTGCCTGTTCGCCAAATTGTGAGCCGATTTTAACAATTTAAAGTTGAAAAAAGAATGAAACTCTAAGGGTGGAAATTTGAGCGAAGAAGAACATGCCTTGTTTGAATTCATTTCATTAACTAACATAAACTAACATTCTAGATAGAATTATTTTTGTTTGTTTATTTATTTTGTGAAATATTCGCCTGATCGAGGTTAGGAATTATATGTTGCAGCAAAACTCAAAATCATTCTAGTGATCGATATAAGGCAGAAACATAGCTACTAACTATCCCTAACTTCGGCCGCTTCATTTCAACTTTAACTAACTTTAATATATGTCAAAGTTATGAAGGTGGTTTAAAATTAGTACCAAATATGATTTTGTGTCAGTGTTTGAACATTTTTGACTCTTCGATATCTATTTTAGAGGTACCTGTTTCTACTTTCTACCAAGCACAAGTAATGATGTAAATTTGGACAAATTATATAATTATTGAGCACTCCTTATACGCCAAGTTTTGACTTAGTAGTTGTAACTTCTCAAGTACATTTTAATAGATGTGATAAAAGTTCATCACTTTCGACTTCTAAGACACCCTAAATTCTAATCAAAGGGTCTGAGGTTAGGGGTTTCTAATCAAAGATCTAAATATACTTGAACGCTCGGTAACAGTCTTCATGAAAACATTGATATTGCTCCAGATTTTTCTTCAATAGCCCTCGAGCAACAGAATTATGCTACCACATTCACCTACAGCAGCTGGTTGTTCGCGTCCAGCTTCAAATGCCTCCTGTCCAATCTCGAGGAACTTCCCGAAGATCACCAGAATTCAAGATCCATTTATTTGCACAATTTTTTTCGGATTAAAAAAGCTTTCGTTGTGCGGCTCCAAGTGTTTTAATTTAAAGTGTGCGTAGAGTGGAAGAAAATATGATGATTTTGATAAAGACTATCTTATTTGCCATCACTATTTAGTGCATTTAATCTAGAATCAAGATAATCAGATCAATAGTTTTGTATCTTCTGCTAATGAAACAAAAACTAAATGAATTTACAGTATTTAATTTGAAGCACCTTGAGCTTACTTTAACCTGATCGAGAGAAATATGTAAAACACAATTAATATGTTTAAGAGTAATTAGAGGGTGAAAAAGATAACACATATATTATATTATAGTTCATTAAAATAAATATTTTTGTTATTATACACAGCTGAGGCTTTTTTATTAGTAATTTATCTGTTTGGTGCCTTCCACATAAAATAAATAATTAATTAATACTTTACCTAAACATATCACAAGTACATATAAAACCGAAAAATATCAAAACTATATTACGAAATCTTGACATAGCCGATATTTGGCAGTTTTACCATCCTGTGTCTTTGTTTACGGTAAATTCGAAACGTGTACTAAAAAGAACCATTTAAGCGTGCCTTTAAATATTTACTCATAATCTAATTACGTAAACGTCGTATTTTCGTGTATGTTTGAAACTTTTTAGAGTTCATTGATCGCGTGTTTGAGCAGATGTTCCCAGTTGTGTCAAAGTTGTGGACTGCTCACTAAATAAAATGCGACTGTACGAGTCACTTCGTCGCGGCTCCTGCCCTAATCACCTACTCTACATGAATTAACTTATTTAGGACTACAATGAAAAACCACAACATACAGCTTTTAGCACTCAGGACTTTTATAAGAAGGTATTTGTGTCATACGCTCAATTCTATACATTCTTCTTTATTCACGTTGAATAACAATTCAGATTTATGGCTGCAGTTAAACCTTGCATACAGCCCATGGATGTTCATTCACTCATAACATTATGTAAAAATTGGAAATAAAAATAAACATGTATATTATCAATATATTTCTTCCACTGGCTCAGGTTTCAATGGGTTCCGCTGACGGCGACATTAAAGACGCTGCCGCATTGGTAGGGATATCATGTTGAAAGGGTCATTATTTCACAAAACAAAAACGTAGGCGTTGTAAAACCGAAACATTCAAAATGGAAGACATCTCATGTATATGTTAGAAATCTAGAAAATATCTCAAACATTACATTAGCGTGAAAAAAAAATGAATTTGTAAAAAGTGATTAAGTATTATATAGGCACTAGGTACCTACTGAGCTGTTGGAAGTCGGTGCCAAGCTAAAATCATACGGCCGGCCATCATGCTGAGCAAAACGTCGTTGACGCATATCTAAAATTATATATTATATTAAATTTTGAATGCTTTACTTGTAAGTTAATAGGTTGGTCTTCGATCATTAACAAAATATTTCGATATTCATTAGTATTATATTCCGATATTAATGAAACTGTTTATATTCCTAAGTATTTATACTTATTGACATAGGGATAGGGAAATAATTGAAGAAAATTATAAACGTTTTTTTCTAAGAATTGCAAGCGAAATGCTTTACCGCGATCCCAAGAATCACGATTGCCTCCGTCAAACGAGATTATCTCAGATGAGAAGTAACATACGGTCTTAACTATCACAAGAATCGACTTAACAGCATCAGCATTGAGTACATGTTATTCGAAAACAATTGATTAACGAAATCCCAACACACGACTTAATGTCATTATTGAGCATTTAAATAAAAATACAAACTATAGAACCTCCTCCCTTTTGAAGTCGGTTAAAGTCACTTAAAGTAGACAATGATAGCAATTCCATACCTTTTGCACTTCACTTGTGGTTTATTATTTATACTAAATATACATAAAAAAATCGTTAACCCAATCTAATTTTCTGAGAAATACTATGAACTCACGTTGGGTTTTCTACCGGTTTTTGAGAATAAAGACAACGACTATTAACAAAACGTTTACGGTTGGACACGCATGGAATCATCAAAAATTTAGTGACTACGATTGTGGCCTCAACAAGTTTCTGATAGGATGGTGAAGTGATTATTTTGAAGGTCTCTCCAATTTAAAGTATTTGTCGTGTGATTAAAAAAGTATTAGAAAAAATTCTCTCACCAGCTGTTTCACCTTCAATCAGCTACCTTCTCGATTTGGATTCTTGATTTCGAGTCTGAAAAATTACATTTCACGAACTGCTGTCCTGTCAAAAAATATTTTACTTTTAATTCAAAAACCAATTGATTTTAGTAATTAGTTGTCTAATTGCTTTTTTATGCAATATTTAGTTATATTAACATCATTACCTCATGACAGTTCAGTAAAACAACTACTATCTGACGTAATGTTCAATTCACATCAAACATTTTACATAATAAACGTGTACACATTTAAAGAAAACTATAACTCATACTCATATACATATAACATATACTCATATTTTAAGATATCTGCCCTGCATAAATATATTTAGTATATGATAGTTTAGATAGTTTTGGAGTATTAGTACTCTAACGTATCTTTTTGGAGGCTTATAGTGAATAGATATCTCTGGTCCTGAATGTACCAACTAAAACAAAAACAAAAACCAGAAACACGTCGCTTTGTTTGATAGATACATAGATAAAATCTACAAAAATATTCAACTGTCTTGCAGCCACAACAATGTAAAATAAAAGGAAAGAAAGAAAAATATATTTTTTGTTTGTCCATCTTCAGAATAAACATAAAGATGAGAAGGTTTAAGAACTATGGAACATGCCACATATAATTATTAGTGAGGATTAGATTTTCATATTTTTACTAACTAAACCCGGCCACGCTTTGCTGTGGCCCATTAAAATTTCATACCTACATGTTGCTGTGACAATTGATGCTATATCAACAATTATCATATCAATGTAACTATAAAAAATCATAAATCAATCGAAAATGCATAGAATTTTCCGTTTCCATTGAAACTTCGTAATAAATAGTATACAAAAACACTCTTCTGTTGAAATGCAATGTTGTATAACTGAAGGGAGGAAGCTGAATTTTTATATACATAGATAGATAAATAACATTTTTATTACTTCTATAGGATTTGAATTAGTGGCGATAAATTACCTACCCGTCATATTTCTATAATGTACTGCACTGCATTTGATCGCAGCTTTGCTCGCGTTTAAGTTATTTTTATATCCCCCGGGAACAGTACTTTATAAAAGGTACCTATGCTACCTAAGCTATGTCCTTCTTTGTACACGTTGTACATGCAATGCAATGTATGAAAAATTTTATGATGATTGGTTGCCTATAGTTAGGGTGTAAAGGGGCACCAGACAGACAGACAGACAGACTGAGTTATCTCCGCATTTGTAATATTGGTTAGGATTATTGGCTAATATTATAACTTATTACATTGAAGAAGTAATCTCGATACAGGGAAGTCTTTTTTATACCACGCCGATTGCAAACAAGTATACAGCCCGCCGCTACGGTTGCCTACGGACGTTTGCAATTCCAGGGGGCTCGCATACGCCGATCCCTTCAAAACCTACACACTCCTTTCTTGCAGAACCTCATACTGTAAGTCCCTCGGAAAAAACTTCTTCAGGACACAGGCAATAGTCTCTTGATTGTGTCGGAACTTGGATATTTATATAAATGAGTTAGATATTTGCCCTCGATGTGACCAAAATATCTGAATAGATTGATAAATATGTCCTTAAGCTTTTATTAACATATTTGGTTGAAATCGTGATTTTAAATGCATGTATTCACACTCAACTATCTTGACAGTATCAAGCTAAATGCAAGATTCATAATTAAAATTCTCATTCGAATGCATAAGGTCAAGATCAATGCATAAAACTTCACCTAAAGCATATAATAGGTCAAAGCTGCTAAGCTTGCAGCTGAGACCTTGTTATTGCTTAGATGAAAGAATGAAACTTATATTATTAGCCAGCATTTGAAATATAAATTAAAGATATGATATTTATAGTGACAACATGCATCGTTCGTTCAATAAAGTCAGGCTAACGGACAACATAAGTAAAGTAAAAATAAAACCGGACAAATGCGAGTCTGACTCGCGCACCGAGGCTTCCGTAAGCAAACAAACTTGTATGTAGGTAGTACGTCCATCTCGGGAATCAATTATCGAAGACTTTTGCCTGTCTTTTAGAAAGATAAACTTAACTTTGCAGTTGCGATGTACTACAAAGTCAACAATCCAACCGCAAAATATATGTAGTTTGTAATCATAAAAACTATTTTTAAAGTGATATAACAACAAATTAACGACAGTCGGATTTTTTCCTTTACTTGTGCTGTCAGACCTTGCTTCTTACTAAATTTCATGATACTAGGTCAATGGGAAGCACCCTATAGGTTTTGATTTATCTGCGAAATGTTCAAATTTGGTCAAATATAAGGCTTAACATTAAGCTTTGATTGCGTTGACTTAGAAGCTTGACTTTTTTACACCTTCAAGGGACCGCAGACTTATGTATTTGGTATTAATTTCAACTTGATGCGTCCACGGGTTCCGGAGAAAAAGGGTCGTGACAGACAGACAGCCAAACAGACGGACAACAAAGTGATCCTATAAGGGTTCCTTTTTTCCTTTTGAGGAACGAAACCCTAAAAATCGAGTCCATGGCACTACAATGCTATGCGACTCGATTTTTAGGGTTCCGTAAGTCCTAATAAAAAAAACTTACAGGATCACTCGTGCATCTGTCACAGGCCATCTCCGAATCTACTGGACGGATTTATTTGAAATTTGGTACACGTATCCATTCCTATGCCCCTTAAAACAGATGGGCAACGGATGTAAATAAATTTGGAATATAGGGATCACTTTTGTGGACGAAATGAGAAAATTTAAAAATTAATGCAAACTGTAGCATATGATTTATCGAATGAAAGGGCTCATTTTAATATACATACGATTACAGACTTTCATTTAATATTTGTCTAGCTTGGGTGCCCCTGGCATCATGAAAACAATAATAATAATCAGAAAAGGTTCCAGACAACATAACGTTACATATAAGATCCGCTGTTTAACACATATATACAATAAACATAGGTATTTTGCACGCTGAAACAAACAACTTTTCCTCATCGTACAATTATTATTTTTTGTACGTAACTTATTAGACTGCATTACGGACATCACCTTTATGGTACACAAGGTTAAATATATTTTCTGCTTCGTTTTTCCAAAAGTTTTTATCCATGTTACACCGTATTAATTTACCATCAATATTATTAAACCTTAAGAATTCATAAAAACCTACAGATGTTAAAACTCAAATGTCAGTATTAGAATTATTTTTTTTATGTTTTCCCATAACCTTCGTTCTTATAAGATTAATATCATTGATATTTAAGAAATAAAAATGTCGACAAATGTTAATACAACATAATCTACTATGACAGATCATCTAGTGAGTATATATATATATATATGTGTATACATATGCCTATATATATATATACTCCTATTATTTCCAATGAGAATTTTGACTATTAATGTTTATAGCTTTAGAGCATCAAAACCAGTTCTTTTATAAATAGTAAGTATTTAATGTAATTGGTCCTTAGTAGGGTTTATGCGCAAAGCATTCTTAGAAAGTGGATGGAAGTTTAAGGCTGTAACCGTATAATTCAATGTTACTGATTTAATAAAAGTACTTTAAACTTGATATAATTTTAGTCTGCACATATTAGATATGTATCGGGAATTAAATGCGATGGGTATCTTGACCACGGATGGACCGACCACGACCCGTGGTCACGATCGGTACAATTCGATCGAAACATAAATAAAAAGTATCAACATTTATATAACATACTAGCTGCACCAGGCATGCGTTGTAATGACCTTTTTTTTTCTTTTTTAACGATTAAAAAAGGGGGGATGGGGCCAGGAGGGTGAAAAACAATTTACGACTTATTCTCATACCTACCAAATATACAAAAATTCATAGAAGCATAGAAACGTTTCTATTATTTCTAATAGTTTTTACTATAGAATTACTTTTTTTATTTAAACAACCGTGTCTGGTGTTAACTCATTTTAAATTAATACGCTTTATTTGCAATCAAATCTATTACAAACCATTTATCCTAGAATCAGAAACAACTACGAATACAACAAAATCAAAATTTTAATTGTTCAATTAAGATTTACACTAATAATAAACCATCAGACTATTTGTGATGCTGTTATTTACAGATTAAGAAAACATTATTAGATTAAGATAATTTCGTCGGCAAAACACGTATGAGGAAGATATTATTTAACAAGATAAGTGATTTACTATACAAGATACTAATTTATACATAACAGCACAAACAGAACAGTAAATGTTACACTTAATGATTTTAATGTTCGCAGGTACTAGATCGATACCCGTTGAACTCTTTTGTAAGAGAACGGTGAGCGTTACGTCAGTCGCTTGCCAGTACTAAATAATGAGTGAAATACCGAATCCGTCACACAACAATAGCTCACTATTGGGAAACTGGACTATGGCCGACAGATCTCATCCCAAGATTATCTCAGCGGTACTTTAATCAACCGATAATTCATCTCGTCGGAGTTACGCTACGGACCACAGAAAGTTTATAAAAGTTATGTATTATTCTTACAGTCGTAATCCATTTCTTCTAACTTATGATACGAATCTAAGTAGAACAGGTTTATTCTTTTATTTAAAATGATTTTGTTTATTGCTTTTGTTCATAGTCGTAGTTATAGATAATTAATGTTAAAAATATGAACGCGAATTTTAAATACGATATTTAATGCCGCATTAATTTATGCCTGAATAAAATATTTATAATCCAATCAAATCAAATGCTAATGCATTATTTTGAGAATTCATTTTTACGTGAATGTCTCTTTGTAACATTTAGTTAAGGCCTGCGCAGAAAACAGACTTTTACCCGCGAACTTTTTGCCTATGACTATTGTCATAGGCAAAAAGTTTTGGCGTTTAGCGGATTTTTTCCCTATGACAATAGAACACTAGATGTTGATTGCACAACACATATAACTGTTATTTTACTTTATTTCCTCAATTAATTTAATATTTCTAGATAAAAATCATTACTAACAAGACAATTCAGTTAGTATTCTGGTGATGATTTTAAAAGAACAAATAGCAGTCGGTCATGATTTCCTGTCTCCTTTAAGCATGCATTATAAGGTTGTGTTGTCATGATGTGCGTGAGTCGTCTAACAACTCCCCCCG
The DNA here is from genome assembly GCA_963859945.1 of Euplagia quadripunctaria. NCBI lineage: Eukaryota > Metazoa > Arthropoda > Insecta > Lepidoptera > Erebidae > Euplagia > Euplagia quadripunctaria. Next base: position 13,364,609 of record OY982564.1, on the reverse strand, counting down.
ACCCCCACAAGCCCGCGGTACCCCTCTGTCTGCCACGGTCACCGCACACTGTGACCTTTCACTGAATATCTTACCAGTAACATTACGTAATTCACACGAGTGTGTCAGACAGGATTTGTGTATTTATTTTTAGAGCAAAATTTAAAACTTTAATGATATAAAAAAATAGCTCCCATATTAAACCAGGCCGTATGCCAATTTACCACCTCAGTGGAAGAAAAAAGTATTATCTGACTAATATATAAGTTTTATAACTTAAACCGAATCGATAAATATTCTAAAATAGTATCTACATAGAGATATAAATTCTAACTTTTGAAATTTATTGCTTGTTTCTCAAATATTAAATTATCTCAAATGCTTTGATCTTGGTATATTTGATCGAAGCTGATATGAACGTCTTAGAAGATTGGCCATATCTACATTCAGAATACCTGAATGTAGAATTATTACTATAATTAGTTTGACAATTGTATTAATAATTTAATTAATAATTATCACTGAGTATTATTAAATTGTTCTATTTAGTAAATATGTATTATGTAATGCCGAGTGTAGAGATGGGTGGCGGAAAAATACCCGTTGGGTTAATAACCGGTAAATTCAAAAATGGGAATTTACCTGGAATAAAACCCGGTTAAATTCCCTGAGGATGGGTAAAATCATTCTATACAATGTTGAACAACTGTTTTAGAACGGCTGCACTGTAACTTCATATTGAACATTTCCAACATTTCTGAGTAAAGTTTTTTAAAAGACGAGAGAAATTTAACAAAATAACAAAATAAGATAAATTCTTAACAAATATTATGTAAACCTGTATTTTTAGATCATTAATATGTCTAGGTAGAGTGTCGCACTTCAAAAGAATTAAAATAAACGGGCCAACTTTATTATTATTAATTTTGAAATAGCTTATTTAATTATTTTGCTTGAACTGATATGAAATACATTATGATGAAAAGCAACTTTTTCCTTTGTTTTAGATCGACCTTTGTATTTTCTGCACACTTTTATCTCACAAACAAGATGTTTTTATATGTCATTGTTACAAACTGTCATTGTAAACAATACGATTTTGCAATGCAATCAGAGCGTATTTGGTGACAGCGCAACTGACAACTGACACTGAGCGCGGAAAAGGTACTTAAAGGCAATTGGACTATAATTTTTTCGACATTTTCACAGCTTTGAGATATCAAAATTTATTTGCATAAAACATGGGTAAAAAGGTGTTACAGTTTAAAATTTCCACCATAATGATCTAAGCCTGTGTTATTAAAAACGAATCAACGTCAGATTCGTCTTCGTTAACCATTAAATCACATCGAAAAATTTAGTTCTGTGATGTGTCATACGATGTTGATGGTTCGTCTCACATTGTCTAACAGTGATAAAGCTTAAAATGGTTTGATAATAAAATAGAATTGCATTTTGGCATTTTAGGCGTGGCATTAAAAGGCCAAAATGCAATTCTATTTCAGCTTCATGCTCAGATGGCATATCCACAGATGTGTGTATAAATATGTAAGTATGTGTTTTCACTGCTGACGTGCAGGCTTATGACTAACAGTTTTTTGACCACCTTTATTTATTTTATACTGTAAACCAGAATCTATATATATATATATATATATTTATATATATATATATATATATATATATAATTACGGACTTTCGTATAAACTTTCGAAAGCACTTAGACCTCCTTAATCCAGACCCAGTCGTATACTCCAACGTGTGCTACCTATAAACTACCAAACCTTATTTGACGTGTGCTAACTATAAACTGCCTCCTTGCCAAATTTCTGGTCTATAGTACAAAAACCAAGGATTTTCGTACAAACTTGCGAAGGCCCTTAGACCCCCTAAATCCGACCCTGTGGGAAAATCCTTTCATAGCTGACGTTTCCTACTCATAAACTATCTTTTCGTCAGATTTCATCTTCATAGTTCAAGTAGTTTTCTAGATTTTTTGATCAGTCAATAGATGAGCGAGTTAGTATCCTATTGCTTTTATTTATACAGATTATAACGATACGAGTGTAGTATATGTATGTACATATTTAATTAACTAAATTGTTTTCATTATTATCTATAAAAAGTGTTTTCAGTAATAAAAGCAATTTAAAGAGGTTTGAAGAATATTTACCCGTGTTTAGGGTATTTTTCCGGGTTTTTACCTCATATTTACCCGACAGGGAATTTTCCCGAGAATTTACCGGGTAGATGCCCATCTCCAGCCGAGACAGTCATTTTTGGCTTCTGAAAAGATAGAGCTAGTGATCCATCCCGCACATAGTCCAGACCTGGCACCATGCAATTTCTTTATTTTCCTTAAAATTATGGATTTATGGATTACGGGGCCGGAAGAGGCCGTGATAGCTTTCAACCAGCATGTGAAAAACATGCCCTTAGCCCAATGGTCTTCATGTTTTCAAAAATGGTTTAACCGAATGAAAAAGTGTTTAAAATGTAATGGAGAATACTTCGAAAAGCAGTAAATGTTTTACTTTACATGTAAATTGTTTTATTAATGAGTTACGCATAACTTTCAATGTACCCCACGTAATGCATGCTTAAAGGAGACAGAAAATCATGACCGACTGCTATATGTTCCTTTAAAATCATCACCGGAATACTAACTGAATTGTCTTGTTGGAAATTATTTTTATCTACAAATATTAAATTAAATGCGGAAGGTAATTATATCTTTATTTCCTTAAGATTATTTTTAAATTGTCATGCAAAATTCAACCATTATTAGAACCAGTTCCTAGCTAGACAGGTACCAACAAACAACTGAAGTCAGAACTAGAAGTATTTATGTATTGACGTAAGTTGACATATATAAACATTAACCCCTCACTCGTTAACATTACGTGCATTAGAAACTGTTTGATATAACAACAACAATTATTATCTAGTGTCGTATTTAGTCCTTCTTTTAAGTTTTAAAACATGTTAGAATGTAACAAACCAGCACCTAGCTTATTTAGAGGGGTTAACAAGAATACTATTAATATGTATCCAAGTCACTTCTGAAAAACATTGTCTCAGTACCGTATTACGCTAACACTACCAGAGTAAGTAGTACAGACCTACACAGTTTCCTTAAGTGGCTTTGTAATAGGTACGTCATAATATATGCTGGGCTATAACTTCTAGGGTAGAGGTACCATTCCAATAACGGTATATATGTTATGAGGCATATATTAGTTGTTACAGTTGGCCATTCACAATCTACAAAATAGCTGTGCCTTTTCTATGCTATATCGTTTTGTAGTCCTCGATTATCCACCTAGCATGGTGACGGAAGAGGCTTATGTCCAGCAGTGGACTACGATAGGCTGATTAATTTATTGGTTGATGATGATTCTGGAACAATCGAGATTTGAATCGAGTAGTCTTTTTTCTCCAAGTTTCCGTTAATCTTCATACGCTCTGCTTTATTTTGATTAGTCAAAAAAGCAGAATCAATATTTATTTCTTACCAAAAGAATTGCATTTAGCAATTAATTTTTATATCTCTGAACTTGTGAAATCATTGGCGTCCCATATAAACTTTCGTCCCCTATTTAAACCCCTTCAAGACAGACAGAGTTATACGTTCACATTTATAATATTAGTATGTACTTAATTCGGATTTGTTCTTTACAGAAACATTTTTAAACACTTCATTTAGCTCCATGGTAAATGAAGTGTTTTAAATTTTTTTCTTAAAAATAGTTTTTAACGACACGTGGCAAAAGCATTGTGCAGTTACTATAATTATGTTGTACAAATGAAACGTTTTTTATTAAATGAAAATATATAATAATAATAATAATTTAACATTGCCCACAATTTCATAACAAGATTTTAGGACGTACCACTATAATAACATCGATAATAGTTCTCATTCTATGATAATAAGGTGATTTTCTATAAGTCATATAACAACAAAAGTCGAGTTATGTAAATCATTTGAATTAAATTACATATTACCAATCTTTTAAAAAAGGTCTAAGAATCACATACATGTTTGTTCCCAACACATATATTTAGTCGTCTCTAATTAGAATATAAACACACAAGTTAATGAGAACATAAATAACATCATTAATGTCATTATGTTTTAATATTATTTTTATTTATTTATAAAGCGTCTGAAAACAGTCAGTCTCAATATTCACACACTCAATATACAGCGCATTTCTTTAAGCGCTATCTGCACACAGTATAACCAAACTAATATAATATTGCGAATGTCAATTTGCTGGTCTTTTGGTTTGTTACGCTTTAAGGCCCTTAACTACTTAACTGAGTATCATGAAATTTGGCATGCACGTTGCCAAAAGTATGTACAGAAAAGGATATATTATCCAGACACATACATAAAAAAAAAAATATTATATCCAGAAAAAAGTACTGTACTGACAAAGGCTATTCATTAATAAAGTGAAACTTTTGCACTTAGGACACAGTAGATTTGTACTCGAATAGAAGCTGACTGGTCCAGTACCACTGGTACTACCCTACATAAGAGTGTAGTTGGTTAATTGTGTCAGTACATTTGGTCAGTAATGTTCCAGATGGATTGCCCGGAATCTTTACACCGTTAATGTATTAAATACCTGTATTTAAATATAGTATAGGGATTAACAACTAAGGAACGTTATTTAAAAGCTGATTATATGTAAAACCGATACTTGGATCATTGGCTTGCCCAGGATATGGATGCTTCCGTTCGTTCAACACACGAGGCTACGTAACTGATCTAACGGTAGTAATCTAAAACAAGTCGTAAACACATTTGTAAGGCTAAATTAAGTTAACTTTTAAAATATGACCTTGTTATTCTGAAACAAATATTTTATTATTTTAATATAAGTATAAATTAATTACTTAATTAAACTTCTTGGAAACTAAGTTTAAACAAAGGAGGCATTAAGCAATTTCTAACTGTCAACCTTGGGTTAATGCAAAGATAAATAAGATAGATAGATACTGGTTGCATAAATGTACATTTATTCGGCATTATATACTCGTACTGTAAAATACTTACAAAGACCACTTAATTAATTTTATATTAATAGTACCTACATTGTTGTCGCGGCCGGAAATTGAGGCAACTGCTGGACGAGTAGAATATAAAACTATAAACTCTAAACCGCAATCCAGGACCAATAATATGAGTCAGACAATTTTCATTTCCGATGGGTTTTATGGGGCTTATTATAAAACAAATGATTTAGTAAAAAAAAAAGGTAATTCTTCTCAGGCAAAGGTAACTTTTTTCTATGGAATTTAAGATTTACAAGAAAACCTATAATAATTAATAATTTAAGTAAATAGTTTATTTATTGTCAAGTGAATGCTAAATAGAAAAAAACTTGTTTAATAATTCTTTCAAAAATAAGTGACTTCAAAAAAAACTATTCCATAAAAGACTTATATGGTTTTCTCATGGATGCCATTGTCAGAACAAAAAAACAAAATAACCAAATTGAAATGAGACTACACGGGAAGCACCACCTTTCAAATAAAAAAAGAATCATCAGAACCGGTTCACCCAGTCGAAAGTTACAAATATAAAAACAATACAGTCGAATTGAGAACCTCCTTCTTTTTTTAAGTCGGTTAAAAGTGCATCACGTGACATTTAATTATTATTGTTATTGCCGTAACGTTAAACGTTAAGTTATGGTTAAAATTTTTGAATAAAAACCTAAAAGCACATCGTAATTACAAGTGAATTTAACATAGATAGACTGAAAAGTAATAATTTCACACTCGAGATGGAATGTCTATTGTCAAACTATAATTTATCACTTGAATTAAATCAGCCAACTAGACTGGCGAGTCTAACTTGCATAGATAATTATTTCGCGCATAATGTACGTGTATAGTTACTAAACTCGCTAAGTCTGACCACACCCCTCATTAAAATGCGCTTTAAAAACTGTATTATATTTCATAAACCACTGGCGTATAAAAAGACGGGACTAATCCAAAGGAAACATAGAAAACGAATGCTTAGGAAATAAGTCCTTCTTAGAAATGCATAACTGTAATAAACCCAATTCCGCGTACAAGTCGTATTTTAAACATTTATCTATTTCTATAGATTATGCTTCCCTTTAAAAGAAAAGTCGATAACACCAAATACCAGGCCTTAGTGGGTATCTCGTAGAATAAAAATCTGCAGCAAACGAAAAAGGTACTTACGATAGGTAAAGGTACTTAAGATATTCTACCATCCCCAAAAAGCTAATAAGTAAAATAGAACCAACGGGCAAAGACTAGTTAAAAAGAAAACATCTAAAAAATAAATATAAGATAATATGGTTCATTATCCATTACACGAAAAAACTGCTACCTAAAGAAACAATCACTAAAATAAACCTAGGCAATAATACATAATGCACAAGATATATACAATTTTTTTAACAGTTACATCATTGATAAAATTAAACCAATACCAACTAGACAATATACAATACGCGCTAGTTACAAATCAATGGGTATACTACCAAGTTCTCCTCATGATGTATTAAAAATTACAAAACCCCTTAAAAATACGTCCAGTGTGGGTCGCGATGGTGTATGGACATTAAAAGTGCAGCAAATAGCATCTGTTGTCAAGTAAGCTACATAATCAAGCACTATATCTTAAGATATTGCTTCTTGCGATAAAGTGAAAAGAGTATTTATTATTAATGATATCAACACTGGTGTATACCCAGATGATGTGAGAATTTCAATAATGAAACCTATGTTTGAGGACGGTAACAAAGAAGACAGATTGTTATCTGCCGATTGCACTTATACAATTTTTTTTTTTAAATAATTGCAAAATATTTTATGCACAAATCTATGATTATTTAGACAAATACAAATTTTTAATGATGACCAAAAGGGATTTAGAAAGAACAAAACCATTAACTTAGTAACTAAACTTCGATTTTTTACAGAACGTCATGGACCAATGTAGACAATAAAAATCTGTGCAGTATGTTATTACCTATATATTATCACAGGCTTTTGACTACGTGGACCACAATATATTGCTAACAAAGTTAAAGGCGTATGGTACACATTGAAAAGCACCTCATTTAATAAAATCGTACCTAAAAATATACTACAATAAACCGAAATCACAAAAATAGACCAAACTAAAAAACGGGAAGTCACATACACATCGGAATATCGTACTCCTATGTTTGGAATACCACAAGGAATACCAGTAATTGCATAGGCACTTCAACACAGCGTGTTGGGTCCTTTATTATTTTTGCTATACATAAATGACTTGCCACAAGTATCTAGGTTTCCCACGACACTTTTTGCTGACGACAATACTGTAGTTATCCATTGTAAAATAAACGCACTTACAAAAACGAGATTAATGAGGCTATTCCGTGTATCATAAATTACCTAAACAGTAAAAATCTTAAAATGAATATTTAAAAAACTAAAGTAATGTTCTTCAATCAATGTAACTCTAATGCCAAATATTAACGTAAAACATAAAAAACAACGTATTGAGCAATGTAGATACAGCTAAATTCCTAGGACTTATAATATATAAAGTTCATATTGAAGAACTCACTAAGCGAATCAGTTCTGCTGCTTAATATGATTTATCTAAACTTGCTTCGGTCTTAAATAAACATGCGCTACTAGCAGCGTACCATGGTATGGTAGGGTCAATAAGAAGATTTGGCATAATCTTTTGGGGTAACCCAACGAATAGAGAACACGTGTTTAAATCACAAAAAAGGGTAACTAGAGCGATGTTTGGACTGCAAACGCTTGGCAGCTATAGACCATTTTTTAAAGACAATAAAAATATAAATTAACTTGACCGTACCCACATTGTAAATACTTGAAACGTCAATTTGTTAAGTCCATAACAAATTTAAACGACTTCAAGACAAAACGAACGGAACAGACGAGATAATGATAGGTTATACATGCAAAAGGTTCAAACAGCACTAATGAGCAAGAGTATTTTCTGCAAGGCACCTAGAATTTATTACGAAATACCTAGGGCTATAAGAGAACTCCATCTAAATTTATTTAAATTTCACCTTAAAAAAAATACCTTAATAACAATTTTTTTTACCCTATTAATGAGTTTTTGAATGACCGTGATAATAGTGTACCGGTAGTCAGGTCCCAACCACTAGATAGAACTACACCAACCACAGGTCCTCTCCACCGACTTCACTATTACTCCAGAATAGTAGGGGGACCAGTCGAAATCAAAAAAAAAATTCAACAGAAACTATGGGTATTGCTTGTCAACATCTTGGAATCCTGTCATCAGCAAATGCAATCGTCCACCAATACACGCTACTCGACAACACTCAACAGACGTGTGACGAAAGTGTGGTGTGTCGAAGTACCGACAGTGCGAACGAAAATAAAAATAATGAATACAAGTGCGGGTAGTTGCTGAAACTTGCCCTTCACGGAGGCGTCGCTAAGCTCGCCACTCGCTAAGCACCAGTCTACCCGTGACCACGATCGGTGCAATTTGATCGAAACGTCAGGTAACCAAAAAAGGTATTTTACCTTCTAATTATTACCGAGATTTACACATCTAATGTGTATAGTCCCGAAAGTTTAAAAACAGGTCTCTTTCCATTCGAAAATAATTTAATTAAATAATTATCAAAATAAAATCATTATGACATCATAGCACTAAAATAACTTTTGAAATACACCGACAGTGGTTTTATCCATCGACATCTACTGTGAATATTTTGTGGCAATATATTAAAATTTTATCACAGAATATTTATGTTGATGTTGACGCCCACTCAACGTGTAATATACAGTCGCTTACAAAAGCTAATATATTAGCAAAACAGGTAGGTGTAGCTATTTAACATCAACGAACATTATTTTAAAATTCAATAACAAACATGATACGACTAGTTTAACTACAATATATAGTCGTCATTTACAATTGGTTGAATAATTGAAGAATAAAGTGCTAATCTATGATTACATTATCTTTAATATAATCGTAGAATAGTAGATGGAAATGGCAATCAATATGAATGGTTTAGTACACATGACACATTATTTAACAATACACACCTTACACTACCCTACTTTTATGGGAGCAAGAACAATATTTTATGGGTGCAACCCACATTACATTAGATACATACAGTTACATACATGAACATTATATACAGTTACATATTAAAATGCAAATATTAAAATAAAGTAGGCATAATAACACGGTATCGTTTTCTATAGGTCCCCCAGTTTTACAAATTTGCATTACCCTTTCTTAGCTAAGTATCAAGTTTATAGTATCATTATAACTTTCATTTTTAAACTACACTACACTGTAATAGAAATATAGGGATCAGAAGATTTGCTTCTCGCATCTCGGCCGACAATAAATCGGGTTTATGTGAAAAATAGTAGACAACCATTAACACGTCTATTTTAGGCATGATAACATATTGCCCTTTTTCAAAACCGTCATACCAAACTAATACTATACTTGTAGTACTAATTTAAAACCGATTTACATACAAAATTTAATTAAAACGTTATTGTGGTCAAACATTCGATAGCAATGAATGAGTGACACAGTGAGATGACAATGAATGAGTTCGTGTGACAACGTTTAATAAAGTGGTGATTTAAATTAAACAAAAGCAGGTGTATTTCTAGACATTTAGGCTACAGGGTTCACCACTGCAGGTAGAGATCATGAGAGCCAAGTAAAATCGCAAAGCAGTTTCTAAATATATTAAACATGATTCAAATGAATTATCCATTTTGAATGTATATAAAATTTAATTTTCAGAGATTCGTTCTTGATACTATCAATAGCAACTGCCACATCCGTGTTGAACAGCTCGGCAAACTGCATTATATCGTCTCGCTGTCTTCCAGATTATTTGTATAAACCAGTGCTCACGCAAATGATTAAGTAAGTAACACTTCCAGTAAAGTGTATTCAATAGTTAAAGTTTTTTTTTCAAAATCTCTTCTGCTGAAATGTAAATTTCAATTGTCAAAATAGTCTAAAAACACTAGTTAGTTTTTGGTACGCATGCAGTAAATAATGATAATGAAAACAAACAACAAATTTTCAACAAATTAGTGTGTACTAAACGCCAAAAAGTATTGAAGTCTGTTTGTGTTGCCTTGTGTGCTTTTTCTTGTAGAGCTGCTTATCGGATTTCAAGATTCTATACATTTATACGAGCGAATTTTTGTAGAACTTACTGGGTTTACAGTATGAAATTCTGTATGTTTCATTTTCACCAACGAAATAATCGACAGACATTATCAAGAGAATCCGATTACTGAATTGAAACTAGGCTGGCCATGTTTGCAGGATGAAAAACAATTGATGGGCAAAGAAAGTAATTGAGTCATGCAGTCAGGAACAAAGGTCAACCAAAGAAAATATGGGAAGACAGTTTAGTTAAAACTTTAAACTGGACGAAAAAGCTAGAGTTCAAAATCTAGGGAAAGCAATGAGGGAGGTCAACGCTGAGTAGGCGACTACTACTTGATAAAAACCTGAATTAAGTGTCTTGAGTGAAAAGCTATAAATTTTATAATATATAATTTTTAAGTTTGTTACATTAACAGTACACAGTCCAGTACTTGACTATTTGAACTTATCATGTAACTTTATGTAAGTAGTGGAATAAAAGCTTTTTTATTTTATTAATTTTCACAAAAAAAAGTTACGCTCAGGTGGGGAGGGCGGATCTGGATACGCGGGGCCCTCTTTTGCAGAGGCCCGTAGCAATTGCTACTCTTGCTATATGGTTAATCCGGCACTGCACCTACCGCGAGCAAAATAAATATAAGTTTATCGTCGTTTTACTAGGCGTCATACCTACGTGATTTAACATTACGTCACGCTTTCCCAAAACCTATTGAAAGTTTGTTACCAAGCATTGCATTTATCGGTCCTGCTGTTACTAAGAGCATAGATTAAAAGTTTTCCTGTATTATATTAGTAGAAGTTGTAAAAAAAAGTTACTTTTACTCATTCTTACTATCTTATTACATTACTAAACATTATCATCATAATATATCCGTATCATAGTCAGAGCTAGGCAAAATACAGGGCGTTTTCGGCAAATGTATAGTGAATATTTCTCGTAAAGTTATGGAAAGCCTGGCCTACGTCCATCAAAATCCGTCAAAGAAAACATTAACTTGTTTTTAATATTACACGATTCTGTATTTTTTTAAATTTTAGCAAACAGTGTTGTCAAAGTACGTTTTCTTCGGTGCTGACGTATTGATAACCACAGCAGTAGGGTTTGAGACATGATCCTAAAGATTGACAATGAATGATAAAGTGATTGGAAGTTCCCTTTGACTCTTTGACTGACGTTTGCAATAGAGAGCCAGCCGATGGTAAGGGCAATTCTTAAACCGCGGTCTTTGCTTGAACGGCTCATGTTGAGCTGTCCACTCCACTTACAATTCAAGTGACTGGCCCGTTGGTCTAGTGGTTTTTGATCCTGACTTGCAAGCCAGAGGTCGTGGGTTTGATTCCCATCCAGGATAAACAATTGTGGGATGAGCATGATCATTTGTTCTGTGTCTGGATTTAATTTATCTATAATATGTATGAATTTAGTAATATATAAGGATGTTTATCAGCAGTCGGGTTACCATAGTACAGGCTCTGCCTCGTTTGAGATCAGACGGCCGTGTGTGGGATGTGTCAAGTCAGGTTATAAAAAAAATTTCGAGGACTTCTTTTAGCGCTCTGAACTTAAGAGGAATAAGACACACCAAATCGATCAGGCCAGTTTTTATAGCCTCCAAATCTCTATTCATCTCTCTTTACAATGTAATGTCATTACTTGTCACAAAGTATGTACGTGTGTTTGATTGTTTTAGAATATGTACTAAAATTACAAACGTTCTTTTATTTCTAATAACATTGTTATTAAATTTATTACTAATAAAGAAATGTTTGTTCAAAACAAACTTTTATTTATATGTAAAAAAACACACGAGATTAAAACTAAACTAGTAGGTATTTTGTGTCCAGCAGCGGCAGGTCAGTCACACGTAAGCTTTAAATTTAAATTATTACTTCCTTACTAATTGAACGACATGGCATGCCCCAAAACCATTAGGAGCGATGTTTACTGTTTCCAAAATAATAATAATTTAATGAACAGACTTCGTTCGGTTCAGTAAACAATTAAAGAATATAAAACTGCATTCAAAACAACATTTGATCAATTACTTCTAGTTAACCAACCTGCATATTTCGCCATAAAAAGTACGTAATTCAATCTAAGGATGTATACTGGACATTGTACATTGACTTTGCCTCTTGAGACAAAGACCTACTAAACAAAGGACATTACATACATACGTCACCGTAAAAAAGCTATACGGGATGGACGACGGACAAGCAATGCAAACTAATTAGGTACGACTCCAACAATTTGCGATGGCAACAATCCTTTCTGACTGATGAATACGAAAGTATTAGTATTCATAAAGGATACAGCACTTATACAGTGGCAGAATGAGTCGGACAAGTAGTCGACGGACAATAAAAAGTGGGAGACCTTCACTTAACCTTGAATAAATATCCTTGCTTTTTTGTAATTGGAATTTCTCTCGGAAGAAACGTGTTATCCAAACTAACACTCATAAAATAAACTAAAGTTGTAAATAAATTGGTTTAATTTTGGATTTTGAGAGTTTTTTGCACTTAGTGTGAACGATGCAAACTTTTCTGGTAATTATAGTTATTAAAATAAATTGATTGAAAATTGAGAATGCTCCCGCTGTGCCTGTATCTCGGTTGGTTATTGCGATGAGATTCAACTGAACACCGCATTATTATTGACTTTACTGTGTTATGTTGTTGCCCCCGGCCGCCACGTCCGACGATCGTACTCATTATTTACCAGTTCCAGCATTTTTTTTTTTAATTTGGGTGAGAATCAATGAGTCATTCGTTGCGAACAGTGTCTAGAGTTTTATCAACTACTAGCTGTTGCCCGCGACTTCGTTCTCGTGGAAAATCAAATTTCTTCAACGGGAACGGGAAATTTTCTGCGCAATTTTCTTAATTTTTCGTTCCGTGAGAACCTTCTACAAGAAATCGGATAAGTCGTTCTCAATCTATAGCTTAGATATCATTTTTATTATATAGATTATGACAAGCTTGGTTTCGTTTATTTACATTACGAACTAGGGTTTCTTTAACAGGATATACGTTTTTGTTTAATTTAAGAAGTATATTAAAGTTGAAGTAACTTGAATATTCAAGATGATGACCTTTTTTATTTTAATTAATATAGTATTGTAAATGTTCTTAAAAATATGGCAACGTTTATAAATGTTAGTGTTAATACTTTTGGTGACATAAAGTGTGTAAAAGTATCTACCTCTTAGTTCACTATTGTACATTTCTTCAGAACTTTAAAAACTTTCTTCCAATCAGTAATCTTCCCTAAAACATTACTCCATCCGCTCAGAAATCATTAAAATACCAATTTGTCTCTCCATTAAGTCTCTACTAAAGTAACTAAAACAGGATTAACTCTCATACATTTTATTTACAAGAATGAAACAAAAGGGTCTAGAAAAAATGTACGATACTGTGTTGTGCCCCAAGGAGCTGGGAATTCGTGAGCACGAGGTAAGTCGGTGCCAGGCGCGGCGGAAGCGCGGCTAGCGACGCGCGCTTTGCTTCGTCGTGAATCCCGCGGATGCTCGGGTTCATTACCCGCGCCCATTCGATCGCGGACGATTCACAATGGGGGCCATACCATACTTGAACGTGGTAAACCACCGTCGTGGAACCGTTCTATGAACACTATTTAAACTATTAGCATTTCCAAGTTATATTTGTTTTTAATTGAACTATCAATGACGAATCTTAGAACGGTTATTTGTTGCGCCCACATTAGAAATGACTCCTTGGAGTCTTTATTTGGCACACATTACATACTATAGTTTCAACCTTGCAGTGTAGGTAGTAGAATACAGTTATTTAAAAATATAATTTATAGACGTTACCGTGTGTCATTTGATGATGACGACCAGGAAGTACGTACATACGAATATTTACGTCGACCATGAATGTAATTAGGTAGCAAACAACACGCAGTTTGTCACAAAGTTCCCCACATTTGCAAAATCACTTTGAAATTCTAAATTGCGCATAGTAAAAAACGACGTACTTGTATTTTGTCTGTCGAGGTTTTACATGAGAAGTAGATAAGACGTCTTAATTTATTCAGTCAGTCTCCTCCTTCACGGAAGTTTTCTGATTTAATTTGGAATAAAATACAAAATATTACAATGTGTTTTGTTGTACAGCGAAAAAAAACATACACAAAATTGCTACTATATATAAATATACGTAAACCGCGGTGTAGGTACAAGTAAAAAAAGAACAGTAGCGGTTCTATTACAAGTATTAATATATCGTATTAATACTTGTAATGTAATAGAACTGCTACCGTTAGTTCTGACTTCTGACTGGTGTGTTTATCAAAGTTAAACATTTGTAAATGTTATTATTGTTTTAGATCAGTGATACAGAAAAACTTAGAAGGTATTCCGCGATAGGGTTGCAGTTGGGCCGAACAATAATTCTTCAAGTATTGTCAAGCATTTTACTAGAATTTTTTTTTTATAAATTCATTCATACCATAATCCTGGAACGTTCAAGTGTAGAGTGAATAGGTTTCTTTTGGATAGGCGAGTACCATCTTCGTCTTCACCGTCACTTTCCATCAGGTGACTTGGAAGACAAACACCTATGACATTTCACAATAAAAAGAATATTGTTCATCGTCTTCATCCCGATTACTTCGAATCTGAGCAATAAAATTACATATTTTGCAAACACATTTCTTGGCCACTGTCATCTGTGTACCGTTCCATTCCACCGAAACATGTCATCCCAGGAGTTACAAAACCTAAATATGGACCAAGAAGAAGACCGCTGATGATTATTTCGATTGTCAGCCAGCATTAATCAGCCAGCATTAACTTTTCGACGTTTTGGCCATTTTCTTCTGTTCACCTTCAGTGGACGATGACCGGTACCGGTACAGGGCGGGGTTCATCTTTACAGGTCTCTCTTCTTTATTGTAATGGCCGAACCCTTTTTTTACCACCGTATATGAAGGTGCAGAATTCTGAAAACCGTTTACATTTTTTTTTAATCTCTTCGGCGTATTTCCTTTTTTAACGACGCATTTAATCACAAAACAGTGCTCTCAATTGCTAGAATTTCCAGTTTCTACGAACACGTTGTTGTCGTTTGCTCCAAGGATAAAGTGTTAATGCACCAAATAGCAAAATGGGGTGTTATTTATACTAACAATGAGTCAGTCACGCAATAAGTGTTATGAGTAACGAGATGATAAGTAATCTATTTATTAAATGGCTTCGGTAACTGATAGAGACGATCTTCTTAGCATTCTATGAAATTACGGAGCGGCTGCCGGGTCAAAAAAAATAAAACGTGAAAAGCATGCATTTGTTTTGTTTATCTTAAAGAAATGCAAACTTTAGAACTCTTAACAGCAAACAAAACTTTCGCAACTACACTTTCAAATAGCATTTTATGTACATAATTAAATAATAAAAGGAACTAAACAGATAAAGTAGATTACTGTATAGTGCATTGTACATTAATGTACTACAAAACAATTCGTACTTTCGTCATCGTCTTTCTGAAACACGCGTCTGTTTCATTTCTTTTTGTTACAAAGCAAACAAGGAAATAGATTAAATACTGAAACAAGCTTACAGATCGTATAAAATTAGAACGATTGCCGTATTTTGTAAGAGTTTAGCAACAATTGTATTTGCTTACATTTAAACTGTTTATTCAAGTGAACCCGTGTACTTTCACGTAATATCAGGTGTTTTATTTAGGACATTATTGCCATATTAAAGACGTTTTCGTTAACATCGGTAACTCAACTTTCTAATAGGTGTGAATATTAAATAAAGGCTACCTGTTACACATATTTCAATCTGTTTGTCTTGTCTGTGACACAGTAACAAAACAACAAAACAAAGATGAGAATCTTCTTAGATTCAAATAGAATGTGCTGGTAAATAATAAGGATTTTAGATGTTTTTAGAAATTGTAGGGATTTTAGATGACATAATAAGAAATAATGCTAGACGCATTTATAGATGCTAGCTGATTCTTGCAGTCTATAAAAAATTAGCCTAGACGTAATGTTCAGTTTGAACAAATATGTGTCTCATATGGGAATAATCGCAATTGAATAATGTTGTTGAAAGTTTTATTTGATCAGGAATATAAAGTAGAGCTAAACGAAGAATACAAAAGTAGGCGTTGTAACTGGGCCTTGTTAAAGCCAAGTCTCCCTCTGTAAAAATAAATCTATTATCGATTCCATTTGATGTCGTTTTGATCGACCGTTGTAATCCAGATCATAATATGATTATAAATTATATTTGGATACAAAATCAATTTCAATCCTTTATTTTCATTTGTGTGAATATTGTGGATTGGATCGATTCATTCTGTACCTTCTGTATTCTGCAATTCTTCCGCTGACGAAGCAAGTAGGACTTGATCAGCATATAACAGGCACTTTACATGTAACCCTCCCATATTCTATCCAAATTTATTTTCTTTCAACTCACTTATGCAACTATCCACGAAAATGGCATATCCTTATCTGACTCCTTTTGGTTATCAAACCAGTCTGTGTAGGCGCCATTAACTCCTACACCGAGTCTGGACTCCGTGCATAAAGACTTCAGAACCCTTTTCGGATGATTGTACACCCATAAGCCCATTCCAGATCTACAAAAGCGCAAAGTACCTTCTTGCTTTTGACCAGACATTTTTCAATGCAAGGAATAGACTTGATAAGTACATCCTTTCAACATTCCCTTACAATATTCTATCTGCACATCCATAGTTTTATCATCCGTCAAATTTACTACACTACCCTCATCGACATACAGTTTACGATTTACATACAGTTTTCCAACCACACGGAGGCTGATTATACGATATTTCTGGCCCTCCTGCTGCCTTTATATATTGGGACAATCACGGCCCAACAGTCCTGCCATCAATCCTTTACCAGCCCGCCATCATGGTCGTCACTCTGTCATACCCAATAGATTACCTACCCACAAATATTTATTCACTTTCATAATTTCGTCGTATCGAGGAGGACAGCCAGATTTCTTCTCTGCATGCCTTGTTGTGTGACATGTCCGGAGCTTAGACACCTAAAATAAATATCGATGTAATTCCCAAATCGAGGCGGCGGTATCGTAATGACTAAGACCCGCAACCACTTCATCGCAAGTCCGACGACTTCGACGACGAACCCACTCCTAACACAACGCATTTAGCTTAGCTGGAGGGGTTAACAAGAATACTAGTAATGTGTGACCCACATAGCTGGTATACATATTAAACAAAAAAAAAATTCAATTCATCAGTCAATTCAAAAGACACATCCCGCATTAGGATTTTAGGAATATTCCTGTGTCGCGGGGACTTCACAAATATTTAAACAACGGACACAAAGAACACTCAAACTCGGGACAACTATTTGTGGATCACACAAATTGTTGTTTGCTTGCATGGAAGGTATATATTCTGTTAAAGGACAGTCCAATGTATTATGTGTATTCCCAGTGTAGTATTATCTAATTTATAAATGTAATTTATACACTAAACAAAATTTCAAGTGTACCTATAATAACCGATAATATGAGAATATTTATCGACGGCACTGGATGTCACCACTGTAGCTAGTAGGTAATTTTAAAGAAAGCGCCAAAAAATATTAGACTAGGATTTGGGAATGGAGTCATAGAGATAGTGCAAGACAGTGCTCCTTACTTCTACCTTCCATGTCTTGCTGTCTTTGATATAATAGAATACGTCAAATATGGGATATTTGTCACCTAAAGGATTTTTTACCCTTTCGTTTATGGTGATAATGGTAATCGAGTGTGGGATGTCAGGGAAATCATACTAAATGTTTAGCAAAGACTGTGGGTAGCACCTATAAGGTCAGCCTTGCACCCACACGCGCCTTTTAAGTAAGTATCTCAACACTAAACAACCTTTATGTGTGTAGCGCACAAATCGTATGTCACAAGTTAAGTTGAAACCATTCTGAACCTTGTCCTGCATAGTTAATGTTTAAAGTCGCTTAACTACAGTAGCGGACTTCCAATTATATTGTACTTACTGTTATACAGTTTGCAACATTCACCTTTTCCTAAACAGGCAAGCGGATTTTAGAACGGTCGTTGTGGGCGACAATCGTGAGTGGAGGGAAATATTATAGTTAACACATACATTCATATTTTGACTGCTTGATAATTATATCATTGAGGTGAAATATGTACTGTAAAATAAACTTCATTAATCGTTTAAGATAAAACAAATAAAAGGAACTTCTAAAAAGATTAGATATAGATACGTAACAGGTTTTGGTGAATATCCGCAGTCATTGACTCGATAAAGGTGGAAACAGCTGTACAAATAAGCTAGCATTGACCAGCGAAGCGAAACGAAAATTGCGAAGTGATGATTTAATTAATTTTAGGCACTACTCATGTATCTTATTAATATGGGTGGTATACAGCACGCTAACTTTAACTTTAACTAAACAGTAACATGTAAAAAATTTCTAAAGTTGAAGTAAGTACATTATTTGAAATACAGCACGATATGTATCGTGCTGTATTTCAAATAATTTCATATTAATTAATATAGTTGGATTAAAATTGTTTCCAAAAAATTTATTTCTGCCATTTATTTTCTCTATCACAGTTTTATACGGAAAGGACACTTACCGTTATTAAACACCGATATAGGCAAATGCCCTCGAGTCTAGTAAACAAGTTTAGTGATTTGATATTTTGTTTAAATTACATTATAATATACATATTTTGGTACTCTTTATCGAGGTAGCCATTACACGTAAGAAAAATTAAATGTAGGCGGTATCCATCGTGACTCTTACCTCAACTAAAGCCCTAATATGTGCCTTTAATAAAATACGTTTACATTACATGTCGTCGATGTCCTTCCCTCTCCGCCGAAAGCGGTAGGTTACAAAAATAAAATATAAAATATTCGACAATACTAATAGCAAAAATTAAGTGTAATAAACTTATACCAGTGGTACTGGCCTCCAGCGATTTAACACTTTTGAAAGTTTGTTAATAAAACTTACATACTAGCTCCAAGCTGTAGCTCTAATACACCGCCAATATCACACTTAATAATGTTGCATGAGCACTTAATTTCAATAATATATACACAAAGAATTTGCCCCCGAGAAAACGAGGGGTAAGCGAACACGCGAATATCCTATTATTACGCGTATAACATGGCTGAAAGAGAGAGCAGAGGAACTGAACAGACAGGCTCTACCCGAGTTACCCAAAAATATTATAGTTAACCAAATATCGACCGACAGAACCCTATAGCTCATCTACTCATTCTTTTACAAGCCGCAACCAGTAATCTTTACCGAGTTATTATGGAAAATTATGTAAACTTCACTCACCGAACGTAGTAGAACCGATAAATGACAATGTATATTCCATGAACCGAAACACAAACTACAGAAATGAGACCAGTGAACACAGAAGCTAAATACACGGTCGCCATCCAGACGAATTATACGGATATACATATCATACATATGTGGTCACAAGTATCCCATAAGTGGCTTCCTAGTGGGTATCTTTATCGAGAAACCAAAAGATTCAACCGTGGAAACAACAATCCAAGCTTATGTAAAAAAAAACATTAATTTACATCCTACTAATATTATAAATGTGAAAGTTTGTGAGGATGTATGGATGCATGGATGTGTGGATGTATGAATGTTTGTTACTCTTTAACGCAAAAACTACTGAACCGATTGCAATGAAACTTGGTATGTAGATAGCTGGACACTTAGATTAACACATAGGCTACTTTTTATCCCGATATTCTCACGGGATCGGGACTTACGCGGGTGAAACCGCGAGGCGCAACTAGTACAATATAATTATCAAAAGGGATACTAACCCATCAAGTGACTTGTCACTTGATGGGTTAGTATGCCTTCGATCGCAAATGTTGCAGACAACAAAACATGCACATATCAAAAAGTTATATAATACAAAATAAACACGAAATACTACACTACACTACAATCTATCTCGGAATGTACCTACTACAAAACAGCACTACAGTCGATCAGTCTACTTGCACTGATCGGAAACAAACCCGCGACCTCTGACCTTACTCCAGTACCCGATCGCCGGCCTTCCCCGCTTTAGACACAATACAAATTTATTGTAACATAATAATAACTATGATCACTACCCACTAGACCAACAGGATAGCCATGCTCTTCAGTATTGCCTTTACGTTCCAAATCTCAAACATGTCAATCAGTAAAAAATAAACCTAACGATCATGCCAACCAAAACAGTATACCAGAAGAATTATTAGTAATTACTCTTCGACTTGTTAACAGTAATATGTAACATGATTTTCACGATTTATTATTTAAACTCTTAAAAGTGTGGAGTTACGACCTTTGTGGTTATAAAACCATAGTTTAACTTGTATTACAGACATGTTAATCCTTTATTAAATGAATAATCGTTTAAAATAACAAGTTATGAGATGTTTTATATGAGCTCCACAGCAATAATCATAATACTATCAATTAATATGCTCGTAAGTAGCCATAAATCAAAAATAATATCTAAAATAAATATAATGATTTCTGAATAATTCTAAAGACGCCAGGCATTTGCCATTTTCCAAAATTTCTGACCATTTGTTTACTTACTCTGAATGTTGTAGATAGTGTATTGAATAAAATATTTAAAAAAATAATTTATAAGCACTCTGCTAATCAAAAAATTAAAGTTAAGTAACTTACGCTGATCGATGAGTGCGATGCGACGAAGTCTAAGGTTTCAAAGCTGCGAAATACTCGGTCAAATCACTTTCATATTACTGAGACAATATTTTAAAATTTACACATTAAATAGGAATAATAAACCTTTACCTGTTAGAAATACTTCAAAGTGAGTAAATGTGAAAATGTAAATTCAACAGCTTAAGTCCAAATTGTGTAATTTCCAACCACCCTGTGTAATTTTCTACGGAATCCACTGAGTTAAAGGTTTCATTATTATTCTCTTTATTAAATTAAAGAAACATATAAATTATCATTATATTAATACGTTAATAGAATTCTTTGTGTCCCTTTTTAAACAATGTTCGATAAAGAAAGAGGAATGTTGAATTTAGAATACTTAAAGTTTATATATTATTTAGAAGTGCAGAAAGCTAAAATATTTAGTATTGTAAATTTAAAAAAAAGCTACAAAGGACTACAGGCGTCCAGTGTGAATGCCACGGGCCCCGGCTAGGCTAGGGATCCCCGGGCATCAAAAGCCCTGTTTAATAAACTACACGAGTAAAAATAACGGCCAAGTGTGAGTCAGACTCACACACGTCCGATAAATTAGCCACGGGCCTCAGATGGTAGTTACACCACTGGTGTATGTTATGGTAAGGTAAATCTATACAGTGACAGTTCAAGTTATACTGGTCATTGATAAAAAACACAACATGTAAACTTAATGGTCGAATTATGGTCGTAATTCGAAAACCAGGTGATCTCTAGTATTTTTAAATAAGTTTATATAAAAATGAAATATATTAAAAAATATCATGCACTGATATCGGGTATAGGGACCAAGCTAACGGTGCTTAGGGTTCCAGAGACAGAACCTACTCACTATACGAACCGTATCGAGGAGGACTGCCTTCCGCATTAGGCCCTTCATCCGTTGGTGGGGCTAGTACGACTATAGGCACAACGATTACCGAATACACATGCCACTTTATTATTATTTCGCGAATATATATCCACATTATTTCATTAAGTACTAGATTATGACATAAAAGTTCTTTTCTAGAGTATTTTAATTAGCCATAATTATACTTTAAGACCAATGCCTACCTACTTGCAATCCCACCAGCGGAAACCTTAAAAGTCAGCAACACCAAGGATATCTCACTCTACAGACACAACTGAGTTCTGCACTTTTCTAAAAATAGTTCAGGGCATTTTCTAAACAATATAACAATAAGCTCGCCCACAGTTTGGTTCGAAGCGCATTGCATTGCATACTCAATTAATAAATATTATTCGATTTTTTTTGTTTAAATTTCGCGCTTTGATACATATTAGGTGTATAATTCGGGACTTAATCGCGATAATATTTAAAAGGTACAATACCTCTTGGTTACCCGACGTTTCGATCGAATTGCACCGATCGTAGTCACGAATTGCAGTCCACGCGATTAATTACACACTTAATATATTATTCGAAAGTCAGTCAATATGATTCTCCAGTACTATTAAAGTAGGCACTATGTTTAGCTCATGACATGGCTGATTTAAAAAAAATGACAATATGTTTCTGGTTAAGATTTCACAATGTCATACATCACTACATATTATAAAACAAAGTCTCCCGCTGCGTCTGTCTGTCTGTCTGTTCGCGAAGAACAGAAGCTGGGGCGGCTTGCTAGTACACAATATACACAGCTTATGATCGACACATCTAGCGCCATCTAGTGCAAATATCTGAACTATATAATACTTGGTCAGAGTTTTGAACTTTACGCAACATAGCCCAAGTAGTCTGGGCGCCAGAGCATTAGAGGGCGGTGGTCTTTTATAACAATACAGCACTTGGCTTAAAATTTGAAGAAAAATATAAGATACGCGTCATTGTTTATTATTGCAAAATAACTTAAAAATCGGTTTTTTCGGTTTTCATTAAATATCTACAAAAGTATTACTTTTAGAGCAAAATGTTTAATGCAAAAGCTCTTTATCCGACGATTTTACATAGGGATTAGGCGTTAAAAAAATAGAAAATCTTTTCCATTGTCACAGATAACATAATACTATACTACTTAGTACCATTGTTTAAATAAGCGAGAAAGATGAAAAACGCAAAGAAATTAAAACGTGTGAAAATGCAAGTTGCAATATTCACAATTGAATGAAAATCGAATATATTACACTCATACAAGAGTGTCCAAATTTTCATACCCATTTTACAAAACCAAAATCTGATCATTATGAGAACCTTAGTAATGGCGGATTTCAAAAACTTTGTTTCTCTTTCTTCCAAATCGCTGACGTAGTTGGAAGCTCGACACAGCTTTCAGAAATTTTATATATATTCAAAAATTGTGTTATTTTGATCGTATTAAAACTAGTTATAGTTAATATGGTATTGTATAAAATCATCGTTCGTTTTCATAGAACAAAAATCAAGTCAATCAAAAAGTTTTTAAAATAAAAATCCGTTGTATACTTTCGAAGTTATTCCCATTGTTTATAAACAAAAAATAAGCAAAACTTTAAACAATTATTACGGTTCTCCTAATGAATGGATTTTGGTTTTATAAAATGGATATACAAATTTCGACGCTCTTGTATGAGTCTACCAATTTTCGAGTCGTTAGATGACAAAGATTGGCGTCAGCAACAATTTGAAAATTATTTGCCAAAACTGCCTGTCCGAACTGTATATATAAAATTTTATGGGTACATTTATCATATCAAAAACTTCCTCTTGATAAGTGTGAAAGTTCTGCGAGTACTATTAAAACTAGGAGTATTATTAAAACTTTTGCGATTTCTACTATTTTTGTAATAGTATTTTTTTTTTGCGCTTAAAGCAATTTTTTATTCTTGTGAACTTTTCTCTATAATTCGTATTAAGCGAAATATGCGAGAAAACAGGAAGAAGAATAAAAACAGGTAAAAGTTTTAAGACACTGAGTGCTGTGATTTTAATCGACGACGAGGAAAAAGTTATAATAAAGATGTCAAAGTATTAGGAAACACTATAAATTTATCTTGTTTAAAGAAACGAACTTGTAAAGGTCTTTGACAAACTGGGAATGAACGAGTGCCTTCCTCGAGATCGCACGCATAGAGAGTGATCTCGAACTCGAATTTTGGCAAAGAAAATTAGGGTAGTGACAAGTCCTAAACGTAAACGAATTATTATAGAGGTGGCTAGCTTATTAACATGCTTCTGATTGAAGAACCAAGATCTAGATGGATCATCCATAGTATCTTGAGAGTAATCTGGAATGAAAAGATAGAAGAGGGGGAAACGATTATAGTCATTAACTGATGGGGGGCCTAATTAACTAACAAAGTCATGTAATGAATGAGGGTCATTGCTTGAGATGTTAGTGTCATCAAAACTTCTTTGAAATGACTTGGATTTTTTTCAGACAAGTGAAAGACTAGAAAGAGGAGATAAGGACTCACAAAATTTACGCTAACCTAAAGATTTCTTAGGATCAAGGAGTCTAGTTATGCCAGAAACAATTTTTTTTATAATATTGAGGTAATCTGTCATTGACAGGGATATAGCAAATTTGTTCTCGGCCTCATTGCGCTTTCTAACACTAGCAATGCATTCAGAATCCCACCAAGGCGGAGAATTTGATTTACGGGAAGGTTATTTTAGGGGTATAGGGTATAGAGCAATCATCAGCTGAGTTATTTTGCAGAGATAAATTGTTCATAGATAAGAATAAAATTAGAGGAATTTGTTAGAAATTGTTTGTTTGCTAAATTTACTTTCGACAATCATCGACAGCCAACAGCTGGACATAAGCCTCTCCGAATGTGCGAGATAGCACCCGGTCCCCAGCCTTCCGCATCCAGCCCATCTCAGCTACCTTCTGTAGGTAGTCAGCCATCTGTTTATTACGTACAAAAGGTAAAAATTATTTATATCTATATAGGTATATCCTTTATATATATATATAATGAATCCCCATTTCCCTTGGTCACGGCATCACGCGTGAACAGCTGGACCGATTTTGCTAATTCTTTTTTTTGTGTTTGTTACTGGCAGAAAAAGGTTCTTTTGAAAGGAAAAATTAAGAAAGTTGCGCGGAAAATTAGAAAATGTTAGAAAATTTAACGAGGGACTTACGCGGGTGAAACCGCGGGCGCAGCTATAGTAACAATATAAATTATTTTCTCCTTTAATTTTATAGAAAAACAAACAAATTTATAGATTTATTCTTTTCAGCTAATGACTTGATTCTATTGCTAGTTTTAGATGGTTACATATAGAAAATTATAAAAATCTCTACAATTTCTAGTAAGTAAATTTTCCGTCTAGGTACTTAATACCAATACCATACAGTACTGCATAATCGTGTATATCACCTAAATGTATAAATCCATGTTAAAAAAACAAACTAGCTGAATGAGCAAACAAATAAAATTAAATCGTACGGGGAATAACCAGCCAAAGATATTACAACTCTATGGAAAGATAGAAGATCAATGGATGTAAAAGGCCCTACTCACCTTCGTGCCTGACGTACGTCCCGCCAAGGACGCGGTGCCCGACGTAGCCTGGACCTGGACCTGGACTTGCACGACGCGTTTTGCATCCAGCGAGTCCCCCACCACATGCTTATGTACATACCATAAACTTTACGTGCTAGTATATTAAATTTATGGTACATACATATACAGCATATTGCCAATTTGTGGGGAATGCCCAAAAATGCGGGGAATTTCAAACCGATTGGGGAATTTATGGGGAGACCATCAATGCGAGGAAAATGCGGGGAATCGGGAATTTTTTGCCTTATTAATTACATTACGACTCCAGGTTTTGTCTCCCCAAACTGGAGAATTTGACCATTATTCTGGGGTAATTTAAGAATATGGCATTGGCAACGCTGGCTACAGCACCGTGGCCTTGAGCGGACGTACAGCCGCGCACGATGCGTGTGTATGCTACGTCGGGCACCGCGTCCTTGGCGGGACGAACGTCAGGCACGAAGGTGAGTAGGGCCTTTTAGTTTTTTTTTTTTTTAAATAGACAACAACATTAGGAATTACTCCTGTGTCGTGAGGGACTTTACAAACATAGAAACAACGGACACAAAGAACACCCAGACTTAGGTGGGAATCGAACCCACGACCTATAAGCATAGCGGTCAGGGTCACTAACCACTAGACCAACAGGCCAGTTTTAGTGGCAAGATAGTGCGTTCTCACACATCTCTCTCACATTCCCCACTTAAAAATGAAAAATTTTCATTGGTTCTCTGACTCTTACAGTTGTCCACTGCAAAATAATTACGTTATTTCGGTATCTTGTTTTTAGCATAAATACCTTTCAAGCCCGCGCTCAGTTAAGTGTGTGACTTGTGAATGTGGCGGTAGAAGTGTAATGAATATACTCGTAACAAGTACCGGTAACCTAATACGAGTGCTAAATTTCATATTATGTTACTGATGACTCTCATAACATGTTACTGAATAACAACGAAATTACAAGGGAAACCGTAGGTAGCTATACCCGCGCGATCTGACTATCGTTTCTATGTTTTGATACGTAACGTACATCTAGTTACTGAGAATATCTTGTTCAAAAAATATCTAATTCTACTATATTGTCATTAGAAACAAGCAATAACAAAATAACACTCTCGCATTGAGATTATATTCTTAGGTGAGTCGCGAAAGGCCGAGTAAGGTAACTGTTGCCGTTCCATTCGAACATAGGAACAATCTATGTATATTAATACCTAGTAAGCAATAAGCATTCCTCTTGGTTGTTATTTCGTTGTTACTGGGTAACATAATATGGTAACATAGTATCATCAAAGTAGTATATTCAATAACATGAATACCAAAATCATAACCTAATATAACATCTCTATCTGGCGGACAGTGTTAATCGGTAGGTATATAAAGTGCATAGATAATATACTAAAATAAAGTCGTCGACAAACATTTTTTTTTTTAGGAATGAGGTAGCTAAAGAGTCAACACACTGACTGAGAGAACTGAAAAACTGGCTTGTTTGGATAATTTTGTAAGGGACCTTCTACGTAACTAACATCGCACTAACATAAAAATAATGTACGGACTCTTACTCATCTCGTTACAAATAAATCTATGTGTTTTTAAGGTAGACGAGAATGTCATATTATCTAAGTGATATAGACTTGGTATATTTATTAAAATAACAAGTAATATTCTACATGAGTATATCCACCAAAAAAAAGCAAAGAAGATAATAAAAACATATATATAAATATTATTTATTGAAATGTATATAAAACAATAATGACATATTTATGACTGCAATTCTATGAAATATTGTCTATACATAAAATGGCGGGTGATGAAAGTGACAGGTTTGTAAATACTATATGAATATACTAAACCCAACTTTTATTTATAAAATAAAAGTGGCGTATAAACAACATTTTAAATAGTTAACCTTGCAATCTATGGTGCTTTGTATCGTACGTTTTAACATTTCATAATCGAGCTTTATTTACAGTGATTTAAAGCCATCCAGTGTTGCGATCATAAGAGAAGTATATGATAGTGAAAATGCTCACATTAAATTTGAAATGGAACTGGAAAGAGCATTGGAGGCAGGCGTTAGAGTTATTGTAATAGAACCAGAGCCACTTGGAGAAGAAACAGCACGTTGGATTTACGTAGGAAACCTCTTGCATAAGGTTTCTGTTTACAGTGGACTCTGTAGCATTGCATCAGGTATATAATTTAAATAGCTCTATCATAGCATCCATTCAAATATTGAATATAAATATCTCTACTTTACTAAATCTTATGTTTACTGCTTTATTTGAAGTTGAATACCTAACATATTCAAAATAAAGTTATCATTAATGACAACAAACATAGCCAAACTCTAGTAAAACGTAACAAAATAAAAGTCATTGTCAAATGTGTAAAAATACTCAATTTTAATTTATCTATATTGCACACCAAATATCATGTGAAGGTTATACCGACCTTTAACATATACATCAGATTATAAACATGTTGTAAGCACTAATAAAATATGTAAACAATCTGCAGGGTTAATTGAAACTTGACAAAATACCTATAATACATTGATTTAAATTACCATATCTACAGCTGCATTACTTGTAAGACTCGTCTCTACTAATACTAGCCACTGCCTGCGGCTTCGCTCACATTCAAGTTATTTTTCTAACCCTTTAGCAAGCCTTTTTTTTGGATGAAAGATACCCTATGTCTTCTGTATCACTGACAATGTGTATGCAAAATTTCATGATCGGTTGAGTAGGTAAAGGGTGAAAGTGTAACAGACAGATAGTAACTTTTACATTTATAATATCAGTAGCATTAATATAATAACTTTGTCTTTCTATCTACAGTATACTATATATCTAGGACTAAATTTGTAAAAGTATAGTAAATTATTCATAAAAGTATCATTATTCAACTAGTATATTTTTCATGTACAGACATATGTACATACATTAATCTTTAAAGCTCAAAAGTAATCATTTCATTTCAGGTCTTGCATGGAGTTCCCTAGCTTGTTCACCATTTGGTATAGTTTCTGTCCTTTGTGCTGGTTGTTACACACTTTCATGGCAATGGGACCCCTGCTGCAAATATCAAGAAGAAAAGGATCGAAGACATTTAGCAACACTGCCCATGTTGAGTGATCTTACATCTGCATCACCGGTTGTTCTAGTACATACAGATAATAAACAAAAGATAATACTACATACTACCATATCAATGACAGCTGCTGCAATATGCTTATGGAGACTATATAATATTTTTAAATAAAAACATAGTTTGCAGTTAGTATATTAAAAGGCATTAACTGAAGTCACACGATGCTCCCATGAAAAGCATAAAATGAGATAATGCTTTCTAAATTGTTGTTTAAATGTGCTGGAGTACTTTATTGTAATTATATAATTTGTTGTAGTAGGTATGTAGTATAAAGAATGTTATAAAGTTAATAGTAGAATTAGTTTAAAGCATGTACAAAATATGTTTTCTTGTAATATAAGGAAGCTTTTAGTTAATCAAATGTGATAGTGGATTATTTGAGAATTATCTTGCTAAGGTATGCTAACAGTGATCTCCGAGATATATTCTCACTGTTATCATGAAATAAATACAATAATGCAATTATATAGATTTTTATTTATAACAGTAGAAACACACCACCAACAAATAACACCTGACATGGGTTCTCTAAAATAATAAAATAAAGAGATACATTTACCAGAAACCCCTTTAAGTAACCCAAATTATATTATTAATCAACTACCTGCCCATTTAAGAAACTTATAATTACTTGATTATAGTGTATGCCCAAAAGATCTAGGATCTTTTCTGATTTAACATATCTGACTTTCTAGTATTTAAATATATATCACATATAGTATGAGCAGAAATTCATTTGTAGGTTTATGTGGTTTTATTTGCTCTCCTGGCCATAATCCAAAAATATAAAGTTGGGATCGAATGTCTTATCGAAATAGCCAGATTTGGATAAAACTGGCTAATAATTAGTTCCTTCTGTTTATTGGCTATTGCATCTACCATCTTAGTTGCAGCATATTCTGGTGTAAAACCAGCAGCAGTTTGAACATCCATTACTGAAACAAACATGTAAATCAATTCATTATTACATTCCAGAAAACAGGTTAATAATAAATATAATTTTCTGATTTACTTCTTATGTATTGTATTTTATAAACTGATGTTACAAGTGTCCATTAGTCTAGATATTTACCTTAGTTAAAATAAAGAAACCAGAATGAATAATATAAGCATAAGTTTTTACATGTCCACTTGAGTTAATGTTAACTATTGTTTATTTTGTTTTAATTTAAGGATTAAAGTATATTTTTAGTATAAGTATATTATTAAAATTAGTGCATACATCCATACAATCGCCTTTGAAAATAAAATAAAAAGTTAGGATTAATTATTGAAGGAAATGTTTGACAAAAATTCAAGTTGGAGTGTATAATTTTTTGAAAAGGTTTGTGTCCTAGGATTTAGAAAATATTGGAAACACTGCCAAGGTTGAGTTTTTTTTTTTTCACATGTTCCTCGGCATTAATTGTTAATCTTGTTTGTGCAGTCAGGATAAAAAGCTACTGTTCTGTGGTCTTACAAAAGCTGTGCTAGGGACAATTTTTTTTATGATTATTTTAACTTGACAACTGCTGACAATCTCTAGTCATGAACTATGAACTCAACATACGCTTATTTTAATATTATTATTTATTAAGCCACATAATAAAATTATGTTAAGTTCGAAAATATATGGCACATAGGCACGCTGTCATTTGCAGACTAACTGATAAGTGTAGTTATTGAACTTGACCTATGTTGGAATATATTTGCTTCAGTGGGTCAATGATTGTGATTCTCGTTATACACAAAAAAAAACTAATTTGAGCATGGCATTACCTATGCATCTTGCTAAAAGCAAAAAAGTTTTATTTGCAACAAACTAAACCTTTTATTTACATTTTTGTTTAATTTTACTTACTTTTTTTTTGTATAACTAATCCATAAAATAATAGAAAATTGTTAATTCTCTCTGAACAACCAAAATTAACTTTTATAGTAACATAAATGTGAAAAAAAGTTTTTTAGACAGTGGTCCATCTAGTATATCCAGCAGCCATTTTGCATTTCGACATGTTGAACAGCTTGCATTGCATACTCTCATGACACACAAATGCAGCATTTCCATATATATTCTTCTAATTATGCTGTTTAAAATTTAAATAATACAATCATTTTATTGATTTTCTTACCTCCATGTGCATCACCTGAACCAGTGTATGCATTTAATGATATTGCAGTTTTAATGTAACCTGGACTGATCATTATTACATCGATATTGTGCTGATGCATTTCAGCACGGAGGGAGTCACCAAATGCTTGCATAGCATGTTTAGATGCTGCATATGCTGAACGGTCTGGAATTGCAATCAATCCCTGAACTGAACTTACAAATGCAATGTGTCCCGACTTTCTCTCTACCATTTTTGGTAAACATGCTGAAACAATTGACTTATGTAACATAAAGGAAATAATGAGATAATTATAAAAGTTTAATCTCAATGAATAATACCTTTTGTTAAACCAACAGCTCCAAAGTAATTTACAGCCATGATTTTTTTATCAACTTCAAGTTGTGTATGTAATATCGAACCACGGTGGGACACACCGCCATTGTTTACCAAAATGTCTATATGATCACATATGTCATATACCTTTTGAACAAATGGTCCTAAATTTTCAAAATCTGCCAGGTCCAGTTCTATTACTACAGGTTCTAATGTTGGTGTAGACTGAAAAAAATATTCATAAATATACTTTGATGTATTCACAGTTAAAATAAATAAAACAAGCAACAGAGATAATAATATATACACTACAGCACACAATACACACAGCTACCTGGCTTGACTGTAAATTGAGTTAAAAAGTATCCTATCTCTCAAGTTGGACTAAACTGCATAAGTTTTGTAATGTGTGTAGTTAAGTTTCATTAAAATTGGTTCATTAGTTTAGGGTTCATAGTGAACAAACAATGTGACACAAATTTATGTATATAGATATAAGTAGACCTGCCATCACTTAAATTGCCGACTCCAGAAAAAATTCTTAAAACATCCGGACACATGGGTGAAACTGAGATTCTTGCCCGGACACTTTTTGAAAAACTAGGACAAATCCGGGGAAACCCGGACGGATGGCAGCCCTAGATATAAGTAACATATTATTACCAATTTTTTTTTAATAAGATCTTGCTTGACCCTTTCCAATTCAGATTTTCTTCGTGCTGCTAAAACAACTTTACTTCCATTATCATAAAACACATGTGCAAGAGCTTCACCTATTCCAGAACTTGCACCTGTGATGACCACCACCTGCAAAATTATAATTGCTATACTTTATTTACAGCAAATAATATTACTTTAAAATGAAAAAAATAGATATACATACAAGTTCAGACAACTGTCTTATCGTATTATCGACTGTCGATTATTAATTAAAACAAAGTTTTACCTTCCCCTGTAATGCAGCTCTCCTTTTCTTTCGTACAATACAGTCAAATAATTTACACATAGTTAGGCCGATGGTCAACGTTACACCAACGTACTTAGCATACCAAGTAAGTGACCCAACTGCATTGCTATGCAAGTTCATTGTGACAGTGTACGGTATCTGCTGCTGAGCTATAATTACACTATGAACCGGCTAAACAAGTTTGATGATTTTTTTCCTGTTAAAATTCAACGTAAAATGACGATCTTCTGCCTATTATTTCCTATTAAGTCAAAACCCTCCAACCTAATGAGACTTTGTGAGCAATAAAATATGTAAAACTGGTCATGTAAGATAAAGTCAAGATAAAGTAAATAAAATAAGTAAACTGAGAGAGAAGTAGGGTATTCACTTAACATCGATATATAGAACTTCCTCGATTTTTGCCATCCGTTATATCGGACTGAATCGATGTTTTGACAAATTTTATTCTGTTCGATACATCGATGTATTTTTATAAAGAAACATCGAATCTTTGTTTTTTTATTGAATCTATTAAAAAAACTAATATTGACTAATAATTACAAAAAAAGAACTAAATTAAATTTTTAACCCTAGGTACTTAATGATTTCAATTTTAAATAATTCAATCATAAATTATTTCTATCTATATAACTCTGTCTGTCTGTCTGTTACGCTTTCATGCCTAAACAGCTGGAGCGATTGAGATGAAATTTGGTATAGAGATAGTTCGAGGCCCTGGGAAGGACATAGGCTACTTTTTAACCGACTGCGCAAAAGGAGGGTTATGATTTAACGCGATAACGACTTCGACGCGGCTGAAGCCGCGGGGAACAGCTAGTTATAAATAAATATTTCTGTCAATTTGTCGTTTTTGTTTCACTTAAAGGGCTTACTCACCTTCGTGCCTGACGCACGTCCCGCCGAGGACGCGGTGCCCTACGTAGCATACACACACATCATGCCGACATACGTCCGCTCAAGGCCACGGTGCTGTTGCCAATTCCATTTTCCTAAATTATCCCAAAATAATCGTCAAATTCCCCAGTTTGGGGAGAAAAAACCTGGGGTCGTAATGTAATTAATGAGGCTAAAAATTCCCGATTCTCCGCATTTTCCTCGCATTGATGGTCTCCCCATAAATTCCCCAATCAAATCATTTATTATTTTGCAGAAAGCACTGTTACAATGGTGTTGTCAATCGGTTTGAAATTCCCTGAATTTTGGGGAATTCCCCACAAATTGGCAATATACATGATCAAGCATGTGGTGGGGGTAGTCGCTGGATGCAAAACGGGTCGTGCACGTCCAGCAAGCAATTAATAATAATTATGACGTACGTCAAGACTATTCACGATCGTTTTGCATCGTGCTGCGTGCATTGCGCGTGTCCTTGGCGGGACGTACGTCAGGCACGATGATGAGTAGGGCCTTTTACAAACGTGTAACTCATCTGTCTTTAATTTTCTCTTTTCTCAACTTTAATTTTTGCAAAGTTTGTCTAAAGAGCATTCGTCTTAAATGGGTAAAGTGAAAGTAAGTTTATGCAGGTAGATTAAGACTAGTAGTAAACTTCTGTCTTTTTTTCTTTTGCTGTTTTGAAGTGTTGTTGTGTGTTTTTGTTTCACTTACAAATACTCACTTGTACACACTACACTCATCTGTGATCTCGCCACTATCATAGTAGTACAATTTCTATTCAAGTAACACTCATAGAAAACAACTATTATTAGACTATTAGTGTAGCTATATTACTCTGGTCTCTGATTCTGCAATTACACATATGAAATCGTTTGACTGGAAAAGGGCAATAATAAACTTTTGTGGAAAGTATGCGATATTGAAAAAAATTTGATGTTTTCAAGCCATATATCGATAAACATCAATGCTAGGATCCAAAGTTTTACGTGGAATATAAATATCGATGTATTTTTAAGTGGACACCTCTACATTATATATCTACTTAAGTGCACCTTCACATTATGGACGTTAACAGCGATACTAGCATGCCTTCACATTATAAGAAGAGCCGCGCGACAGCGACAACGAAGAAGACAGTACTGGATTAACCCTTTGTTTCGAAATCGGCATGTGCATTGTGATTATATAACAGTATTCAATGTAATTATGTACTTAAAAATAATAATAATACTGTCTGGATCAAGGGACTGATGCAGAAAGCAGTTCTCCTTCACACGGCCCGTATGTTGAGGAGGTTCCTGTCTTTGGAGCCCTAACCACCGGTGTCTTGGTCCCTGTACCCGATGTCGGTGGTCTACTATTTTTTATATTTTTAAATAGATATTTTGTTTTATACATATTTAAAAAAGGGAATTTATAAGTTTTAAGTTTAATAAAGAGAAATAATAATATTTTTTTTATTTATGTTTGGATGTCACAAAAGGCTTTCTACGAATTATTAAGTCTTCTCGAGAGTAGTATTCAACGTCGTGACACTAGAATCCGCAAGAGCATTTCAGTAGAGGAAAGACTTCTTAAAACAAAGAGGTAAGTAGATGACCAGGTAAATAATAATTATAGTTTAAAAAATTATAAAACACGCTTTTATAGAAAAGTCAATTAAAAAATTTAATCGAATTATTGCATTGTCATCGGTCTTTGAAAGGTGTGCAAAATTTGAATGAAATCTGGCCGTTTGAAGTGGGTCAAAATCGTGCCACAAGGAGTCAGTTACAAACATACATACAAGTAAAGCTAATATAAAGTATATAAAAACCGTTATATTCGTCGAACTCAACTTTATAATGAAAAATCAAACATATTAATTTGTTATAACTCCAGACTATTCTCAAACAAATACCTATGTATCAGTATTGAATTCTTCTGTCATTACACTAGAGCAATTTTACTGAGCTGATAGTGGAGTTTATAATGACTTTCAGAAGACGAAGTATAATATTGTTGATTTTGCGTGTAGTAGCCAAATTGAAAATTTGTGTGCATTGTATTGTGGTTTTTTTTATTACGGTCATCAACATCTACTCTATTTTTTGCATCTATCTTTTTTTCCCGAGGATGTCTTATGAAAATCATCATATAATGATAATATAAAATACATATCGGCATCATGTTTAGGTTGGCTATTAATACTTTGAATTTTATCTATACTTATAATGAAACTGTAACAGGACGAATTCTGTACATTGAAGATATTTTGATTTTTTTTTTTTTTGGGGATCTCTATAATCGATACTGAAGCCAAAACTATATTATTTTTTGTCTCTCTCTGTGTCAATATCATAATCGCGCATTATGCCGAAACTACTGAACGGATTCAAATGATACTTGGCATGATTTAAGTTCCTACTACGAAGTAGGATATAGGATACTTTTTATCCCGAATTTCAGGACGGTTTCCTTGAGAGGGCGCATGAAAGCCAAAATGTGTACTCAGTTGTAATTCATTAACTCGTAGTCCGATTGTAATTATTCTTTTTTTTTTGATT
Source organism: Euplagia quadripunctaria (assembly GCA_963859945.1). Taxonomy (NCBI): domain Eukaryota; kingdom Metazoa; phylum Arthropoda; class Insecta; order Lepidoptera; family Erebidae; genus Euplagia; species Euplagia quadripunctaria. Next base: position 13,329,148 of record OY982564.1, on the reverse strand, counting down.
GAAAGAAGGTACTTTGATGATTGTCACGTAATCTTCTTTCTTCTATATCTATATGTATAATAAATCTGTAGACGTGTTTGTGTACATATCACGTAAAAGTACAAAATAATCGTGGAAACGTTTAATGCACAAGTGTTGTGTATAATTCGATGTAGCATTATTTGATTTATCGCAATCGGTTCTCTCTATCCATAGAAAAAAGAATTTAAGATTTTCAAGAAAAGTGTAACTCGCAACACGCAACGATATCTATTGGCCCCAAGTAATACTAACTGTAAAACTATCAAGTTAAGTGGTCATTTATTTTTAAGATATTTATTATTAGCATATAATATAAGCCATGCTTCGGCACGTATGGGCTGGCTTGACCAGAGTGATACCACGGCCTCACAGAAAACCGGTTTCGCAGCAACGCCGGAGACCCTATCCCCTTCCCTCTCACCCCTAAAGGTCGGCAACGCACTTCTGACTCTTGAGTTGCAGGTGTCCAAGGGTGGCGGTAGTCACTTACCATCAGGTGACCCGTCTGCTCATTTGCCCCCTATCCCATAAAAAAACTTGAATGAGGAGTTGAAATTTTTAATATAAACATATTCCATTCCTTCAGGAGCTACAAGACACACCGTGTGGTTTCCAAAACAATATTTTTTTAAGCTCCAGGTTGTTTTTGCGTCGCTTGACTGTAAAGGTAGAAAGGCCAGAAGCCGATGGCATTGGTGGCCTTAATGATAGTGGAATCGATGTGGAAGAGTTAGCAATTTCTACAGTTTCATTCTCTTGTGATTGTTTTACTGTAAAAAGAGCCGATAAAAATTAAAGCTGTTTAAAATGTACTTATTCTCGCCGTGATTCAGCTGCACCACTTCTCGTTTCCTTTTTTTTTTTGCTTCTCGCGAGTAGCTATCGGTTCGGTTCGATCTTTTCCATCTTTTTTGTAAATCGGTTGCTAAAATAAAAAATATTTTTCAGATATTTGGGCACTAGATGTACATTATCAGATCTTTAATCTTCATTCAAGTGCGGAGTTTCAACAATTAGTTATATAATAAGGGACACTTGTAAGCATATCGTATCTTGAAAGAAAATACTATTACATCCAAATCATTACAGGGCTGGAAAGATGTAGCATAAAAATTTAAGATAAATGCAAACTTTCCGAATTGTCTAGAAGCAATTGACGGTAAACACATTCAATTGATAAAACCAGAGCATAGTGGCTCACTGCATTTTTACTTATATGGATGTTGGATCTATTTGGAAAGAGCGCTGATTCTCTAATATTTAAAAACAGTTCAATATTTACAACACTTCCAGAAAATAGACTACAACTACCTAGTCCTGCATTTATTTGTAGTGATGGACAAAATCTTAAGTAAACTTTCATTAGTGACGAGGCGTTTGCACTCTCTGATCATATGCAACGTCCCTACGGTAGAAACAAGAGCAATATGCTATATATAATGCACGTTTGGTATATTAAGTAATAAATTCTTGCCAATTTTTCTTTTTTAAGGTCCTGTTGTTGTAATCGTCGCTTCTTGAGTCCCACAAAACCGAACGCATTTGAATCTCAATAATTATTCGTTCGGTGTCAAACTCGCTCATTGTGTAGTCTATAATCACGTGTGCTTGCAACACTAGCTCATGGCCAACTGAATGTCGATAGGTCGAAAGATTTTAAATAGTACGTATTTTTTTATTTTGAAACTGTTCTTTCAGTTTTTGAGAAAATATATAAAAGCTCACTTAAAAAAAAATCGAAGTTAGTTTTTGTGGATTTTCTTAGTGATGGGATGAAAAAATCCAAAATAAAAAAATACCCTAACGGATCCGTACACACTCAGTACACACCAAGTATACATAGTGTATATGTGTCGAATTCACCCCGAATATACACCGAGTATACACCGAGAATTTTTTAAAGTCCCGTGAGCTTGAATTTTTTAAAGTCCAAAAGTTGAAAATGTTTTTAAGTGACCAATAAGACATGAACATATCAGCGTATACGTATACCAGCTAAATATACCGCTGAAAAGTCAAAATAACGAAGAACGCCTGGGGACTGCTTTTTCGTCGGAATCGCCAATGTTGAAGACGGGTCTACTTCATGTGTTGAGGTTGTAATAAAAATGCAGTATGACAGTGGCTGGCTTGATATAATGGTAAATTTGCGTATTACATTAATCGAGTACTAAGAAACGCGTTCGCGTCTAGTTCGGGTATTTTGGTGAATGTGCATGCGTTCGTCGGCGCCGGCTAGCGGCCACTGAGGCCGTGTGCGCTCCCCTCTCGTCTCTTTGGTCCCCGCGGCGCCCCGCGGAATAGAGTGATTCGCAGCAGTAGGTAGGAACGAGTTTACGCTAAGTCATTTGATATCATCAAGCTTACGAGGTGTATACTGATTTTTTATTTCAATATATTCAAATAACCCAAGTAAAAACTTAAGAATCTAAGAATAATTTTCGTAGATTGAATCAAATTTTCTGCAGGTATAAAGTTGCATTGTTTCACACTTTTGAAATACTTTTCGGTCTACTATTTGTAAGCCTCTAAAAATGTTTCCTAATTGAGATTTTGAAAAAAAAATTGAGTGTATACTCGGTGTGAACTTGCGGAATATGATTCGAATTCACACCGAGTATATTGGGTGTATTTTTGTTCTATGCTCAGTGTGTAATCAATAAACACCAAATATACCTATCGTATACTCCTAAGTATACACCACACTGAGTACACACCAAATTTGGTGTATTCGGTGTATACGGGTCTGCTAGGGTATGCACCATTTAAAATATTCTTTATACATTCCACCTACTTTTATGAATAACGAAGGCCTGGAGATTCAAACAGTCATAACTTGTAAACGGATATTTTTTTCAGAGCTGCTAGAGAGAGATGCTAGAGTCATGCCCTTTCAGTGATTTATAAAAGTGTTCTGTTTTCAAATACACTCTGTATAATAAATGTAATGTATAAATGAAAGAAATCATTTCAAGTTCTTAATATTTCTTCCCCAATCGATCTTCTACTTCACCTCAATAGGATCGAAAGTCATCATATGTATAGTATAGATAGTATGTATTATTGATTCGATAGTATCGTTTCTATCTACACTTTTCGATAATACCGATAGTGTTGCACTTCGATATATTCGATTTCAGAATAGATGATATTGAAAATGTCGATACTTTCGTCGCACTTTCGATATAGTTATTCTTTTTCATGGTCAGCCAATCAATAGGGAAACTATCGCAACAACACTTCTTCGTCTTAAGTTGGCGGGGAGAAGTCGTTTTTCACATTTTTTTTTTTGCTCTTTCAACTGTTCGTTAACTGTTTTTAACTATTCGATCAAATTTTTTATTTGTTCGATCTTAATTTTTTTTTTAAATAAAATACAAAATTACCCTCAAGTTAGCGGGGAGAAGTCGTTTTTTTAAATTTTTTTGCTATTTCTATTTGGTATTGGTATTGGTAAAGGGCTCTGTTTCCGCATTTAGACTCATAGGCGGTCCATTATGCGTTCAGATAGGCTGGCTAGTTGAGCCAGCCTAGCTCCTTCCAGAAGCACAGAAGCCTCCTGGGGCGTTCACAGGCTTCTAGGAGCGACCTCGCTCCTGCGAGGATATTTGCCCGTTGTGTGGCCACTCCCTCACACTCCAGGACAACGTGGGCGGCCGTTTCCTCCGCATTAAGACAGCCTCTACATAGAGGAATGTTTGTCGCATTGATGGTGAATAGGTGCCGGTTTAGGGCCAAGTGGCCCGTAATGGTACCTATAACTATTCTGATCTCGAGTCGGTTAAGACTGAGCAGTCTGCAGGTTAAACGTGGTGAGACCTCCGTCAACACCAGTCTAGATTGCCTACAGCCGGGCGTATCAGCCCAGCGACCGTTGTGTGCTTCACGGGTTCGTTGCCTTACCCATGAGCGAAATTGATTAAAGGGAAGTGGCAGCAATATAGTTGGCCCTGCCACTATCGTTGCAGATCCATTTCTTGCCAGCTCATCTGCGGCATCGTTGCCGAGTGAATCACTATGCCCCTTGATCCATTGAAGGGTTAGCCCATTGACAGAGGCTAAACGGTCAAGTGTCTGGTGGCATTCGTATATGAGGCCGGAGTTCATGGTGTTGCCCTCCAGGGCTTTCAGGACGGCCATACTGTCTGAGAGTATGCGGATGTTGTACTCCTTTATACCCCTTGACATGACCGCTGTAGCGGCGTAGGTTATCGCAACGCACTCACATTGGAATATGGAGGCCTAGCGCCAGTGATATTGTTATATTCATGTCTTGTGAGAAAACTCCGGCTCCAGTCCCTGTCCCCATTTTAGAACCGTCCGTGTATATTCGGACTTCGTTTATGCCAGATTGATCTCGGTCGCTCTCATGTAGTTGTATTCGGTACCTTCTACCGAAGATATGTTGTTTAGGGATCCTATCGCATGGGGCAGCTATTAGTGGTTGGTATTCCACTAATTGGTTCCATAGTTTGGAATGAGAACCTTCTTGGTTGTACCATAGACCTAGGTGTTTGAGTCTGATGGCTGCCATTGCTGCTTCTTATTGTATATATAGGTCTAGTGGTGCTAGATCTAAAGCTACTTCAAGGGCAGCTGTGGGTGTTGTGCGCATGCAACCAGTGACGGCAGCGCATGCGAGTCTCTGGAATTGTTGTAGTTTGTTTCTGCTATTTCTATTACTCGTTAACTATTCGTCATTGTTCGATCAAAATTTTTATTTGTTCTATCTTAGTTTTTCTTTTATTAATAAAATAAAAATTTACCCTCAAGTTGACGGGGAGAAGTCGTTCTTTTATATTTTTTTTGCTCTTTCAACTGTTCGTTAACTGTTCGTCATTGTATATCATATTATTTATATTCATCATTATAAACGAGTCATACACGAATCATAAACGAATCATAAACAAGTCGTAAACTAGTCACAAACCAGTCACACACCAGTTACAACCAGTCACAAACTAGTCACAAACCAGCCACAAACCAGTCATAAACGAGTCATACGTTAATGATTCGTTAATCATAAACAAGTCGTAAACGAGTCTTAAACCAGTCACAAACCAGTCACAAACCAGTCCCAAACCAGTCACAAATTAGTCACAAACCACTCACAAACCAGTTACAAACCAGTCACAAACCAGTCACAAACTAGTCACAAACCAGCCACAAACCAGTCACAAACTAGTCATAAACAAGTCGTAAACGAGTCACAATCCAGTTACAAACCAGTCATAAATCAGTCATAAACCAGTCATAAACCAGTCATAAACCAGTCATAAACCAGTCATAAACGAGTCATAACCCCGTCATAAACTAGTCTTAAACCAGTCATAAACTAGTCACAAACCAGCCACACACCAGTTAGAAACCAGTCACAAACCAGCCACACACTAGTTACAAACCAGCCACAAACGAGTCACAAACCAGTCACAAACCAGTCACAAACCGAGTCATAAACATAAATTATAAATATATACAGATGTGTGCGTGTGTGTGTGTGTATGTAAATGCAAATACATTGTGAAGTTATGTTTTCACTTCTGACGTACAGTTCTACGACTGACTGTTTTTTTTTTCTTTGATGCTTATTTTGGGCGACCCATATTATTTGTTCTCCCTAGTAACAGTCCAGGAAGCGTAATATTTGCTCGCTAGACCATTTCGACATATTTCTTATCAAAAATTAATTTGTCGTCTTCGTAAAACTTAATTCAGTCGTCGCGTCGTCCGTTCGCCACAAAGATGCAAACCAAACTATAGTAACGCGACCGAGCGCCCGAGCGCGTGTGTGTGAACACGCACACAAGCACATTCATCCTTTGATGTGTGTCAAAAAACCGACAGTCATCCCGATCGGCGCCAAGCGTAAGCACATTACACACAAACAGCCTATTCACAAACTTGTGCACGTGCTTGTGCTTGTTGAATGTCGGTTTGAACGCGACCGTGTAAACGTACCATAATAAACGAATAAAGTTTGCAAGTGGCCCCTAAAGGCCGTACGCACCATCGTGTCTGACGTACGTCCCGCCAAGGACACGCACGATGCACGATGCAAAACGTTCGTGAATAGTCTTGACGTACGTCATAATTATTATTAATTGCTTGCTGGACTTGCACGACCCGTTTTGCATCCAGCGAGTACCCCCCCACATGCTTATATATATAATATACAGTATATTGCCAATTTGTGGAGAATTCCCCAAATTGCGGGGAATTTCAAACCGATTGACAACACCATTGTAACAGTGCTTTCTGCAAAATAATAAATGATTTGATTGGGGAATTTATGGGGAGACCATCAATGCGAGGAAAATGCGGAGAATCGGGAATTTTTTGCCTTATTAATTACATTACGACTCTAGGTTTTGTCTCTCCAAACGGGAGAATTTGACCATTATTTTGGGGTAATTTAGGAAAATGGCATTGACAACAGCACCGTGGCCTTGAGCGGACGTACAGCCGGGATCGTAGACAGAGAATACTATAGACACCTGCAAACCGTGCCCCCGAAAGAGACAACAGAAAAAAACGTCAAAAATGTACCCCATAATTTCTGTAATTCTAAGGTGTTCCACGAATTGATAGAATTAAAAACTACTATATACTAGCGACTTACCCTGGCTTCGCTCGGGTGCGTCCCTAGCTGCGTTTTAATATAGTTAACAAACTAGGTATATTTTAATATTACTAGTTCATATTAATTGTTCTTGTTATGAATGCTTCTAGAGTTTTTTTTTAGTTTATGTAAAAACATATTTGCTGTGTAAAAATATTTAATTAAAAAATAATTACGAAAATCTATTCTAAAGTTATACAATTGAATAAAATATCGCCTAACATACCCACAAAAACTATCATATAACCAAAATGATACCTTATCTTTTTAAATTTAGTCCAAATAGAAATTTAATAATTAGCATTTTAATAAAATGAGGTTAATCATTAACTCCTTCATGATTTTCAAATATTTTGTTTAACTAAGTTTTTTTAGCTTTATCTAAGTTTTGACATATTTTGAGCTTATCACATAAAACTATTAAATTAATCGTTTGAGTCGAGTTTAATATACTTATAATTGTTGGACCGATTTGAAATTTTACAATTTTAGTTTAAGTATGTAAATAGTATTTGTACCTTAGGAAATACACTCATCTTATCGTACATTCATTTTCAGTAGGCTTTATAAAAACCTATAAAACTTCCCAGCTATGTTTTTTCTACTTACTGGAAAACTTAATTAAGTTTTGTTATCACTACATTTTATAAAACAATGTCCCCCGCCGCGTCTGTCTATCTGTTATTATTGTTAGATAGATAGATAGATAGATAGAACATTCTTTATTGTACACCACAGTTGAACAGGAATTAAACATAGTAGCAGTTTATAATAGGCGGCAAGTACAAATGTTATTAATGTATAAAATATTTATACCTTTATGTATAAAAAATATTAATCTGAATCACTATTATTACGATCCACACAGTATGAACTAACTACATCAATGGTCTGTTATGTTTACTTTCAGAAGTTTCAAATATGTAATAAATACACACTGCAGATTATATAAATTTTTCCCATATTAGTGGCTAATAATTTACAGAAAAGTTGGCAACACCAATGATTTTGGGTTAGAAAGCATAATGAGGATCAGTCACGTTTTTTGTTAAGTATGCAGATTTATAGCTATAAAAAAACAACAAATACTGTGTTTAATTTTTTTTAATCGGATCAAAAATGACCAAGATACAAAGATTTTAGTGCACCAACTTAAAAAACGCTCGCCAGAAAGACCGTGAACGCTGTGACGTCATTCATCGCGTATCGGCAAAAGTCTAGCGCAGTTAGTGCAACGACCTGACGATTGCTGATTTTTCAGATTATTTTTAAAGTGATAATGCCGCAAATAAGTATTGCATTGTCCCAAAATGCAAAAATACAAGTGTTAATGCACTTAATAAGCTTTTTTTGACTGTGCCGAAAGATGCACAAACAATAAAAAAAAATTGTGTAAAGCAATGCGGAGAGATGACAAAACTCCTCTGTCATGCCGAAGTGGTTTATAGGTACTGTTGCGAAGATCATTTTGACGTAAGAAGGTACCTACAGTATCCTAGCTAGAGTATCTACCAATATCAGTAGGTGCAATATGGTCAAAGGGTCTAGTGCTAATCATTCGTAAAGTTAGCAGTTTCGATGCGCAGTAGACAATTTAGTATGAAAAAGCTGCACTGCGCATGTCAAACAGCTAAAATTCATGAATAGATCCACTGACCGTGTAGAGTATAATATACCTATGTATTGTGCATCGTTTCTATCATTTCTTAATAACATTTGAATTTCCGCGGATAGCTTTGATGTTCGTTCATTCATGCCTAATGCCCACCTTCTCAAATAAACAATCGAACACAAGGATATTCGAGCCCAGGGCTGTACTCAGACCACCACCGCGCGATGTTACAGAGAGGATTTTTCGAGAGAGATTTGTTCGTGGGAGAGCCATGCTTCGGCACGTATGGGCCGGCTCGACCAGAGTGATACCACGGCCTCACAGAAAACCGACAGTAAAGCAATGCTTGCATTGCTTTTTGCCGCGTGAGTGAGGTTACCGGAGGCCCTACCCCTTCTCTATTCCCGTCCGTCTACTCTTCCCACTCGTCCCCCCTCTCCCCCTACTCCCACCTTAAAGGGCGGCAACGCACTTATGACTCTTGAGTTACAGGTGCCCATGGGCGGCGGTAATCATTTACCATTAGGTGACCCGTCTGCTCGTTTGCCCCCTATACCATAAAAAAAATGCCCTGAGCGGGCAGGTGATTTTGTCATGTGATAAACACGATCTGTGATTATGTGTGAAAGCGCGCCTGCCGCCCGACGCCCGTTACTGACTGTTGAGTATTGTTGTATTTGTATCCTCTCCCATTCGGATGAAATGGTCAAACAATAGTTTTCGTCATAGTCAACTTCGTGTATAGCTAAAGATTTATCTTGTTCAAACTGAGGGCTCGCTACGCAAAACAAGCATTTTCCTTTTCCTGCGAAAAACATGCTGTTCGTTCGTTCGTGTGTGTTGTTTGTGCTTTGCACTTGTTAGAGATAATATTTGAATGATTTAAATAATCCAGAAAAATCTCATCCTCAGAACACGCAGTTAAAGTGGGTAAGTAGGTAGTTAGATACCTATTTTAGGTACTTAGTAGGAGTAGGTAGGTATAGACTTACTTACCTTTTCATTTTATCCCTACAAAACCGACCTCCATTATAAGTAGCTACCACAGATAACATAATACTATACTAGTACCACCTACAGTGCTACCTACTCGTATCTATTTAGATATCAATAGATACTCACTATCAATATAAATACTGTTATACTAATAATATAACATCAAATTATAGTAAAAACTAAATAATTAACATACCACGACATAAGCGAAATGGTGAATAATCTGAACCAAACAGACCAAACTAGCGATTTTGCACGAGTGGAGGGCGCGATTCGCGACGTGTGACGTCATCATACCAAGCGCCAAGCGCAGCTCCGAGCAAGCGTTTCGAAATAGCCGAACAGAAAACCTTAACAACTTTGTCATTTCTTGTTGGACTTGAATCATTTAAAAAACGAAATGATCAGAATGTTATAGCGCATACGCTCTTATGAATGATGATAATGAAATGATCCTCATTGTTGTTGAAAAGCGCGGGAAACACAAAACCGTGAAGACGTGCTTTTGGATCTTTTCATCTTAAAAATTATTTTTTTGCTATATTTAATATAAATTTGGATCAGAGGGTGATCGTAGTTTGTATATATAGTAGTGTAGATATTCATTTTGTGTATTTATTATAAAAAGTGTAAGTCAAGAAGCTTGGGGTAAGTTCCCTCCAATTTATAATGCCGCCCATTCTGGACCCCGATCCCGGGGGAACAGTTCCAGGCATAGGATTTTCAATAACTGTTTCCAACGAGGAATCTGGCATGGAAACAGATACATCTATCAGTTTGGGAACTAATAGCCGTAAACGTTTAGCTGTACATAGAACTTGTAGAGCGTGTAACATCGTCCAGGAAAAGAGCATAATAAAGATGAATGTCATGTTCAAAAAACGTCACAGAGTCCCAATGACAGTGTATCCCTACATCCTATAACTTTCGGAAAATTTCTAAAAAATAATTCAATACCTACATAATATCGTTAATGGAAGCCTGAAACGCATTGGTCGTAACAGGCTTGCATTAGCCTCTACTAAGTACGAGGATGCCAATGCAATACTAACTAATCTGGCTTTCGAATTAGCTAATTATAAGATTTTTATACCATCTTTCTCAGTCACCCGTATGGGTGTTGTAAAGGGCGTTCCAGTGGAATGGTCAGATGAAGAGGTGATTGAAAATATGAATACTCCAGTTGGCTGTGGTCAAATTCTTAAAGTACGAAGAATGAAAAGGAAAAGCATTGTGGATGGTCAAATGGTTATGAAACCAACAGAGACAGTAGTTATAACATTCGATGGACAGGTCTTACCTAAAAGAATTTTTATTTGTTATACTGCCTTACTTGTGGATTTATATATTTACCCTACAATACAATGTTATAACTGCTGTCGGTTTGGGCATGTTAAAGTACAATGTCGGTCACAACCAAAATGTTTTAAATGTGGTCAGGGTCACACTGGAGATAGCTGCTCTGTATTGGAGGAGGATGTTACATGTTGTTTGTGTAGAGGTTCCCACTATGCTATCAGTAAGAAATGCTTAGAGTATGAGAGACAGAGAGCTATTAAAGACAGTATGGCTAAGAGCTGTATTTCGTATGCTGAAGCCTCTAAGATACATGCCCCAATTTCTCGTGTAAGCTATGCTGATGCCCTGCTATCTTCTAATATAAGCCCATCTACAATAGCCCCTCAACGTGAAAGTTTAGCTAACCCTACTATGAATAGTTCACATAAAAAAACAGTTTTTTTTAAAACCCAAACCACAACACAAATTTTCAAAGAGCTATGATAAAGATGCTCATAATGAAATCATAAGAGATTACAATACTCCTTCCTCTTCCAATGGCTGTGCTTTAACTTTTAAAGATAATAATTTAGAGAATTTGAGTACCAAGGAGTTGATTATTGCTTTGATAAAATCTTTTATCTCAATCCGATCTGTTTTTACCGTCCAACGCTGCCCCTGTAATTGATGCTATCACAAAAAAATCTAATAATAATAATGGACAAGCTTGCAAAGGTAATTTAGTGGAATAGTCAAAGCGCTGTTCCCAAAAAAAATGAATATTTTTTTTATAAATAAATATAAACCTTTTTTATTTGCTATACAAGAAACTTGGCTAAAGCCAGGTTCTTTGTTTAAGATTCCAGGCTATGCTAGCCTAAGGGAGGACCGTTTTGATGGGTATGGTGGAGTAGCTCTACTTGTCAAGCGGCGTCTTCCTTTAACCCATTTCCCTATTGCACCACATTCTAGTGGGTTTTCTGTTGTTGCTGCTACTATTAATGATATTTGTTTTGTATCTATTTATATTCCACATCCCTCATCGGCTATTCTCAATGAAATTGAAAGTATTATAACCTCTCTTCCATAGCCATTTGTATTGTTGGGTGACTTTAACTGCCAACATCATTCCTGGGGAAGTTCTTCAACTAATAGTTATGGGAACATTATAAACGATCTTATAGACACCCATAATCTTTGTATACTTAATACTGGCTTGCCTACGCGCCGCTCAAGCCCTGGACATGGTCCTAGTGTACCAGATCTGAGCATCTGCACTCCAAACTTAGTATCTTACAATTACTTCTACCCATGGTAGCGACCATTATCCACTGGTACTCACTTTTCCTTTTCACGTTAATAGCTCATCTGCCCGCTCACCTCGCTTGAAGTATAGGCTGGGTGAAGCCGACTGGGAAAAATATAAATCGATAGTTAACGCCAATATTTCTAGTCTCCCAATTGTCTGTAAGGGCTCTGAACCCCAGCGCGCAGAATCCATAACCAAAACATTAATAGTAGCGGCTGATCAAGTTTTTCCTGTTAAAAATGCATCCCTTGGTTTTATTGCTTCTCCACCCTGGTGGGACAAGGAATGTACAGAAGCGGTAAAAACTAGAAAAGAAGCAGAATTAAAATATTGTAGAGAATGTACTGAAGAAAATTTCGATCATCTTTTTATCACTAAAAATCTTTTTATTAAAAAGAAATCTGACAGCTGGAAATCCTTCTGCTTGTCTATGTCTCCTAATGTTCGGCCATCTATGGTATGGCAGAATATTCGGAGATTTAGATCTGCCTTTTCTGAAACTCCCTCCAATTTCTTACCTACTTCCTTAACTAATAATTTTTTAGATAAATTAGCTCCTCCTTCAATTCCAGAAAAGATATTTCTTCATAATGTACCTCATAATTTGTCTGGTCTCAACAGCCCTTTTTCACTATCTGAGTTGAAGGGAGTGTTATGTTCGGGACTCAGCGTTGTGACGGAATTCCTTATTCTTTTTTAGTTCATCTTAGTGATGAGTCTTTATCGTATCTCTTAGACTTAATTAACTCGATTGTGATTTCTGGTTCCATCCCGTCCGACTGGAAAACACAAGACATCATCCCGATTCTTAAACCTAATAGAAGCCCTTCTGAAGCGTCATCATATCGTCCTATAGCTCTATCCTCAGTATTAATGAAAATCGTTGAGCATCGAGCATCGTCGAATGGTTCATAGAGAGCAATAACTTGTTGAGTAAGAATCAGTTTGGGTTTAGACGGGGTAAAAGTACTATGGACAGTATAGCCATTTTTACAACGGATATACACATTGCATTTTCTGATAATACCGCTGTAATAGCAACCTTTTTAGATATAAAATCTGCCCATGACAATGTTGTTTTATCCATTTTGTTCAAGAAACTTGACTCTTTAAATGTTCCTTTTGTGTGTTGACTAACTAATGTTAACTAATCTGATTATAAGCATACTGTCAGAACGGAAAATTAAGTTGTCCCTAGAAGATTCTAGTTGTGTCTAGGTTATTGTGGAAAGGCCTCCCTCAAGGATCAGTGTTAAGCCCCATTTTGTATAATATTTATACATACGACTTGGAGTCTTCCTTGGATAGCGATGTTCGATGTCTGCAGTATGCGGATGATTTACTGTTATATTCTGTTCAAAGATCCATCAGTTCGGCCTGTACATCGCTAACTGCGTCTTTAGACCTTCTTAAACAGTGGCTAGATAATAACGGTCTTGAAATATCCTCAACTAAAAGTTCAGCTATGTTGTTTTCTAAGAAAAGACTCCCTCCTCCAATAACTGTATTATATAATAATCAAGCTATCCCGGTTAAAAATAATGTCAAATTTTTAGGTATTGTACTAGATTCCAAATTAACTGGAGTATCTCACTGTGAAAACATAACAAGTAGATGTGAGCGTAATTTGAATATCCTTAGGTGCCTGTCGGGCGTGTGGTGGGGTGCACACCCATTTACCATGAAATTAATATAAAATGCGTTGATTAGAAGTGTCCTTCATTATGGTACTTTTTTATTAGAACCGGGTAAAAAAGCTGCATTCAAAGGTTTAGATTTGATTCAATCGAAAGCTTTGAGAATCGTTTCCGGTTGTATGAAGTCAAGCCCTATTGATGCGCTACAGGTAGAATGTGTAGATCCTCCTTTACATCTTCGTCGGCAATACCTGTCTGACCGATTTATATTCCGTTGTTCCCAACTATCAAACCATCCCATTCATCAAAAACTCCAAAAACTTTCTCAAATAGTACACACATCCAAGTTTTATAAACATAATCCTACTCCATATTTAGTAATAAGTTATGAAAAAATGATTTCACTTCAAACTCCAATTTATAGTTCCCTATGTTTTCCGTTGTTCTGTGGCAACTTCGAATCACTTATATTGTCACCAAATATACATTACTCATTAGGCATTAGTAAGGATGATCCTCAGGCAAATATTACATTCAACTGTATTAGAGATAATTTATGGAGAGACTCATTACATTTTTACAGATGCTTCGAAACATTCTGCTACGGGACAGGTTGGAGTGGGAGTGTTTCATGCACAATTTAATAATGCATTTAAAATCAAATTTCCTCCTGACACTTCAGTTTTTACTGGCGAATGTTATGCTATTTTTAAAGCTCTTGAGTATGTCATTTCCAACAAATTTGAAAAAACTAATTTTTTCTGATACCTTAAGTACATTACAAGCTTTAGGCAAATTTCCATTTAAAATTTATTCTTCCTTAGTTTCCATCGGCATTCCACTTCCTTCATCTATTCCTCTACTTTTGTAATGTAATAAAAAAAAAAAAATGTTTTTTTTGCTTTTTTAACGATTAATTTACGACCAGGGTACATTATACACAATGTATGAACACAATAAAATGTTATTGTTACCTAGTAACTGATAAAGAGTGGCTAATTGTCAAACTTTGTTGCTACAGCAGTGTGGCCACTGACCTCCATTATACAAGTAATGTGGCAGACCTTGAAAAACGTGGCACGCATCGTGAAACAAAAAATGTCATGGTTCTGCCTCATTTCTTTACACGACATCAGCATAAGTTGCTCTTTTTCTTGCGCGATTGCGACAAAAGCTATCAATTTGTCTATAGCTTCTCTGTCTACGGCCGGGATGGATCAGCACGATGGTGTGTATGCTACGTCCAGCACTGCGGCCTTGGCGGGGGCTGTCTTAAGTTGGCGGCGAGAAGTCGCTTTTTTAAATTTTTTTTTTGCAACGAGCGTGCCGCGGCAGCGGCCGGCGAGCGCCAGAACTGAATTTTATGACAAAAAAGTACTTGGTCAAACCGCCAAAAAAACTAAGGTCGAACAAAAAAGAATTTTGATCGAACAATGAAGAACAGTTAACGCACAGTGGAAAGAGCAAAAAAAATGTCAAAAAAACGACTTCTCCTCGCCAACTTGAGGGTACCTTTTTATTTTATTTGAAAAAATAATAAACTAAGATCGAACAAATAAAAGTTTTGATCGAACAGTTAACAAACAGTTGAAAGAGCAAAATAAAATGTAAAAAAACGACTTCTCCCCGCCAACTTAAGACAGCCCTTGGCGGGACGTACGTCAGGCACGATGGTGAGTAAGGTACTTTAGAGTGCTTTAGTAACATTTTATAAAGCTTTTCTCCAGAGATGTTTTATGAGTTATGACTTAAGACATAAATTGAAACATTTTTATGCTTTTCATGAGACATCTCTTCTACTAAGATGCTTTTCCGTGAGATCACAAAACTACGAAATAAGGTTTCCATTCGAGATTTGGCATTTTCTGAGAGATTTTTGATCCACTAGACTAAAACAAGGTTGTCTGACAGGTAAATGTTCAAATATTAAAAGAGTGTAACATTAATAATCTTGATATTTTCATTTATCTGAGTGTGTAAAATGGTTCATTTTATATTTAATTTGTACTAAAAATATTTGGGATCGCACTAAAACAATATTTTTAGCGTCATGTGGTGAAACTTACATTTAATTGGCAACACCAATTCACAATTTCTTGATTATCTAAATGTTGGGATTATGTTTGATTTGTCCTGGATAAATAAATTAGACATAGATATCATAATGTTTCAGTGAGTATTTGCTACATATTAAATCTAAATATGGATTAGTGTTTAACAAACTACTTTTCTCAGTTGTTGATGGGAGTGTCGTACAGATGCGCTGACCTTCGTTTTGATGCACAACGCACAACAAAGCATCAAAGTGACGGCTGCCCCATTTTCACAACAATCTTTGAATTCGATGTTACTTTAATTGTTAGTGAAACGATTGGGTTTAATATATCATTAACAGATTATGTTAACTATATCTTGTGTTAAGTGTAACGTGAGTGGAAAGTAAAATGATAATGGAAGGGACGACTACGCAAACAATTCTGTATGGTGTGTTTTATAGTACCACAGCAAAAGCTTTCTTTTCAACTTCTAGGAAAATATTAGTGAACCTGAGAAAATAAATTGTATAATCAAGATGAATGAAAGGGATATCCCAAGTGTCCCTATTACAACATTAGCAGGAGTAGCCAGCTTGACAGATTGTAAGTATGTGAACAACATTAGTTATATACTTTGGACAAGTCATATTTACATACCAAAACAACTAGGTCTTACTGAACTAATAATTTATTGAATTCAGTGTTTGTAATCCTAAGTTCACTTTGTAATAATGTAGTTAAGATTAGTAGTTATCATTTGTAATATGTAAATTAGGCCAGTTAATAAGTTTGCAGTTTATTATAACCGTCATCTACAACAAAATAACAGTTGTTGTAGTAAGCTATAATCTTGTTTGCAATGTGGGATTGCTGTTAAGTATGAATTAAATTTACCAATTCTTTTGAAGACAACATCATTCTGAGTAAATATTATTTAGGTTAATCTAAATGAAACATCAATTACATGTTACACCTTTGGGAACCTGATATAAATTTTTTTGTTAACTTGTAGTGATGATATTTCTTTTCTTAGATATACCTTCATAAAAAGGAATATAGTGCGATTTAAAAAACTTGAGAAGAGAGAACACAAGCAGAATCATGTTTTCTTAACAATATTATTTGAAATGGAGATTTGTGTATACAATATTTTTGTTAAAGATACAGTATGCCTGAGATAGTATTTTTTTAGTACTCTGAAAGTTTTCTAATTATAGTTAAAGTATAATATAATAAGTACAGATGTTATAGTTTATATGAGCTCAATCACTGTATCATATACTAACAGAAGTTAAGCTATGAATATTCACTTATAACATAACATGTATAATAGTTTTAAAGGAGAACAGTTAGATTGGAGTAAGAGATAAAGGCTTAAAATTATATATTGTCACATCTGTAAATAAACAAACCTATAATTTACATTCAATTTGTTATAAAATGTTGGTGAACATATTTTATGGCTGATTACTGATACTTCAATTGTAATGATAAGTCATTTCCCTTAATTAATAAAAAAAACTGTAATATTTTAGGCTATGAGAAACCTAAAATATACTCTAACTCTATAAGGTTGCTTAAGTTTTTTTTATTACACAACAAGTCTTATTCAGTTATTCTGACCTTAACATGGTAGCAATGTGTCAATTTGTAATTTTTTTTACAGTACTACCAGTGTTACCACTTCCAACTCCATTGCCATCAACGCTTAATAACAAGTCACAGTTATTTCATCCACGGGTTGCAGAAGAGGCAGCCATTCTGCTTGCGACACGTGATGACAATTTAGTGACACTGCTACTTCAATCTCTCATGCAGACTTCAGTACAACATATGTAATACACTTGTTTTTTTAGTCCTAGTAAACTTAACTATCACAGACAGAAAAATAATGTGTTTACTATTGAAATATTAATCTTGTATGTTTTTTAACTTCACAGTCCCTATGTTAGCATTGAATAAACATCAATTACTTACATATTTTATTGACTATACAATCGCTTGTTCCAGAGACCTAAAAGATGAAAGCATACCAAATGCAGTGAGTCCTGCCCCACAGCAAGCTACACCGGAACTGTTAAAGGCCATTTTACATGTAAATCCTAATGTATTTGATCAACAGCAGAGAAATCATTGGGGCAATCATTTACACTCATCTAAGTTTAATGGAATGTCCCCTTCAGCTTCTCAATACAATTATTCAACACATAATACTGTGCCCTCAAGTCCTTCATCACTAGGAACAGCAGTGCATTCAGGATCCATTCCAAATCAGCAGTTGCTTGCTCCTCCATGTCAGTCATCACCCCATGTAAATATGGGCTCTCCTCCTTCCCAAGCTAGGCCTGGAAATGCTGTAAACACTGCCCAGAATAGTGTGTCACCTATTTGGAACAGTGGAAACTCTTCCAATATTTACACAAGCCCCCTCTCGAACACATCTTGTTCAAATCCACAAAATGGGGGATTCTATAATAGTCTAGTAGGAGATAATAGAAATTTCGGCACTAGTTTAAATGAAGAGAAAGATCCACTATCACCAAGTAATCAAGGTGATCCACAGAGATTACTTATACAATCACAAGACAAGGCATTTGAACAAGGTATGTATAATTATTGGACATTGTTCAAAATTATTATATATTAAAGTCTAAAAAGATTTTCAACTAAAAGAAAATATTATCTACATTTGGCAATCTATTTAATACATAATACATTTCAATAATTACTACAAACTTTTCAACTTGCATATAACTTGATATTTACCCTATATTTCTTTTTATAGATGGTAATGTAATGACTGGCCAATCTCCAGCGCAAGCAAGTGTGGCACCATCACCATTGCGACAGGAACCACAAGTGCCTCAACCATCCATGGGCGCCCCATACGCGCCGCAGCAACCAATGCAGAACAGTACTCAAGACAAACAAGATCCAAATAAAAGTACGGCAGTAATGAATAACAGATACCCCGTAGTTAAACTTGGACGCCTCTCGGTAAGTATTCATACTAGCCTTACTACATGGTTATTTATTTTCTTAAATCTATTTATAAATGCAATTTTTAATCCTATATTGAAATATGAAGTTATAGTGCTGATATACAGGATATATGTAATATGCACTCTAGCAAATATGTACTGTGTTCAATTGTTGTCTGTGGCTTAGTAAAATTTAAGAATTATTGTGATGATTGTGTCTCTAGATAACAATGTAAAATTACTATTGCGGCGATAATATGATATGATTGACTAGCCTTCCAGCCTTATGAAGTCGACACAGATTTTTATTCAAGTGGTAGTAAAATTTTGTGATCTTAAGTTGACTTTATATCAAGGCAAATTATAATAAAAAAATAAAATATATGACAAACCTAGATAATGACTGGGAGACTAGCCAGTAAAATTTTTCTATACAGTAAAAGGTTATTTTCAACTACCTTAATCTTCCATAAATCATATATATCATCTGTGTTAAGAATATTATAATATTGTGTATATAAATAGAAAGTTTAAATGTGCAGGAAGGATTGCTGAAGAAACACGATTTTACAAATGATGAGAGACCAAGAAAAAATAGCACATTGGAATCAGATTCCGATGATAATGTCCCTCTAAAGCCGAAAACTAGTAGTAATACACCAACTGTCGATAAAGAAAGAGAAGCGATAGACATAGCTAGAGAGAAAAACTGGGAGGCTGTTAAAAGAAAACATGAAGAAGCCAGTAAAAGAGAAGAAGCTGAAGCTGCAATAGGTTATATATTTATTCATTTCAGTTAAGACCCTCTAACTGTATACCAATATCTCCAATAGTTATTGCACACAAATAAAAATTCAACATAATTCACACAACATGTACATATTCCCAAAATTTGTCTATATGTCACACGCAAGATGTTCAGCAAAAGATGATGCTTGTGGCAGTCTCTATAAATACTGAAACTAAATCATTACGGCTCTTGGGGCTATAATAAGTAACAGTGCTTATCAAAAACGTTTGGTCAAAAATAATGCCAATGGGCTTTTTTTGGCTGAACTAAATATATAATAATAAAACAAATTAAAATAATTTTGGCTACCAGGTTTGAATAGCTTATAGTGTTTTGGAAACTATATTAATAGGATAAAAAAAGATCTATGTTCCTGAATAAGCAAAGAACGATTAAACAATTTAGGGATTTAGGGTTACCACAGTATATGTATATACAGTATGATGACTCGGCCCTTTCCTTGAAATAATTACCTACAGCCGGACGGTACGTAAACACGCGATGATAGGGCTGGGCTGCCCATAATTTCATCTACCTACTTGAGTTTCTTTCTAGTTTTGTGATGGTAAATATTATAATTTATTTTTCATTAAAAAATATGTAAATTCGTTATGAATGAAATGATTAGTAGGTACCTACCATTTTTTTCTTTCATAATCATTTCATAGTGATATTTCGTCTAATTCAATAATATATATAAGTAGCTAAATACATAAGTAAATATATCTATTTACTTATGTATTTAACTACTTACATATACTACCTACTAGTTTTTCTTAACGCGAGCGTGGGTAAATCCAGGTATTTTACTCGGTGGAAAAAGCGAAATACTTACCTATTAAACAAATTACGTACTAGTAGGTACATAAAAATGATTTTATAGTCTTACCTTTTGGAGTTTCCAGGTAATTTAAAAAATGTTATCGCTGGGTGCGTTTTTGAAGAATTCAATTCAATTCACGCTTACTTAAAAAACGATCACTACGATCGTTCGTCACTGCGAAGTAGTCGTGACTGTTTGTGTACCGAGTGTATACCGAACGCAAGGCGTGTAGGTATGTCTCGCGATCCGACCGTTTGCATGAAGATACCATACTGTATATACATTATACTGTGTAGTCACTATGTAACAGATAAATCACTCCCTACAAAAATATTGATACCTACCGTTTTAATTGCCTACTCTTTCCGGGCTTTAAAATGTGTGTAGTTAGCTCTATAATATTTAAAAAAAAAAAAAATTATAATTGTGTTTGTTTAGCGCTTATTTTTCATTGCCCATGTTTTTAGTATACAAAAATCCAACATGTGTTTTATTTTTATGTAAAGATTAATAAACTTATTCTAAATCGAAATAAAAATAAAAATCGAAAATATTCTAAATCTTACAAAAAGTTTTAATGAATAATTTGAGGGAAACAATTTAGGATTAAAACGTTTTTTTTTAAATTACATAAATAGTGCTGCCATGCTTTTTTTTATCTTACTTGATCTATATTCTTATGCTGAACATAAACAATCAATTTCACTATGAATTTTACAGTATTTAAAGAATATTTCAATATGATATCGAATTACGTTTTTTGTACTTTAAAAATAATAGCGCACAATGCTGCTGTCGGCAAGTCGAAAGAGTAACAAACATCCATACATCCTCATAAACTTTCACGTTAAAATGTTAGTAGGATTTATGAATTTCTTAACAAATAAAAATTTAAAAACGTTTATCAAATATAGCTTTTATTAATAAAATCCTAAGTATGCTCATTTAAACGTTCATTTTCGTAATTTACGGGACGGCAATTTCCACGTGGCCGGGACGCCAAATCTTAAAATATGCCACTGTACTTAAAGGTTTTGTTACATAACGAAATGAACCGGCGGAACTTTAGATTAATTTGGTCAATGTGTTGTTGTTTATTTCAAATTTGCTCCATCAGAGCCTTTGAAATATAGTGGATATAGGTACTATCTTTGCAAGCCAAAAATGTTCAATATCCAATTACTAATTACTATTAAATAAGCAGCGGGTTTTCCTGCCACCTCTTTATAAAAGACTGCACTACAGTTTGAATTTTTCAAAACCTAAAAGCTAGTTATGAGTAGGTATATTTGAAAATGGGTGGATTGAGTATCAGACTTGTCCACTCCTTTCATTTATTTCTATGACATTGTCTTCGATCCTATTCCTGTTGCTTTTAATATAAAAGTAATAAGATAGGATCAAAGAAAATGTTATTATTATAGCATAATGATTAGAAACTAATAATACATTTTACGACAAGTGATTTGAGATGTTGCTAAGGATTTTATGTCATAATTTACAGTGCGACCTAAGTTACGGAAAGTCGAGAGGAGATTAGTACCTGTGCTAGAAATGCTATCAGTAGACGAATTAATGGAGACAAATACGTATCAACGGTTTAATAAATTGATAGAATCAGTATTCGAAACTATTGACGATGACGTAATAGTAACTGACGAAATGGGTAAGCATCGACGGTTTTACCAGTTTTATATTATTACCTTCACTAAATAATATAATACTCACTACGGACGTTACATTGCAGAGGGAACAGATATACCTGAAGAATTATTATTACCACGTTATCAGCTTCAAGAGTTATGCTCAGAAGCAGCTAAGTTAAAGAATCTAGGTGCTATGGAAGCTATACCTTCAGACAGATTAGTTCGATTACTAAGTCTAATGGAGAAAAATATTAGAGCGGCTGAGAAAATGTCATTGGTTGGAGATCCCGTATGTATTATATTCCTCTATATTATAACATTATTACTTATATATAACTTTAAACATTTTAATTTACTGTTAAATTTTCAGGAGGATAGCGAAGAAATGCGACAGATATGGATGGAGTCGGCATTAGAAAGGGTCATGTGTGCTTCAGATGCAT
Organism: Euplagia quadripunctaria; assembly: GCA_963859945.1. NCBI lineage: Eukaryota > Metazoa > Arthropoda > Insecta > Lepidoptera > Erebidae > Euplagia > Euplagia quadripunctaria. The sequence goes on along the minus strand of OY982564.1, from coordinate 13,306,957 downwards.
GTCTAACATCGCTTTACGTAATGACCTCTCCGAATATGCCAAAACGCATATTTCTAGAAGACGTTATAGATCGAATTATTATGTTCATAAAATTCCAGCTGAACAATACGATTTATTGTGTCTATGACCCAGTGTACAGCATTCAAAGTACTTCTAAAAAGAAAGGTATTACTTTATATTTTGTTTGTTACCCACATTAGAAACACTAGCAGACTTCAATGGATATAGCATGCGCAATACGCTGTAGTAGAGAGAATAAATAGCCTGCATGAGTTGGTGTGTCATTGCCTCGTAAAGAAGGCAGTGGCGAGGTCTAATAAAACCTTAAGAATTTATATTAATTGGGCTTATCATAATAATTATTATTTATCCTATAAACTCGCAAAATGAAGTAGCTATAAAATACAAGAGAAGCCATGAAATGAAACCCATGGACTAGATTCTTTAAAAAATTAACCCGATTGAGTTACCTATATGAAAACAATGTATTACGGAATTATCCCTCGTAATATATCTATTAAAATATAATAACGCTATATTTCTACCTTTTAAGATTAACACAATAAAGAAAAAATATTGCATTTTAATCTAACAGACATGCTCAACGCAACAGGCTGATACGTAACTACGACAGAAAAATAAAGTAGGCATATACAGGGTGTTACAGACCCCGTGAATAACGTAAAGCTCTAACAATTTTATGAAAATTCGTGATTTTTAATGCAGATATCTTCTTTGAAACTAAAAAAATTAAACTTGAAAATTGACCGATAAAGCTAACATTTCGTATGTGAATACCAAGGATCTTGGTGGAATGTTAAGATTTATCTGAAAATGTATGCATAAAGAAAAAAAAATGAAATTAATTGTGTTATTTAGAAATGTGCACCTACACTAGAAAAAGAACTATCCGAATAAAAAAATCTCAAAATCCATTTTTTAAGCTAAATCATTTACCTATTTGTCGGCTACATATAACGCTCCTAAAATTTGACCACACTTTTCTGTAACATCTGCTACCCGTGCGAAATCTGGGCGGGTTGCTATTAAAAAAAAAATCTTTTAGTCTGGTCACACTTCAAAACGGACAAAATAGTCTGGGATTTTTATTTCAGGATTAAATAAATGCAAAAAAAAAAAACGAGTTGCCCAAAACATACTTTTTTTGTTTAATTTATTACAAATGCATAAACTACTCAGTAGCGACGTTACCGCATAAACTCGTCCTGACTCACGATTCCAGATTCACACATTAATAAAATACAGATTTTTCTTATTATTTCAAGTTGCTTAAAATACCTTCCCTTGTCTGTTCTGTCACTGCTCTGCGAGTTGTGCTCTGTAAAAGTACTGAAAATTGACGTCACAAAACGGCGATTGTCATTATGGCGCCTTTAAGTTAGGCATTTAAAATTTTAATTAAAAATAGCTATTAATTATTCTGTTAGTACAATAACGACAGTAAAAGTATGATTTTAGTTAATGTAGACCATATTCTTTTAAATTATACCATTTGTAAAAAAACGTCAATAAGTCTATTAGGCCACCACAACATATTATGTACATAAAATGAATCACCTTCAAGTAAAGCTATTAGCTGCGCCCCGCGGTTTCACTCGCGTAAGTCCCAATCCCGTGGGAATATCGGGATAAAAAGTAGCCTATTTGTTAATCCAGGTCTTCAGCTATTACATACCAAGTTTCATCGCAATCGGTTCAGCGGTTTTCGTGTGAAAGAATAACAAACATCCATACATCCTACAAACTTTCAGGTTTATAATATTAGTGGGATTAGAATTATATACATCGTTTTTAATGCGTTGTATATTAAACAAATCATGAAATTTTTAGTTTTAATTACAATAACATTTTACTTTTTCACACAATTTTGCAAGTTGTATATTATTGGTGTCTGAAACAATTGACTCACCAACAGATGACAAAATTTTAGCAATATAAGTTCATTTAAGTATATCTAATGATTCATGAATAAACATTTCGTTGTTTAATTAGGTTTCAGTGTTTTTAACAATATTAAAACCTTGGGTTGTTTGTTTCATATTAAGGAAATAAATTAAGGCTCCTCTTGTTTGAATTCCCATAATAAACATATAATTCACTAGTACTTTAAGTATGAATTCTAATATGCTGGGTTAATGTTATTATTTTTTACTTTATATCCTTAAATTTGTCAATGTATGCAATTAAGGAAAGCTAAGATCACATACATAAAAGTAAACCGTCCTAAATATGGGCCAAGAAGGATCTGGTTTAATATTTAACTAATGAACTCTTATCAAAATGTCACCTCACAACTGAAAGGAGGTCATGGTATATTTACGATACACTAATTTAATATAGGTTATTTGTATGCTTATGTAGTTACAATCTATAAAGATTATTATTGTTATTAGTTGACGGTCGAAAACGTCGTGGTGGGGGTGCCGGCAATGTGACCAAGCGTGGGAGTGCGGGGACATCGACGCGTGCTGTACGAGAACTGTACACGCATGCGCACGAGTCTGTCACAATGCTGGCCGAACTGTTCGCAGCGCATCACCTCACTGACACTACTGTGTTACACGCGTCCACTGTTGGAGTCTCACCCTTTTTCGTAGAGAACGTTAGCGAACTGCAACTCAGTGCTCTTAAACTCGTTACTACGGTGAGTAAAACACATAATATGATTGAACTATTAAAAATAATTACAATTTTATTTATTGATGTATAATAAAAACTAGAAAAAAGATCTAAAATCCAAAAAAAAGCATCTTATTTCTACTATGACGGTGACTATGAGTGTGTTGATTTATAATTTTTAATTAAATATATTTTTTTAATTTACTGAAATTGATTTCGAATAATTGATGACCATAATTTTATGATGATGATAATTTTATGAAATAAAGATTTTGAAATTGACGTCGTCGTTCCCTTGTCTAAAAATTGTTTTTGTGTTGATTATAGATATTTACAAAATACGAACAGCACAGACGACTGCTACTAGAAGATATCTTAGCATCGATAGCCCGCATACCTAGTTCTAAGCATAACTTGAGGTCGTTCCAACTGAGCTCGGATCAACAAATACAAATGTTGACGGCGCTTGTACTCCAGCTGGTTCAGTGCGTAGTCACGCTCCCAGAGACTTTGTGCAAGTCACAGGATAAGGAAAAAAATTCTGACTCAACTGATAGTAAAAAGGTAAATATTTCGTTTTGAAACGTTTCTCTACTTTAATTTTTATCATTCATTTTTATATTGTTCTTCACCTGGTTATGTAATGTTCCAGGGTGTCGATAAAGATCTTCTTATTATATCCAAGTACGAAGCAGCGATCAGTGTAGGCGGTACATTCCTGACGTCATTCCTGAATAAGTGCCGGAGTCGTAACGAAGAGGTCGACTTCAGGCCCCTATTCGAAAATTTCGTGCATGATTTGCTTACCACTGTAAATAAACCTGAGTGGCCTGCTACTGAACTACTACTTAGTCTACTTGGCACAATGCTTGTAAGTATTATTTTTATGCTAGGTGCAAGGGGAACGTCTTGTTTTGGGAAGGCATAAGTTTTGAGACGAAAACCGATTGGTCTTCATCTCCTAACCAACTTTTAACCAGGGTTGGGATGTCATAGCGCAAGACAGTATCCGGGAACAGTTTTTATTAAGACAGCCGGACCCCCACCCGTTAACCCTAGACCAACGCTCATGGGGATCAGGGATCGTTTAGCGTCTGTGAAATTACTTATTGATTGATTGAATAAATTTATTGACATTAATTATGTTGCTATATTTTTTTTGTAATTGTTTTTTTTTTACTTTTTAGGTAAAATACATGTCTGATAAATCTATGGAAATGTCAGTTCGTGTAGCGTCGCTGGAATACTTAGGTCTGGTAGCGGCACGGCTGCGAAGGGACAGCGTACACTCACGTGCAAAACTGGCCACTATGGACGCGGTCGTCAGGGACATACGGGCTGAGGAGGAGAAAGATGGCAATCAGGCACAAGTAAGTTTATTAATAAATGAGAATCTCGTAAGACTATTGCGAATCTCACAATTTGACAACCTCTTGAAACTCATCTAAGAGGGCTCCCAGATTACAGAAATTAACAAAAATAGTGAACAAGTTCGTTGCTTGCTTTTTTATGGGTTTGAAGATGTTTTTTTACTCAATCAGTCCTTTTCTTCGTGAAAGATTATTTTAAAAATTGTCGTGAGGTTTTGTATTAAGCCACGATCGTGTGTTATAACTTAGGACAGCTACTACAGAAATGGCTACTTAACTGTCTGATTTGGCTACTAAAGATTTTTCCAGTTTTTATACATTTTAACGCCATCTTTTCGTTTTTAGAATGTTACCTCGGGTCTAGATGAAGACGAAGAGAGAACGGAATTCCTACAGCGAGTATTACTTGACTATCTGGCCATCAATGGCCAAAAAGATCAAGCTTGGAATTGTGCCCGACATTTTTATATCACTCAGTGGTATAGAGATATGGTTGTCCAACCAAAAAGTACATCACCCACGAAGAAGGCGAAAAACAAGTCGAAGAAACGTTTCAAGGATGAATCTAGCGATGAAGAGTCAGATGCTGATGACGACAGTGATGACGAAAGTCGCCGAGTGAAGGATTCCAAGTCTGAAAAGAAGCTTGCGTCAAGTGCGCTGATTTCAGCAGAGAAATTCAAAACTATAGAGCGGCGGAAGAATTTCTTTCTCGAAAAAATACGACCTTTTAGATATCAAGGAGGTACACAGGTGCAAGTGATGCAATCGTACATAGACTACAGTGGAGCAGAGCTCATCTCTCAGTACTTAGCTTCAAAGAGGTCGTTTTCTCAGAGTTTTGATAGATATTTAAGGAAAATACTTGTAATTTTATGTGAAAATACAATAGCGATACGCACGAAGGCGATGAAATGTTTAGCTATGATTGTCGAGGCGGATCCGGCAGTGCTGGCGCGGCCTGACATGCAGATCGGAGTTAACCGATCCTTTCTGGATCAGTCTACCGCCGTGCGCGAAGCTGCCGTCGATCTAGTGGGGAAGTTCGTACTCAGTCGTCCCGATCTCATTGATAAGTATTATGGAATGCTCTCAAATAGAATATTGGTGAGTGTTATCAACATGTGGAAAAAAAAACGTACGTTACATTCGTCATAAGTGTCTCATAACGTGCTTACTTTATTTATAGGACACTGGTGTTTCGGTGCGAAAACGAGTGATAAAAATTTTAAAAGACATTTGTATAGAGTGCCCAGAGTTTCCAAAAATACCTGAGATTTGTGTAAAGATGATTAGGAGAGTGAATGATGAAGAGGGTATAAGGAAATTAGTGATGGAAGTTTTTCAAAACATGTGGTTCAGTCCATGCGCGAATACAGCGCGGCCGGGCACCTTGGACATGACCGCGGCCGCGGCCGATCCTCTCACGAGGAAAGTCCTTAACATCACAGACGTTGTGATATCATCTAGGGATATTGGTCTGGAATGGTTTCAACAGCTACTGACCAGTGTAAGTTTATATTATAATATATTTCAATGGCTTTATTTTTAAACTTCGTAACTCGACAATTTTTTATTTTGGTGTCATCTAGTGTAAAATGCAGCAACGAACACGATGCAATCACTCGTATTCCTACTTGTTTTCAGGTTTTTATTTTATTTACAAAAAAAAAACTACCTACTTCGTAAATCCCACACATTTTTAAGAAGTATATGCAAGTCTATTTATTTAATCATGTTATCAGATGTAAAACATAAATACAACAAACATAAGCACAATTAATATTTAAATGTAAATAAAGCTGTTTGTCTATGTTTTATAGTTAGTTATTTAATAAAATAGCTTTTGCTTTCTCCTGTAAAATTTAATCAAATGGTGATACGAAGTTTAAAAATTAAGCTATCGATATAAATAATTAAATTAAATGACTTGAGGCTTTTGTAATAAACTGTATATTTTTTACAGTTATTCAAACCTAAAGAAGATAAAGATGATTCAACAAAAATTATCTATCAACCTCCTAAATCTCTTTTACTTGCTTGTCAGCAAATAGTTGACTGTCTCATAGAAAGTTTACTTCAGTTAGAAGAGACAAGCGCCGAAGGTAAACGCATAATATAAATATCTGTTGATATAAAACCTATCTCTAGCAGAACTTTATGAATACGTATTTTTTGCAGGGACTGGGTCGTCACAGCGTATTCTAGCATGTCTGTCCACGTTGCATTTATTTGCGAAAATTAGGCCACAATTGTTAGTGAATCATGCATTAACTCTGCAGCCATACCTGAGTTTAAAATGTCAGGTAAGTACTAATAAAAAAAAAAAATAATGTCAAACAAAATCTTTAGTTATAATTAAGTATAGAAACGTAATTAAATTTATACAAATACAATAAGTTTGGCATGGCATGGCATGCAAATTTTCTTTTTTTTCTTATATTATACTTATTATTAATATTATTAAACTTACCCTTAATACATTTGTTTCAAATAAAATTATTTTATTTTTTTGTAAATTGTTGAAATCGCCATTACAAATTGAGTTACTTTTGTTTAAAAATTGCAAAAATGCAAGTTTGGTTTTTTACGACAAAATAAGTATAGATTCCCAAAACTAAATCATACAAGACTTCAAACTAAAATTGGATCATTAATTATAGAATCAATACGAGCAACAAATAATGTCGACTGTGGCGTCTACCCTCGAGCTCGTGGTGCCTTTAATGGAGCACCCGAGCGAGGTGTTCCTGGCGCAGCTGGAGGAAGATGCCGTCAAGCTCATCCTGCAGCGTGGACAGCTTGTCATAGCGTCTTGCATCGCCTGTCTCGCTGCCATCGTCAATAATCTCACGCACAATTACAAACTTATTAGGGATGTTTTCAATAAGTACCATGGTAAGTAATATTATTTATATTATATATACCGTAGGACTTATGTATTTAGAGCACTGAACAGCAGAGCTCAAAGTGCTAAAATTTCAAAGGTGGAAGCAAAATAGTTTTCATACTCAGTAGAACACACATTGTGTTGCCATTACCCATAATTAGATAAGGAGCTAATTAACTTTTATTTGTAAAGAGACCAGAATGGTTCTCGAAAAGTATGAAACTCAACGTGTATCACGAGATCGATATAAAACACTGGTGTGTAATTATGTACGTTAAACAATTGTTTGGACCGTCTTTGACCACACTCCAGACTAACAAGCCACAAATTTTATGTCATCACAATTGTAAACAGATTGTATTCTGTTTACAATTGTGATTACATAAAAAAAAATCTTTATTTTTCTTCAAAAGCTCAAGCTCTGTAATATAATCGTTAAGCACGTTTCCAATTAGTTTCGATATTTATTCTATTGACAATTTGAATTGATTGTATTAATATTCAAGAAAAGCATTACTTATTTGTTCATAAATTGATTTTACTAATTTTTTGGGTACAGATACGTAATTAAGGATTTTAAACAGTGCCGTCCTATTATATTATATTTTTTTTATAATACAGGGGGCAAACGAGCTGACGGGTCACCTGATGGTAAATGACTACCGCCGCCCATGGTATCTGCACCTCAAGAGTCACAAGTGTGTTGCCGGTCTTTAAGGTGGGAGTAGGGGAAGGGTGGAAGAGAGGGAGAGGGGGGAGGGAAGATTAAGGGCCTCCGGGAACCTCACTCACTCGGCGAAAAGCAATGAAACATTGCTTCACTGCCAGTTTTCTGTGAGGCCGTGGTATCATCCGGTCGAGCCGGCCCGTACGTGCCGAAGCATGACTCTCCCACTTATAACCGATATATCGATGAAAGCGACATTATGGTTTTTACGTACGATTCTTTCCATATTTATTAATTTGTATAATTATGCATTTAAACGGGAATTAACGCGATCACGAAAAGGTATTACATACCTCTGAATTGCCTGACGTTTCGACCAGGTTGCACTGACCGTGGTCATATGCTGACTGGCTCAGCGGTGCATTTTATTAATTTGTTTTTAATAATGTCTTCTTTTTAGGTGTACTACTACAATGGAAACATTGTTGGCAGCGAAATCCTGAAATGACAAGAGCTTTACATTCAAGACCGCATTTTCGACGAGCCCTTTTTATAGTTGGACTTTTGTTGCGATATTTTGATTTCACAGAAGCAAGAGTCATAGACGGATTACCGGTAAGATTCATGACCTTCATACATACGACATAAGATTTTGCAATGGTTCATGTTATCAAGAATATCGAATTGTAACTTGTTTTTTTATAAGTAACTAGCAATCTGCCTCGGCTTCGCACGGGTAGTAGAGACATCTTCAACAATCATCATCATATTTCAACCAATTTACACAAAACGTTAACAAATTATACACATAAACCTTCCTCATTAATCACTGTCTATTGGTGAAAACCGTATGAAAATCCGTTTAGTAGTTTTTCAGTTTATCGCGAACAGACAGACAGACAGACAGACGCGGCAGGGGACTGTGTTTTGTAATGTGTAGTGATGTAACCTACTTTTATGTCGGTACTGAGAGTACTGGGACTACGGGGTAGTACTGCATCGAGAGTTCGGCTAGTTACCTTTTTTAAATTTAAACATCCCTGTAAAAAATCCATCTAAATATCTTGTTTGTAAGTACAGTTAGACACAATATTCATTTATTGTTTGTATTCGCATAAACATTTATAGCCATGTTTATTTTTAGGGTGATATAAAGGAACAAATTTTTACGACTTTGATGTTTTTCGTTGGCCTCGAGGATGAAGATTTTGTTTCACATACGCTCAAAGCGTTGGGTTCTGTTTGCGTTCGGCATTACGAGTTTATGCTGCGGCCAGAACTGAAAGAGTTCTATCACCAACTACTAACATCAGATTTGGCGCCCATAGAAATGAAAGCTGACGTGCTTAGAAATATTGAAATGTACTTACAAGAGGAGGAACAGAGGATGATAAGACAAGATAAAGAATGTAAGTACTTGTATTTATTATGAGTAATATATAAACAAATACATAATATATTACTTTCCTTCGCAAATGCCTGTATTATGTTTGTGTGATCTTAGACGTAAGTTTTGAGATGAGCTTAGAAAGTATCTCGCGTCAGGCGTATTATTCTCTTGTTTTATTTTAAAAGAAAAAATCAGCTTTACCTTTTTCTAATAAAGTTAAAATTTATTGGGTAAATCAGATATATCAAGTAAATCTAGACGAATATTTTGTGAAGAGATTTTTAAAGGGCAAATTAATAGCTGACTAGCTCATAATATGTGACTTATCATATTAAAGAACTGAAAAATATAACATTTATATTAAATTAAAGGGTCAAAAACGTCAAAACACGAGAATCTCAAAGAGATGGGCGACGTCTCGTCCGGTATGGCATCGACAGTGATACAGCTATACTTAAAAGAGATCCTCGGATCCTTTCTGCACATAAGCACAGTGGTGCGGTCCAGTGCTATGAAAGTGGTTCAACTCGTATTGGCGCAAGGTCTCGTGCATCCTGTACAGGTAATTGCATCTACTACATAAAAAAATATTTGTAACTCCATTCCACTCCATTCCGTTATCTTGTAATAAAATTGCATCAACAGTCATCTTTAAGACACTTGGTCACTCGAAATTTAACTCTGTACTGCATTATCCGATAGAAATCATTTATATTTTTCACTGCTTGTACAGTTAAGGTTATTGTAACTGTTATGACAGGTAGTCACGGTTAACAACTGGTAAAGTACTTTTTCAGTGATGTAGTTTAAGACACAATACTTTAAAATAGATTCAAGTTTTCTGTTTTATTCTAGATTGTTCCATATTTGATATGCATGAGTACCGACCTCGAGGTTACTGTATCACATACGGCTGACAAACATCTTCAAGAGATAGACAAGAAGTATCCTGGTTTCATTCATATGAAAGCTCAACTTGGCATCAAGCTTTCATACCAGTTACAAAAAATCCTGCAAGGAAGTGAGAGCACGGGAGTTATAAGAGGGTTTAGGTAATTATTAGCTCTAATAGCTAGTTTTAAATCATATGTCATCTTCATTAATTTATCTGAACAATATAACAATAAACGTAATTTGTACCTATTTCAGGAAAAAGGATCAAGATGATTTACCGACTGCTCTAAATGGTTTCTTGTACTCATTATTACGTAATACGCGGCCACAACGGCGTGCTCTAGTTTTGTCATTACTGAAACAATTTGATGATGTTTCCGTAAGTATTCCTTTATTTTTCTTCATTTTTATATACACTTACCATTGTCAAGATGTTACCTCCATATAAAATCTCCAGCTTTTCTTCATGTGATTAAATAAGTAACGGATGATGCTTGTTCATATGTATAACATTAAGTTAGTGCGGAATGATCTTCTAGGCGAGACGCTCTCGGATCACCTTTATATCCAATTTGAGCTCTCCCGGACCCACGACCCCAGAAGGGGTCACACGGCGCGTCATTCTTCCCACATTCCATGGTGGCTGTTTTAAACTAAGATAGGGACTTACTGGAGGAGGCAGCCATTGTTTACTCTTGGCTGTCTTCGCAGCCTTCGATCGAGGAGGACCGCTTTCGCGATGCGGTTACACAGATCCAAGCCAAGTTGGCCTCCAAGGAAAGGGGTCTGCTGGTGGTCCCAGGTTAGCGGACTTCCGCGCGGCTTGTATTCAATCAGCTGTCAAAATAGGCGAAATGACGATTCAAATTCTAATTTCAGATTCAAATAAATACTGTATCAATAACATAAAAAAAAATTCTTTCAGACTGCCCCGCTGGATCAAATGTTATACCTAGCTGATAATCTGAGCTACTTTCCATTTCAAGTTCAAGATGAACCACTATTTATTATACATCACATTGATATCATTATTTCAACGTCCGGATCAAATTTATTGCAGCTTTTTCGTGAGGTGAGAATGCTACACATTTTTTTATACTATTAGCGGATTAATGCGACCGTAGCACTTTTTGCTGTCTAAACACATTAAGGTTATGGCAGAGAGATAAATGACGTAAACTGGTACATATTTGTGTATAGATTATTATGCCATTTGAATAGTACAGTCAGCTACTAAAGACTATGAACACATTCAAATGTATAAAACATCTGAACACTATATGCCATAAGTAACTGTCGCAACTAGAGTACAAAATAATCTTAATGTCAGAAACTTACTAAAATCACTAAACACCACTTTTCCCATTAACTGCTTAACATCAATATTCCATAAGTAGGCGAGCATCGAGCGAAGGAATTAGCTGGACAAACATTAGTTTGTATGTTTCGTGTGTGTTTGTTCCATTGTCGCGGTGAAGAATATTTCAGATCTACCCACCTTATATTAATTAATTCTCTTAATAATCACTATCTAAAATTTGGTCAAGCAACATTATTTGTATTGTAATGTTATTTATTCTATACTGTTCCAGAACTAAGATCTAAATTGCTATCTATGATACTATTTTATCTCTACTAAAATACTGTATACATCTATTTATGTATACCTATCTATATGTATAAGTATTTGTCTATATCTCGAATAGTACACCATCAACTACTATGTTTTTTATTAAATAATTTTGTTGTTATATCCATCCAAAGGTTGTCTGGTAGAGATCGCTTTCAGCGATAAGACCTCCCATTGTACTCTGATTTGTAAGATGATTATTTGTTTCAACATACTTTATTAGTGGTGTACAATAAAGAATATTCTATCTATCTATGCGTTAGTTTGCGCGATATTCCTTTGCAATGTGCATGGGACCAAATTATAGTCAGCAAAGTGCTACTTTACCGTTACCTCCGGTGAGGTGACGACCCCACAAGATAAAAAAAAATGGTGGCATAATGTTGGAGTCATAACTTTTTACTTTTGTTAAAAATAAAATTTATTATTATTATTAATTATTTTATTTTATTATTACGCATGCGCACTCGATTACATTCTACGGACATGTCGCGTACAGCTGCTATGTTGTGTCCTGTTCTATCACACAGACCTCGGACGCTCTACTTTCTCTTTCGCACATATAAAATTACTCCGATTCTAAAACTTCGAAGCCTGGCAATAATGTTCTATGAACGGTTTTTCGCAGGCAAGTCTATATGATTGATTTTGTAATTAAATTATCTTTCTTATGATATCAATTTCTATCGGTTATCAGATCGGTGTAGTTACCTATATTGATTTACCTGTTCATACCTGCTTGCCAGGTAGCCATGAACAAAATTAAGTAGGCAAGCCTACCAAGGCATATTCTCTATGTTGAAAACTCTCAGTTGAAATGAATTTTTTTCGGTCGTCATAAAAATGAAGGTTTTAAAAAATTGATTAAAATTAATTTAATTAAAAATAGCCATGAACACTTTTCGATAGGCAAGCTATCATAGGAATGTTTATAAATAAAAGATATTTGATAAAAAATATGTTTCATCTGGTTATCAGATGGGTGAAGGTCGATCTTCCACGTCTCTTCTACTACCACGACATGACTTGTGTAAATACGGAAAAAATGATTGAAATGCCTTTTTCAACAAAGAGCCACGACATTACTCCCACCGAAAATTTTTGGGACCTCATTTTACAAGCTTGAGACCAAATGCCACAAACACGTCATAACCTGTACCTGGGAGAGTTTTAGTCAGAATCAGTGTCAGTCTGTCAAAATACATGTCAAAACGTTTGGAAATTCGATTTGAGAACATCTCCAAGCAGTAATCGACGCAAATGGAGGAACACACATGATATTAGTATTCATATTCATATCGTAATTTTAACAATAAATAACTAAGTAGCAAACGTTATTTACCAAAAACTAGCACTCAAATACAAAAACTATCCAAGAAAATGACACACATAAGCTCTACTACGACCGCGCCATACTCACCGACAAAATAGTCCACTATAATGGACCAGATATAACCCTACAAGATAAAAATTACTGATGTTAAGATTATGTTCTACCCTATTTGCGACAGTTACATACGGCAGATTCTTGTGTTCAGGTGTTTTGTAAATTTTAATGCACTTCTGGACTTTTGTAGCTGACTGTACAAAGATCATAAATTCTAATCTAAATAAATGGATAATAGAAATACCTTATAAATACTCGTAGGCAACTGCGTTGTCTGCATTTGAATAAACGTCTAAGCTAAATGTGTAAAATATGTGTTTGTCTCCTGCAGTAACGATATAGTAAAGATGGTTACTAAAGTTTTTAATCTGCGCAGGGGTTGAACAAACCATGTACAGAAGAAAAAGAGCCGTTAGACGAGGAGGAAGATGACGAGGAAGCAGAAACGTTATTGGCACAAATGCCAGAGTGCACACGGCCATTACAGGACGCCATGCGACAAGCAAGAGGCTGCCTTCTGCTCCTTGTGCTCAAACAACACCTCAAACAGCTTTATGGCTTTACTGATGCGTAAGTATAATTGTCGTCAAATTTATAATTGACCCTAATAATCCGTATCCGATGTTTAACGATCTGGCATATGTCTACTTGATATATAGTATACTGGAATACTCGGAATCAGAATAAAATACGAGAAGGTTATTTTTCTATCTTCCTCAAAGTATATGTAGCTATTGTCATTGTAAGTTAAATAATGGAGATTTCGTACTGGCCACTGCGTACTTATTGGTGATCAATGGGAACAACCTATCGTTACTAACAGAATCTTGAACTGCTTAATTAAATGTAGATTTTTGTAATAAAAATATGTTTAATGCAGGAAAATTAATCAGTACTCACCGTCGGAGGGTGTGAAAGTTTACGAGAAGGCGGTGTCGCGGAGACAGGCGCCGATCTTCGAGCCCAAGGCTACTATCGCGCAATTGCATGAGGAAGACGCCGGTGACGACCTCGACGATCGTGGGAGACGGAGACTCGTTGACGACTACTTGGAGGTGAGTAACCTACCTACAAATTTCAATATTTGAACCGTGGCTTTCTTTTTAGAAGATATTTGTGCGGTACGACTTGACATTTTCTACTTTTCCATTTTGTTATTATTAATGTTGCAGTAGCCTAAATTGACACGCATGCACAGTGTGTGTGTGTGTGTTTTTATTAAAAAAGTCGATAGCTTTCATCATTTCAAATGCAAGAGGAAAACTCCCGCTATCATATTTCTAGTAGTTTTTTTTTAATTCCCAAAATTTCACGTTGAGCGCCTGACGAAAAAATTTCTATTTTTTATAAAAATAACTACACGTTTTGTGTATAATTATACCCGTAAATACTGGTGTAGAAGAAAAGTAAGTTTTATTAAACTACTTTTTTTAAATTATTATTCGTTTTTCGTTGGGAGCTCAAAGTGAACCTTTGGGATTTTTTATTAAAAAAACTGCTAGAAATATCAAAGCGGGAGTTTTACTCTTGCATTTGAAATGATGAAATCTTTTGACTTTCGAATAAAAACTGCATGGAACAAAAATGAGGTTCTTACCACACTGTGCGATTTAGAAATAGTTAATATAGATTTTTGAACATGCAGTAGAAACATTTGTTCACGTCACTACGTACAGCAGAACGTAACTCTATTTATTGCATACAACAAAAATTACTTGTTTAAAAAGAAATACTACATACACAGTATCATAATGTCTACGTGTGTCTATGTAGTTATAAATAGTAAAATCAAATGAAAATAGTAAACCTATATATTTTTATAACAGCGTGTTTTAAAGTTTAATTTTGACCAACTCTGGCACAGTTATGTTCTCAAGCAACTGTCAACAAAAATAAACAAATTAGTGGAGTAAAACGTAGTCAATAATCATAGAGGATATTGTCTGAAATTGGGCTCCCTGTTCACGAGTGGCCAATTTCTTTTCCTTTATCGCTCCCGCTTACTTGAAGTAGTATCATTAGCGCACTCTATTATATCTCTATGATACTAATCCTCTGTCTGTTTGTCCATGAGTGGCCAAAGACTATAGAAAATGGACAATCTCCTTTAAAATTTAAAACACTTCCGACTCGAAAATCCCTTCAACGATTAGAAAAGAACTGCTGAACGGCTGAACAGATTTTGTTGAATTATATCTAAGAACACTCTCGATCAAGTCATCTTTCAAACAAAAAAAAACTCACTTCAATCGGTCCATTCGTTTGGGAGCTGCGATGCTACAGACAGACACACAGACACGTCAAACACCCTGAGGGTGTTATACACCCTCTTTTTGCGTCGGGGTTTTTAAAAAAGACCCGTTTCGGAATAATTTGTAGGTAACTGCATAAAAATTCATGAAAACTTTTTAAATGTGTTTTAAATAAGTTAAAGTTCAAAGTCTACCGCTTGGCATTGTATGCCAAATCCCTATTTGTTAATAACAAAAAAGTGGAAAATTAGTTGTTAAATTAAATATTTCAAAAATGAGTCGAGGAAAAATCACGAAAATGTAATCTAAGGGGTTTTTGGGTACTCTCTTTGATATCAGATTTGCAAAATTTAAAATGGCGGATACAAAATGGCCTACTGTAGCGTAAAAAAAACGCAAAATTTGCAAAAAAAATAACAAAAGTTTTTAAGGGTTTTCAGGTACACTTTATACACATTTAATGTTTGTTTTGCAAAAATTCAAAATAATGGGTACAAAATGGCCGACCAAAGCGTGAAAAAAATAAATCATACAAATATTTTTGAAATGAAATATGAAATGAAATGGAATATGTTTATTTGCATATATATAAGTACCTTAGATGATACCTCTTTGCATTTAAATGCAAATATAATTCTTTTTAAAGTTACACTTACAATCTTTGATTTTATATACATGTCTAGATAGACTAACGAGAATATCTGAAACTACCGATTGCGCTAAGCTTCAAAGTGATCTTGATACTCTTCAGCAATGGTGTTTGGAAAATAAAATGTCCTTAAACGTGAAAAAATGTCAGTATATTACGTTTACTAATACTGTATAGGCGGTGCGTACCTCGATAGAGTGTCTATTATTCGTGACCTGGGAGTCATTTACGATACTTCTTTGTCTTTCCGTCATCACGTGGATAATGTAGTACAAAAGCCAACAAAATATTAGGTTTCATAGTTCGAGTATCAAAACCATTTCGTAACAGTTGCAGTATCATCCTACTGTACAATGCACTGGTCCGCAGCACTGTAGAATATTGCTCCACTATATGGTCTCCTTACTACTCAATCTATACAGATAAGGTGGAATCCATTCAGACTCGCTTTGTATGGTACTTATCCATAAAAAATGGCATCAGAAAAACTATTCCTGAACATATTGACAGGTTGTCTTACTTTAAAATGATCAACTTAAAAGAAAGACGAGACATACATGACTTAATGGTTCTACATAAAATTGTACATGGATCCTTAGATGCTGAATTAATAAATAATTTTAATTTTAAAACGAGCAGGCGTATTGTGAGACATCCCCGGATATTTGAGACACCTATAACTACCTTGAATACTACCTTCAATAGTCCTCTTACACGTATGGCAAGATTGTATAATGAGAGAGCCAACGTATCTGACGATGACATTGATGTCTTAATTTTTAGTTTTAATTTTTGTACTATTATTATAATTAGATACAAGATATATCTAAGATATGGTTAGACTTCTCGATTTGTGATTTATCTAATGCTTAGAGTAACTGTTATGATTTCACCATAAACAAGTAGTCTCTTTAATGTACAATGTAATTTAAATGTCATGCATGCCTGTGATTTGTTTAATTACTCTGACAATGTTAAATTAAGAAAGTCTCAACTACAAAACATTGTAATTACACAGTTGGTATGCTTAATAAATAAATAAATAACTCTAACAAATGATGCGCATAAAATGGGAACCAATTACGAATTGTGTGAGCAACGAGCGTGTAGTTATTGTCAACAAATTGTCACTGTTGCGTGTTTAGCGATGCCTGCTCTAAATTATTTACTTACCTTCTTGTATTATGGTATAAGGAGATGAAGGGTAAATAAAATAATGATTTAAAATAAAATGAATTTATTACAAAACATATTAATTAACAAAAAAAACAATAAAAAAATATAATCTGTTTTTAAATAAATATATCTATAATAATAAATAAATAAATCAATCACCTACACCTCGTAAGTGATTGATTCTGTTAGAAAAGAAAAATGATCGGTCTAATTCAAATTACAAAGGTACCAATGCAGCAATGTGAATTAGTGAAAATAAGTGATTAATTTCAATTGATGAGAAGTTATTTTTTTATAAAAGAATAATAATTATAAGACTATTATTATTATTCTTTAAAGTATTTAGAATATTGGTGTTAAATGATAAAGACGTATCATTTAACATAAATCATTAAAATACTTTAGAGTCAAAATCACCAAAACTGTAGAGTTCGACTTATTAAATAAATTGGAGCTTTTAGTACACATCATTACCTTTCAATTGATCACTTAATAAGTGCCGATATAACGATATTAAGTTGTGATATTTTTTAGAAAATAATACTAAATTCAATTTTTTTTTCTAATTTTTTTGATTGCATACGTATATATATTAGAAAAACCTTTCAAATATGCAATGCAATTTTTTTTTTTTTAATAAATTTAATCATTTTACAATGATTTTTTACGAAATATTCGTAAAATCATGCATTTTCCGTAAGAACTTCAAAAATTATTCAAACACATGTAATATTTTAAGGAAATGTTACTTTTTCACCTCCAATTGCTTTCGTAGGATTTGCTTTTTGCAATCAAAAGTTATAGCCACTTTTGTAGCCGTAGCCAGAGCGCGCTCCCGCGAGCCTATTCCAGCGTTAGCGGGCGGTCAGCGCAGCGTCGTTAATAAATTTCTGCTCGCTCCAATTTAATGCGCAAAATATATGATATATTTGTTTCCTTCGTAAAATCTCCCGTTCTTTCGAATGGTGCTATCAGATTTTTCGTAAATATAAAATTGTGTACAAAAAGTTATGTACAAAAAACCGATATTTTTCCACCTATATTGTTAAATCAAAAAAGGAAGTGAACCTTTTTTGGGTAGACTTTTTACTGCAGTATTATAGCATACCTTAAGAATATTTTTCAACAAAGTCTACCTGGTAACAAATTATTCCGAAATTAAAATCTTCATTTACTCCATTAAATGGACAGAGTATAATCAATGGTCATCCTGAAAAAGAATCGGCGTTGCATTGGTGATTGGTGCAACGCCGGTTCCGTTCGGTCACCGTTATCGTATCAATCAATCAGACTATCGTAGTTCACTGCTGTCGTGTGTGAAAACGAAAAAGTATAGTATTTACCAATGAACTATTTGTAACATTTGATGTCAAGCAGCCCAAGCCACGCTTTACCTGGCGCTAGTGCAAGATTTATTATACAATTATTCAATCGATTAGAAAGCGAACAATCCCGCTTTCTAGACGTTTAAGTAATTGTATAATATATTTTTAGTCTTCCGTTAGTTATTTTCAATGCATTTTT